>JAGFNQ010002612.1:598532-728768 GCA_024364735.1 Boesenbergia rotunda | reverse complement strand
CATGACTACTCCGACGATCAAGTAAATGCCCAGGAGAAGAAAATGAAACGAATTTAGTAGAAAGTGTCTAAGAATTTGGACTCACATACTTGTGCCAAAGGAGAGGGATACCCTTTTATAATGCCACTCTAATCCCTGTGTTCACATGGCATCACATCGCTATTTAATTATCATATCTTATCATCATGCTATCCTTGTATTAAACAATCCCATCATAGAAATGAGAGTCGTATCCTGTATTTTGTAAGAATATACGATTCTACTGATTCCCGACAAACCCACGTGTGGTCATTAATGAAGGAATGATTTTTAGAGTCTTGGCCAGCCTAGTGGTCAATTAGGAGTTTGACCTAATATTAAGGTACTTGAGCCGAGAGTACTAGAAGAGTAGGGCCCCGAAGGTGGCCCCAAAAAGGGGGCCAAGTTGTTGAGTCCATGGATTGTTTGCTCAGGGTGCATATAGGGAGTAGAGCCCTTGGGGCAGCTGAACGAGGAGTTAGGCACTTGTGTTGTCCAATTGACATTGTCTGATCAGATTGTTTGGGTAACAAAGCCCCTAGAGTAGTTGACCGGGAAGCTCGGCTTCTGGGTTGTCCGATCGGCATTATCAAATTGGAGTGTATGAGGAGCAGAGTCCCTCGAGCAGCCGACCGGGGAGCTGAGCCCTTGGGTTGTATGATCAATATTATCTGATTAGAGTGTATGGGGAGCAGATCCCCTAGAGTAGCCAATCGAGGAGCTGAGCCCTTGGGTTGTCCGATTGACATTATTAGATTGAAGTCTTTGGGGAGCAGAGCCCTTGGAGCAGCTGACTAAGGAGTTGGGCCCCTGGGTTGTCGAATTGAAATTATCCGATCGGAGTGTATGAGGAGCAGAGCCCCTAGAGCAGTCAACCAGGGAGTTGAGCCTTTGGGCTGTCTGATCGACATTAATTAATCGAATGAATGGAGAGCAGAGCCCTTGGAGAAGCTAATCGGGGAGCTAAGCCCCTGGGTTGCCCGATTGGTATTATCCGATCGAAGTGTATAGGGAGTAGAGCCACTGGAACAACCAACTAGGGAGCTGGGCCCTTGGGTAGTATGATCAACGTTACTCAACCTTACTCAACCAATGAACTATAACTGCTACGTATTCCGGTCTATTGACCATGAGGCTTCTTATGGTACCCCCTCCCCGACTATTTGTTGTATCATATACCTCCTCTTTAAGTCTAGTTGAAGAAGGTGTTGGACTGACTGACTAGGCATTCTAAGCCTTAGTTCTCTAATCGACTCATTTGCCCTTGTTGATGACATTTTGTTAGAGTACATTTATCGTTATCTTGTACCTCAAAAAGAGGCGTGTCAGGCTTCATTAATGCGCGGTAATGTGTGGTGATACACATGATGTCGTATCATGGTTATGTTT
Organism: Boesenbergia rotunda; assembly: GCA_024364735.1. NCBI lineage: Eukaryota > Viridiplantae > Streptophyta > Magnoliopsida > Zingiberales > Zingiberaceae > Boesenbergia > Boesenbergia rotunda. The sequence goes on along the minus strand of JAGFNQ010002612.1, from coordinate 727,361 downwards.
CGTCCATCCCATCCATGATAAATGTCATCTCCTGCGTGACCGCCACATGGCCCACTCGAGCTGAGATGGGGCTTTTTCTGAGGTGACGGCGGTCAATTAAGCTCTCAACAGTTGGCTTCTAACAATTTACGTCCTTAAACAAACGATTGTGGTGATTAGCCTGCCTTTAGGCTCTCTAGATCGTATGACTGTTTTATGAAACCCTTAGGGTTTATAAACATCATTGGTTGAGGTGGGTAGGCATGTGTACTTCTTCTTCTTCAGCGCTCTAAGATTACCCTCTTCGGCGATTTTCTCCAGACTTCATCGACCTTCCTTCTATAAGTTCTTTATGCTTTCTTGCTTCTCTTTTTTTTGGGTGTTCTTCATCCTTTAAATGATCCTCAAATCATGGCCCTCGATACTTTTACTTCCGCTCCGCTATGGTTCACCTCCACCACCTGTATTTTCAACAGAGAAGACATAAACCAACTTAGATTATCTTTTAAAATATCGGATGATCAACACATAATCATATGCAATAACCTAGACTGACCTCACCTCCCTCCTCCATGTTGCATTCCTTCTTTAGGGATCATTTTTTGGCACACCTTCGCTTTCCTATCTCCTATTTTTTTCTCTAAAGTGTCTCAGTATTTTCATATTTCTCTTTAGCAGTTAACCCCAATTCCATCATATTGTTGTGCTGGACAGCCATCCTCTTTTGGTTGTATCATGTTCCCCTTACTCCTCGTGTTTTCTACTAATTCTACTTCCCTAAAAAATTGGAGGCAGGGGTTTTCATCTTTCAGGCCCAACCGAAGACCATCATTTTTTACAAAATGCCCTCCTCGAACAAGGGATGGAAATCTCATTACTTCTAAACCCGGCAATTTCTTGAACAACCGGCTAGCAAGTAGAGTTACCTCCCTTCCCTGAGCTAGGAGAGTATCGGTGGGAGTCTGCTTTTGTCTCGGTGGCTGAAAAATTTGATAGGCTTGAAATTCAACATCTATTTGTTGCTCCAGGAGGGTATTCTTTATATCTTTCGGTGTCTAATCGAAGTCGGATAACCCTACACCTTCAGTAACGCATGTACATTTCAATTTGACCTTATAGCTAACTTAGATTTTCTTTTTCCTTTTTCATGCAACCAAGACCATGTGGAAGGCTGCCATAAGCGAACCGTGAAGCTCCGTAAGAAGGACTTGAACAAGCGCAAGAAAGATATTTTAGAGCAACGTGGCAATCCTCCTATCGACGCTGTCAACAAGGTGCCTACCCACAAGACAATGACCAATGGTGTTGGGGGTAGTGACACACTGGCCAATGCGGGGGAGATGGTGTCGACCGAACCCTTCGTGGTACCAGTGCGAGGGCCAAAATCTACAAAGTCCGACAAACCTCTAAGGATTCGTCGCAAAAGACGCTGATAGGCAACTCCTCTTGCTTAATCTTCATTATTATCGATTTCGACCCACTCTCCTTAGGCCCAGGAAATAACTCCTACATCGGTACCGGAGGAACCAATAGTTCCTCCTCCAGTTGCTCCTTCCCCTAGCAAGCTTTCGATCAGTGAGCCTTCCTTGCCTGCGGCCCAGCCGACCGACTCTTCCTCCCAACCTTGCCACAACTCTCGTCTGGTACAAATCTCATGGGATCGCTACTTGAGCCTAGTGTGTCTTGTGGCAGGGGTCCCTCGCTAAAATAAGCGCGATGTTTGTGTTGTTGCTGGAAGTACTAGCTATTCAAACCTGAGTTTTGATATTGGTAAAAATTTAAAGTTAAGGGTTATTGTTGTTCTAATTGTTGGTGCAGATTGCACTAATAATCAAACTCAGGTCTTTATATGACAAACGATTAAAATTAAAATTTGTGTATTCTAATATGTTTATCGAGTGTGCAGGACTGAAAGACTTGATGGGATTTGATACCAAGTTGAAGCCTATTTAGTTTTGTGATGCGAACCCAATGAGAAGAAATCTCAAGAACACACAACAAATGGAAGAAAGGGAGAAAGATAGCCTAAATCGAAAAGATGGAGAATGGAAGAAAGAAACCTCAACCCAATGCTTAAGGAAGCACGAACCTTGGTATAGAAGAAGAAGAAGATAGACGCCACAACCTTGGGAAGGAGGTTGATAAGTCTTGAACGCCACAAGGGGATGCCTTGATAAGTTCTAGTTCAATAAAGAACCAACAAGTGAGAGTCTCACCATGTAATAGATTGAATAAGCCAAAAGTTACATGTTGTGGCCGCCACCCCCTATATTTATAGCTATAGGGTGACCTAAAACCCTAAAAGGCCAAAAGGAAGCCTATTTAGTAGAGGCCTATAAAGACTACATAGGCCTATTGAGCTCTTGGCACCATTATAACCCAAATAAAGCTAGAAATTAAGCCTAAATTGAACCCACAAAATTAACATAGTCTTCTTACATAGACAAGAGACTAAGGATACTAGTTAAGTCCATCTAAGGCTTGAATTAGGTTGACTAAGCCGTAAGACTTGCTCTTGGTCAAACCTTCTTCAATGGTCGCTTTGGCTTTCACATCTTCAATTAGCACATTAAGTGCTTCTTTCATCTTTTTAGCCTTAGCCCTTGTAATTGGGCCTCCTTTGATGCATAATGGATCACCAACATCTTCAAGAGTGGGTTGAGCATGATCCGTATCGTTAACTTGTTGGGCAACTTGTTCACTTCCTTTGTCTCCATCATTCCCCCTCTCCTCAAAAGGATTCGTCCTCGAATCTTGATTACCTACATCAAAGGGAGAGAGATCAGAAACATTAAATGTGGAACTCACATTATACTCACCCAGCAAGTCAAGCTTGTAGGCATTATCATTGATTCGCACCACGACTTGAAATGGTCCATCTCCTCTTGGATGCAACTTAGTACGACGTTTAGCCGGAAATCTCTCCTTTCTCATATGAACCCAAACCCAATCACCGGGTTCAAAGATTATTTTCTTTCGTCCCTTGTTGGCTTACGTAGCATATTGTTCCGTCTTCTTTTCAATTTGCATCCTTACTTTCTCGTGCATTTGCTTCACAAATTCAGCTTTCTTGTACCATCCAAACTAGCATGCTCAGAGATAGGCAAAGGTGATAAATCCAAAGGAGTTAGCGGATTGAAACCATATACCACTTCAAAAGGTGAACACTTAGTAGCAGAATGTATAGATCTATTATATGCAAATTCAACATGTGGTAAACAATCTTCCCAACCTTTTAAATTCTTTTGAATGATAGCTCTTAATAAAGTAGCTAAGGTTCGATTTACTACCTCAGTTTGTCCATCTGTTTGTGGATGACACGTTGTAGAAAAAACAACTTTGTTCCCAACTTGCCCCATAGTGTCTTCCAAAAGTAGCTTAGAAACTTTGCATCACGATCTGAAACTATACTTTTCGGCACTCCATGAAGTCGTACAATGTCCCTAAAAAAGAGATCAGCAATATGGTTAGCATCATCTGTTTTCCTACAAGGAATAAAATGAGCCATTTTAGAAAATCTGTCTACGACCACAAAAATAGAATCCATACCTCGTTTTAACCCAAGGTTCACTAGGAATTGGTAGAGGTGTATACAACCCATGAGGTAAGATTTAGATTTTGCTTGCCTACATGTGATACACTTCTCACAAAATTTTACAACATCTCCTTTCATATGTGGCCAAAAGAAATGCTCCAACAAAACATCTAGTGTTTTTCTCACTCCAAAATGTCCCATTAGCCCCCCACCATGGGCTTCTTTGACTAATAAGTCCCTCAATGAACAGTTAGGCACACATAACCGATTAACTCGAAATAGAAATCCCTCATGCCTATAAAACTTCCCAAATGCAGCATGCTCACAGACTTCAAATACATTTCCAAAGTCAGGATCTTTAGAATATAGATCTTTAATGTATTCAAATCCTAACAATTTAGTGTTCAAAGTAGAGAGCAAGGTATACCTTCGAGATAAAGCATCTGCAACATTATTTTCCATACCTCGTTTATACTTGATCACATAAGGAAATGATTCAATGAACTCCACCCATTTCGCATGACGTCGATTCAACTTACTTTGGCTCTTCAAGTGCTTCAATGATTCATGATCAGTGTGAATGACAAACTCTTTGGGCCACAAGTAGTGCTGCCAAGTCTCTAAAGCCCTCACCAAAGCATACATCTCTTTGTCATAAGTGGGATAGTTCAAAGCTGCTCCACTCAATTTCTCACTAAAATAAGCAAGGGGTTGACCTTCTTGTATTAGCACAGCTCCAATACCTATTCCTGATGCATCACACTCAATTTCAAAAGTTTTAGCAAAGTTAGGTAACGCAAGTAAAGGTGCATAACTTAATTTCTCCTTAAGTGAGTTGAAGGCTAAATCCTGTTCAATATTCCAATGAAATCCAACATTCTTTTTAACAATTTCAGTCAAGGGTGCGGCTAAAGTGCTAAAATTCTTGACAAACCTTCTGTAGAAACTTGCCAAACCATGGAAGCTACGTACCTCAGTTATTGTTTTTGGTGTTGGCCATTCACGAATAGCCTTAACCTTCTTCTCATCAACTGCTATTCCCTTAGCACTAACAATATAACCAAGAAACTCAATTTGATTAGTGCAAAAAGAATATTTTTGAAGGTTAGCATACAACTTTTCATTTCGCAAAACAATTAGAACATTTTGTAAATGTTGTAGATGCTCCTCTAAATTTTTGCTATAAATCAAAATATCATCAAAATATACTACAACAAAATTTCCAATAAAAGCACGCAAAATATGGTTCACTAACCTCATGAAAGTACTAGGTGCATTAGTAAGCCCAAATGACATTACTAACCATTCATACAAACCATACCTTGTCTTAAATGCAGTTTTCCATTCGTCTCCCTCACGCATGCGAATTTGATGATAGCCCGACTTCAAATCAATTTTAGAGAAAATGCAAGAGCCGTATAGTTCATCTAGCATATCTTCTAATCTAGGAATAGGATGACGATACTTTACCGTAATCTTGTTGATAGCTCTACAATCAACGCACATTCTCCATGTTCCATCCTTCTTAGGTACTAGCAAAACGAGGACGGCACATGGACTCAAACTTTCTCGGACATACCCTTTTCTCATCAGCTCTTCAACTTGCCTTTGAAGTTCTTTTATCTCAGCAGGGTTACACCTATAGGCTGGCCGGTTAGGAATTGTGGCTCCGGGGATGAAATCAATTTGGTGCTCTATTCCTCTAAGTGGTGGCAATCCATTAGGAACCTCATCAGGAAATACATCATCAAATTCCTGCAAAAGAGATTTAACAACACTAGGCAAAGTAGGGTTAAGATCGTTAGTGTTAAAATCGGCCTCCTTGTACAAAAGTACAATCATTGGCTGTGAAACATAAAACGCTCTCTTAACCTCTCTTTCTTTTGCATAAAAACTCCCTTTTTTACTCTCTTGCTCTTGAATTTCTTTTCCTCTTTCATTCTTTTTTCCACTCATCTCATCCTCACCTTTTCTTTTCTCACACTCTTTTTCTTTTCCATTCTTTTTCTTTTTTCTCACACTCTTTTCTTTTTTCACTCTCATTTTTGATCCTCAATTGATCTTCATATACTTGTTTAGGAGTCAATGGTACAAGAGTTACATGTTTACCATGCATCATAAAAGAATACTTATTTTTAAACCCATCATGCATGACCTTCCTATCAAATTGTCATGGTCTACCTAAAAGTAAATGACTTGCATGCATTGGCACTACGTCACAAAGTATCTCATCTTGATATCTACCAATGGAAAATGAAACCAACACTTGCTTGTTGACCTTGACTTCCCCGCAATCATTTAACCATTGTAGTTTGTAAGGTCTAGGATGCTTAGTGGTAGGTAAGCATAATTTCTCAACCAAAATAGTACTAGCTACATTAGTGCAACTTCCCCCATCTATAATCATACTACATACCTTGTCTTTGATGTGGCAACGGGTATGAAATATGTTGTCTCTTTGTTCTTCATTATCTTCTTTCACTTGCACATTTAGAGCACGCCTAGTGACAAGGGCTTCACCTTCAACAGGATACTCTTCTTCACTTTCCAATAATGTGGGCAATACACTATCATCTTCGGACTCACTTTCAGTCTCGATATCACCATTGTCTTTCAAAATCATAATTCTTTTATTTGGGCATTGTGATGCGATATGTCCCCTTCCCAAGCACTTAAAGCATTCAATATCTCTATTTCTTGAAGGTTGGAGGGGTTCCTTTCCCTTGACCAATGGAGAGCTTGCATCTTTATTCTTTGAAAAATCGGGTTTTTTCTTTGATTCAACTTTATCATCTCTTTTGTTCCAACTAGATTTCCAAGTTGACGAATGAGAACTTTGCCCCCCATGCTTGTTCGATCCCTTCTTTTTGAGTTGTCTTTCAACTTTCATGGACATATGCACCATGTCTTCAAGCTCCACATAATGTTGCAACTCCACTACATTTGCAATTTCTTGATTTAAACCTTGTAAAAATCGTGCCATGGTTGCTTCTCGGTCCTCCTCCACATTGGCTCGAATCATGACAATTTTCATCTCTTTGTGGTATTCCTCCACAGTCTTGGATCCTTGTGTGAGACCTTGTAACCGTTGATACAAATCCCGATAGTAATGTGTTGGAATGAATCTCTTTCTCATAATAGTCTTCATCTCCTCCCAACTACCAATGGGTCTCTCTTTGTTTCTTCTCCTGCTTAGAATAATTTGATCCCACCAAATAATTGCATAATCAACAAATTCAACGACAGCGAGTTTTACCTTCTTCTCTTCAGAATAGTTGTGACAATCAAATACTAATTCCACTTTCTTTTCCCATTCTAGATAAACTTCAGGATCACTTTTGCCTTGAAATGAAGGAATCCTCATCTTCATATTTCCCAAGTTTCTATCCACATGATCATTCATCCTTCCTCTTCTACCACCAACTCGAGCATGATCCGATCTGCCACTTGAAGCTCTATCATCAATGTCCTCAGATACATCATCCTCATCATCATGGTCACCACGGTTATATGTTCTAGCACTGCGTGAAGGAACTCTACCACCTTGGCTATGTCGCAATCCGGCAATTACAGCATCTTGTTTCTCTAATCTGTCCATAATCTGACTAAAACGAATTTCCATGCGTTCCAAGTGTTGTCTCAAAGCACGTTGATCAAGGGATTCTCTAGGTCTTGCATCTTCTCCACTTGTCGCCATTGAATAACCTGTTTCACTTAAACACTCTAACTCACGAATGTTAGCTCTTAAAAGAACATGAACTTGGAATTGAAGCAAATACCTTGTAAGCGTTCGTGGACTATCAAAATTCCCAAGGGTGTTAGGATAAAGATAGGAATTCAAGATAAAAGTGCAAATTGCAGAATTGAAAACTTGAAATAAGTGCTGAAAGGAAATTTGCCAGAATTGAATCTAGGCAAAATTGAGGACAATGCGGAAATGAAAGATAGCAAAACGTGAATTAAAGAGCTAAAAAGAAAGTTGTCAGAACTTAATCTAGGCTGCCAGAATTGAATCTAGGCAACTTAAAGGAAAATGAAAGTACTTGAAATAAGAGCTGAAAGGAAAGTTGCCAGAACTTAATCTAGGCTGCCAGAATTGAATCTTGGCTAACTTGAAATGAAATGAGAATACTTGAAATAAGAGCTGAAATTAAGTTGCCAGAACTTAATCTAGGCTAACTTGAAATGAAATGAGAATACTTGAAATAAGAGCTGAAATTAAAGTTGCCAGAACTTAATCTAGGCTAACTTGAAATGAAATGAGAATACTTGAAAGGAAATGAGAAAAATAATTTGCAAACAAAGGCTCTACTTCCTTCTTTTTTTTTTCAGCCTCTTTTGCTTCTTTTTTTTTTGTTTTGGCCTTTCTTCTTTTTTTTTCTTTCTTCCTTCCTTGCTTTGCTTCTTCTTTTTTTTCTTTTTTTTTGGCCGAATTTTTTTTTTCCTCCTCTTTTTTTTTTGAGCAACAAAGCAAGTAAGGCTTGCTAAGCAAAAGAAAAGAAACAAAAATACGATAGAAACTCAAGAACACAAAGAAAAGGATAACCAAATCGATTTAGAGAAACCAAGGCTCTGATACCAAATGATGCGAACCCAATGAGAAGAAATCTCAAGAACACACAACAAATGGAAGAAAGGGAGAAAGATAGCCTAAATCGAAAAGATGGAGAATGGAAGAAAGAAACCTCGACCCAATGCTTAAGGAAGCACGAACCTTGGTATAGAAGAAGAAGAAGATAGACGCCACAACCTTGGGAAGGAGGTTGATAAGTCTTGAACGCCATAAGGGGATGCCTTGATAAGTTCTAGTTCAATGAAGAACCAACAAGTGAGAGCCTCACCATGTAATAGATTGAATAAGCCAAAAGTTACATGTTGTGGCCGCCACCCCCTATATTTATAGCTATAGGGTGACCTAAAAACCCTAAAAGGCCAAAAGGAAGCCCATTTAGTAGAGGCCTATATAGACTACATAGGCCTATCGAGCTCTTGGCACCATTACAACCCAAATAAAGCTAGAAATTAAGCCTAAATTGAACCCACAAAATTAACATAGTCTTCTTACATAGACAAGAGACTAAGGATACTAGTTAAGTCCATCTAAGGCTTGAATTAGGTTGACTAAGCCGTAAGACTTGCTCTTGGTCAAACCTTCTTCAATGGTCGCTTTGGCTTTCACATCTTCAATTAGCACATTAAGTGCTTCTTTCATCTTTTTAGCCTTAGCCCTTGTAATTGGGCCTCCTTTGATGCATAATGGATCACCAACATCTTCAAGAGTGGGTTGAGCATGATCCGTATCGTTAACTTGTTGGGCAACTTGTTCACTTCCTTTGTCTCCATCATTTTGGAGGACCTGATAACTTTCGGGAGGACTAGATAGGTTGATATCTGGCAAGATGTTCAATTTGGTATGCTGGACCTGACAACTGACTAATGTCTAGATAAGACATCTAACAGAAAGACCTGGTGGAGCAAGAGATTAGAGTCAAGTGAGTATGCAAATAGTAAGTGGAGGTAAGCATTAGAGGAGAGATCCAATGAGGATGAGTCCCAGTGAGATTGTAGGCGCTAGTCCAACATAGGTTCATTTTGGAAATCTAAGTAGAGATTAAGACTAGATCCTAGTCTTGGTAAAACATGGTCTAACTCATAAATATATATATAAACTATTCATACATATATCTTTCTTTTATATTATAGAGTCATACGTAGATCATCGAATTCTGCATGCGTCACAACCTGATTTCGAATTTGAAATAAAAAATTATGACCTTCTAAAGATTGCTTTGTTGAATAGTAGATTAGAGATGTCTCGGATTGGAAATTTTATCCCAAAGAAGGGATAACACATGGTGCATCGGATAAGGACCTTTGGAGACACCCTAGGTCAATTTGAGGCACCCCGGATGTCTTATATAAGTAGTATTTGACCAGTTATTTCAAATACACTTATTTATAATCTTCCAAGTTGATTCTGCTATACTGTCTTTGTGCAACTGTACTATGACTCTAAGACACCGACCTCGAACTACAATCTTCAATTACAAAGTGTCGGTAAAATTTAAGTGTTGATTTCTTATTTATTATTTGCATATGAAAGTATAGGGTGTTACATTTTCCTTATTTTTATATTCGTTTGCTCTTTTAGAGGTTTCCCGGAAGAGAATCTTAGTGGATTACCCATCGAGAAAAATCTGAAAGGTCTGGGTCTTGGAATATGAGTCATGAAGGCTTCAAATAAAGTAAAACTAACTTGCATATTGCCATTGTTTTCTTTGTACTTAGTTATTTTTTCATTGTGCACTTATTTTTAAAAGAAAAGAAAAAGAAAAAGAAAAATTTTAAATTACATATGATTCATCCTCCCTTTCTCATATGCATCTATCATATAATTGGTATCAAAGCAAGGAGAGTTTGATTTATGTGTCAAACATTTTATTTCTTTTTCGTTGCAATATTTTATTTTATTAATTATTATTCCTTCGACTCTACTTATCCCAACACAATGTCTTAGAATCTTTCTTTGAATTTATGTTGTGCAAGAAAAATGATGCACAAAAAGATATTGCGGCGAAGCATCCATGAACTTCCACCATCTGAAATGGACTATTTCAAAATATGGAAGTCTCAGATGGAATCCTTCATAATGATGGGTGACTCTAGAGCTGTCAAACGGGTCAATCCGTGGCGGGGCGGGTCGGCCCATGGCGGGGCGGGGCAGCCAATGGCGGGCCGACCATTTGGCGGGGCGGGGCGGGGCGGGTCGACCCGTCATCTAGGCGGGTTGGAAAATCCCCAACCCAACCCAATCCAAAGCGGGTCGTGGGTTAGGCGGGCCAACCCGCGGGCCCATCAAATTATTTTTAAAAATTAAAAAAAATCATATATTTAGATTTCATCAATCAAATATATTAAGAAATATATTTTTTAAATATAAATGGATACAAACGAGTACTCATGTGATGAAAAATATTATTTTTTATTTCAAAATAATAACAAAGAAAGATAATAAATTGTCATAAAACTTAACTAATATGTGATTCTCAACCCGCGGGCCAACCCAAGCCCGTCGCGGGCCGACCCGTGCGGGTCGCGGGCCTAGGCGGGTTGGCCCGCGGTGGACTTGGGTTGCTTAAATTCTAACCCAACCCGCTTAAATTGATTGGCGGGGCGGGCCAACCCGACGGGCCCAACCCAGATTGACAGCTCTAGGTGACTCCGACTGTGGTAGAACACTAAGGCGATCCACTCAAGACATAGAAGCGAACACAAAGGTAATAAGTTTAATTTTAAGTCAAAATAGAACCCTCAAGGCACCTAATAGAACACCAAGATGCATGCAATTAAGTTCTATACTCAATTGACCAAACTTCACGAGGATCAATCAAAACTGAAGGATCAAGTCAAAATAGAATCCAACTCGAGTCTGAACTAACAAAAAGGCCTACAGAATTAGAGGTTGCGCTTAAGGTTAATAATATTTACCAAAATACCTTTGTTAGTAGTAATTTAATTGACATGCAACAAAAGACATCACCATGTGAGCTTACCACCAATGAGAGGTATTGGGGAAGGCTCTATTGTAGTACTTTTCATTGTTGTTTGGATCAATTTCAGTTGGAGTATCACAATTATACTTGTGGAGTACCAATGGGATTGATTAACAACACTCTCACATTAGAATTCAAAACGAGAAATTTGAAACCCAAAGATCTAACTTATTTTCCTGGCTTATGAGTACTGATTCACTTGAATTCCACTCTAGCTACTTACAAGTAGACAACAAAAGCAGATTGAGGTTCAGTTTTATGATGAATCAATGGAACTTAAACTTTGAAAGGTCGACTCTTGATGATCCTTCTAAATGTCAAATATGTCAATCAAATGAAAAGGTGGAAATTAGAACTCAGTAATCCATCCATCGGGAATTACAAACTGAGTTATTTCTATTGAATCTTAGATCTCAACAACTGGAATTGCTGGAGGAACCTCATGATCATGAGGTGACACAACCAAAATGAAAATCACGCACTAATCAATTCCAAACCCAAAAGTAAAAGTGGCATTATTCCATGTGAACCTCATCTCATCGCCCTTCGTCCCCTAAATGAAAATAGTCATTTCAACTAATTGCTGAAGAGAACTACAAAGTGATCATCAGTTAATATATAGTTTGTGTCCGTTCTTTTCACTAACTACGTACTCATGAACTAGAAATTAAGCTAGTTTGATGTAAGTGGTGTGCATGGTTGGTTCCTGTACACATCAAGACTTAAAGCTGGCAAGCAACTGGAGTTAGCTCCTGAGAAGCAGCTAGCTAGCTTGAAAAAATCAGTGTCGCCTGTTTCTGAAGCTGATCATGTGAAATCCAGCTTAATTAGCTTGAAAGATAGATCAATTATCGCAGCCAAGTTCCCAAGCCCTTAAACAGGCAAGGCTTTCTATTGCTGTCCTTGGGTATCTCTACTGGAGGTTGAATTACTTGTATCTTTCGTTGCCTTTTTGCTGCATGCATATATCAAGTAAACATATATATGTCACTAATCTTCCTTCAGTTGAATATCAAGACATTATCAAACAGTGCTCAATTCGCACAGAATTGAAATGAATAATTAGTTGAATATCTAGCATACCGTTTTCAGTTTGTTGGTAGCCTTCGCGAAGCTTGCGCTTTGACATTTCCAGCTTAGATCGAAGCAATGCATCCTGATCAAGACATTTGAATTGTTATAACAAATATAATTCTTAATTCTTTAGACAATTATATATAATTAAGTTAGAAACGAAACTTACATCTAGACGCATGTTTGGTAGTAATCTGGGAGGCTCAGGTTGAGCAACAGCAATCACTGGCTGATCAGGTCTATGCTCTTCCTGATCCTGATAGCTAGGTTCAGGTGCAATCACAGGAGGATGCTCTGGCTGTGGCACCGATGGCTTCTTCGTTTGGTCATGGAGTAGTCTTCTAAGACGAATCTTGCCATTTTCTGAAAGTGACACCTTCCAGGTTTCTCGACTCATCGTATCTGTTTTTTCCTCATGATCAACAGCGACGGGAGCCATCTCTGGTTTCTGTTCTTCGGAGGGTGTAAGTGGCGGTGATAAACTTCCAACGCTTTTGGTCGCGTTGACGCGGTCAGAGTCCTCCTCCCTTTCCTCGATCGCTTTGACCTCGATCGCTTTGACGGCGTTGCCACAGCCGTCATCCTCTTTGTCCTCAATCGCTTTGACGGCGTTTCCGCGTCCCTCGTCGGCCTTCTTGACGCGGCGAGGCGCGGCTAATAGCATCTGTGCAATCTCATCCCGCCGGCTCTTGAACTCGTCCGGGTGATCGGAGGCAGCGACGCGTATGGCTTGCCGGATGACGTGGAAGATGTCCGAGTCGCCGGCAGCCCGGAAGAAGCCCCGCCAGTGGTCGAGCGAGGAAGTCGTCATGGAGAAGAAATCGGCGCCCGCCCTCACTCTCACTCACTCTCCGCAATCCAATTTCTCCCGAACAAACAGGTACGGTGGATTTATATAATAAAAAAAAACGCGCACAAATGTTGTTGATTAATAAAAATAATAGATAATAATAAACACGTTAATTCAAAATTATTATCATTTTATTTTAAAAATATTTAAAAATTAAAAATTATAAAAATTAAAAATATAAAAAAAAACTTAAATTGTGTATAGAATATAAGAGAGTTAAAACGCATAATTTTTAGTCATCTAATTAAAATCTTCTATTTTTTAAAGATATTTCTTTCATTCTTTTATAACTTTCGCTTAATTATTACTAATTGAATTTTTATAAAAAATCGGATGTAAAATATATCCAAAAGAATATTATATTAAATCTGTACCATTTTTATATTTTGATATCAATAAATTTTTTTATCAAATATTATATAAGTTATATCTTTTAATTAATTTATATACTTCATGATAGTCTTTCAAACGGAACGGATAAAGATAAAATAAAATCTTCCTGGAAAATGTCCCGATTATTTACAGAACATAAGAAACAATGAATAAGCATCTACTTTCTAAGAAACCTAAGAATTTTTAAAAAATCTTACGTGATTAATTTATTCTTTTTTTCTCTTATATATGGTCAAAGTTTCCACTAGTTTCGAATCTTATTGAGGGTCCATTAGAAATCAGAAAATTTTGAAAAATAAAATTAAATATTTCTTTTGTTTCGATAGGCGAGTGAAAAATAAAGATATTGTTATATTATTTAAATTAAGTTAAAATTAAGATATAAAAGATTCATATTTAATGGATATACTTTGATTAAGATTAAATCTAAATATATTATTTTAGGATCCGTAACATTATTTTAGGATTAAATTTTATTTTTCCTACGTACATATAAAGGAATGTATTCTTATGATTTAATTGGTTCATCAGTAATAAAAAAAATACATTAATTCTCCACATGTTATTACTATCTTATTTTGTCTCTTCTTCATCTAAGTTGCTACTGTTGAGTGTTATATTTTATTTTTTCTTCATCTGAGTTTCTATCGAGTGCTATCAAAGTAGTATCAGAGCTCTGGTAATTTTCTAGCTCACTTTTTCTTAGTAGTAAAATATGATAAACAATTTTAATATTATTTAGTCTGGTCCCAAATTAAATGGGAAACTTGATTATAATTATTGGCAGGTAGTCTACACCTTTGAAATCTTTGGAGCTTTATTGATCCAGGTCTTTCAGGAGCCGATGCAAACTCTCAATGGCGAGATCAACTCGTGATGGGACAAATTAATCAAGGAGTAGATTATTCAATTTTTGGCATGATAGCAAATGCCAAGACGGCAATGGGGCGTGAGATATCTTAAAATTGTCATACAAAAAAGTTGATTGAGCACTAAAATCAAAGTTGTAGTCGCTACGAAGGTTATACGATCAATGTGAGATGACTTCTACAGAAATAGTTGAGTAATATTTTCACGTCTTACTGATCTTGTCAGTAAAATGAGATTATATGGAGATAAAATTGAAGATGACGCCATAGTTGAGAATGTAGGATCAGTTGCACGGAGAGGGAGGGGGGATCACGTGTATTTAAAATCGTCGCTTTTTCTAAATTTAAAAAAACTTCAAGTGTATAATGGAAATTAAAGCGATGAAACAAAACACAGGGACAACAAGATTTATTTGGTTTGGAGCCTTCAGTAACTCTTACTCGAAGGCCCAGGTCTACTGGACCTTTTCAACGGACAATCCATTAATCTTTCTACCGGTAAACTCCCGGTAGAATAGTCAAGTACAACAGCTAGGAAAGTGTAACACTGTACACTTTTATTTTCAATTACAATAGAGTAAGTGCAATAAAATAAAAGTTAGCAACATTTAAAAGAATCTTGGTCGGGATCCAGTGTTACTGTCGGTCTTTCGACAATAGTCGAAAAAAATCTAAACTTTTCCTTAAATAATTTGTAAATACTCCACCTCACATCTATTATCCCCGCAACCTTCATAAAATTTCTAAAAAATTCTCCTACCTTTTCAGTAAGCTAATTTTCAATTTTAATTCTTATTTATGGTGCATATATATATATATATATATATATATATATATATATATATATATATATATATATTATATAACTTTTTTTAAAATCATATTTTATATTCTCTCCCACTAACAAAAATTTGGTTCTCCAAATTCGCTATTAAATCAAGCAAGTACTAACCTCCCATATATGGTATAAATACTGAGTGGAAACCAACACTACGCACCTCAAAGGCCGAAATCCTTAACCCCCAATAAGTTGTCTGACAGGTTTAACCCTAGCTTCCCGACTCAGCTATTGGAGCTACTAGGTTGTACCTATAACGAGTCAACGAATCACTCCCATGGTCAACCTCGATCATGATTGCAGATCAAACGAGTTACCTACCATACGAACACTAAGCTAGTTAATACCTAGTTATCCAGTATAGGAACCGATCTACAAACCTACTAAATTGGAATCTATCCCATACCTCTCTAAATGGTAGAGACACAGACACAAGTTGTGACCTACATTTGGGGTACCCTATCGCTCTTTCCTATGCGTGTCACGGAATATCGATCTATTGGCCCGCTATGCTTCCTCCCTGGTAACAGCATGAACCTAGTCCATCTCCGAAATTGATGGTGGCATCGTCTGAATAGGCTGCGGCTGAATCATCTGAACTGCGGTAGGTTGCATAGGTTGAGGTGCTGGAAGTCCAACCGACTGCTGAGGTTGATAAACTGTAGGCTGATATGTTGGGTATGGCTGAACTACACATAAATAAAAAAATTAAAATAAATCCTAACTACAATATCTACTTAATTAAATTTTAAGTAACCACGCGTTACTTTCTAACCTAATCATCATAATTAGGTTAAATTCTTAAACTCATATATGGTTAACCAAACTCAATTCTTTCAAGAATCAAGTTCACATCAACACATGCTCACCACAACAAACATAGTGAACCCTTCCCGAAACAACAAACTACTTTCTTATCACAGATCTGCCACATAGGAAACTTATGACCAAAATTTCAATTCGCACCAATCACTATAGGTCTTCACCAAAATAGCAAATGAAACTACCGAACAAGATCAAACTATTTAAAACAGGGTTCTATACCAAAGCAACATCAAGGATCATATCCTATACAAGTCCATTTCATATGGTATCGATGTTAAACACAACTACAGCTCATAAATGACTCATGAAAATCTACCCAAAAGCAAAAGTCAAAACTATTCAGAATCACCATACCAGATAAGCATTTCATAACGAAACCATCCCCAATCAACTTGCGGCAGGAAGCTATATCACCAAACACAAACCGATCCCTACAACCAAATCAACTACATCCAAATATGAAACCTATAGATCAACCACACTTCATCAATTCATCCTAAATCCATTCATTATGTTCGCAAAGCGAAACATATATTGTCAACTCTCTACTCACTGAGGTTCTCAATATAAATCCTATACTGAAGATTACTAACATAAAGATTTTCATCTAACAATCAAATACCATTAATCAAACTTACCAAAATCACACGTAGGGCGCTCAACCATAAGATCATTGACTCCAAATATATATCAAATCACTAATAGCAAATCATCGCGTCTATCACTATCGCCCATAAATGACTAGTCAAAGACAATTTCTAACTAACAACCCGTAACGTCATAAATTCACCAATAATCCACCAATAAAATTACATATCATAAAGATGAAGTTTCATGATATCCATCATCACCATATGTCAAATATCTAGGTTAAGTCACTTATCAAAGATATACACCAAAATCTAACGAGATGACTATCTGCAATTATCCCTCCACACGCAATGCCAATAAATCCAAATAAATCTACCAAATGAATCCACTAATAAATCGTTAGAAGGCAATATATCACACAAGTCCATTTTCCACCATATCCACTAATTCCAATTCATCCTTAAACCTTAACCAGAATTGATCATTTCTTGATCAACAATAAAGTCATCCACAACAGACCATCAAAATTCAATGCTTCCCAATATTCATTTTCACTATATCCATTAGTTTCAAATTTATTTTCAAACATCACTCACACTTGCCATTTTCCCTGAACAACTAAAATCATCCACTATGTACCATCAGAACACATCTCTATCTTACCAACAAAAGGGATAACATCTTATGCACGAGTTATCCTATTAAAATATTTAACAAGTATTACTAAAATATACAACTACTAGCAAATTTATCAACTTACTTGCTCGTCACCCGAAGAGTCCATCATCACAGAGTCCCAACACATGGGGTTAAGAAAGATGACTCCGTAAAACTCTGAAAATCTGAAAACACGAACTAAGAATGTTCCAAGACTCTCATAAAATCGAATACCAAATAAATCGATATCAAGTAAACTCCATACAAATCCATAAATACCCAAATAACTTCGAAAACCTGGAACCTGTGGGTTATGGGATCACCACTCTACCAAATCTGAAAATACTGAATCTGTACTAATAAACTAGTGTTAGGTAGAACCTCGAAAAATAAAAAATACAACACATACAGATGTCGCAAGCCTCATAAAATTGATGCTCTGATAGTCACAAACCTCACTCTGATACCATTAAATTGGCATTAGATAAAATTCAAAACTTCCAAAAACATGAATATAGGTAGGCATCGTAACCTACGTGTTGATACTACTAAATTGGTATCAGATAAACTCTACAAAAAGTCTGAAACAAAACTCCCAAGTTACCTTGACAACCTCGCTCTAATACCACTAAATTGACACGCCCCCAGAGGCCCGTGCTCGCTCGAAAATCAGGCAGCATCTCCCCTGTACCGCGGACAATCTAAAATATTTATACATATACATCTCCACACATATACAGCACAACCACACTCGACTGACATCTACATAATCACAACCACGCAAATTAATAAGATGTCTAATTAGCATTAACCATAATAAGTAAATCTCCATAAATTAAGCGCAGCAAATCAAAATCTAGCAGAATAAATAAATACACGTCTATAGAGAAATTGAATACCATCCAAAACAAAAATAAAACTAAAGCGACACCAATACAATAAAATTACTACGTAAGTACGAAAATAGAAAGAAACTACTCAAACGGGGAACTGGCAGCTGGATCTTCTCTTGGCGATACGAGACACAACTATCGACTACCTGAATCAAAAGAAGAATGGGGGGTGGTGAGTTCGAGCGGACTCTGTGGGTATAAAAACAGATAAATGCATGATATAATAAAAGAATAAAAACAATCATATAGAAAAATAAAGGTATACATTCTCTTGAGTAAAGAACATAAATCAAATACAACTGTACAAATAAACATATCTGAAAATCAATGTAACATGTAGGTGCATGATCAG
The DNA here is from genome assembly GCA_024364735.1 of Boesenbergia rotunda. Lineage (NCBI taxonomy): Eukaryota > Viridiplantae > Streptophyta > Magnoliopsida > Zingiberales > Zingiberaceae > Boesenbergia > Boesenbergia rotunda. Next base: position 708,952 of record JAGFNQ010002612.1, on the reverse strand, counting down.
AAATCCCCCTAATATCTCAGTAAACTACTAGTACTGTCGAGCAGATCCAGATCATATAATAAAAGTAAATCATAACCGAATATGCATATCAATAAAATACAGCAAACATAGCTCAAACAAGTGCAGCAAACACAAGCAAATGCACAATGCACAATATGAATATGTGATGACCTGCACAATACACACACCAACTATCGCTACATTGGGTAACTTGGGTGGACAAGATACAAGAGCCAAAACCTGGGGCTATGCAGATACACCACAATACCTGTTGAAAAGTTGTAATATCTATGGCTATAAAACCCTGAAATATCTGTGGAGACTCCAAACACTTGGGGAGTATCAACTGTCTGCATAAAACTCCAACTGAGTGTGACATAACAGGACATAAGACCGACGACCCGTCTCAACGACAAGGGAGCCAGTGGTCGTCGGCATGCAAACAATGCTATGGTGTATGTCTCTAATATGCACAACCTCAATTAAACCAAAACCATGGAATCAATACAATATGAAACACACTCAACACCAAAGTAAATAAACATGTACTAATCTACTTGGTAGAATTTATCTAATGCCAACCAAAATCCTAGATAGGTTACATGATTGTTCTACAGTACATGCGTACAAGCAGTACACTTTTAAATCAGAAGCCAAGAGATTGAGACTGTATAAATGATACATTTTGGATTACTATTCAAAGATCAAGCAAGAATAAGTATCAAGCAGAAAAAATAAGTAGAATAGAATTAAGATAAAAATAACATACTCAGATAATAAAATAATCATACATTTAAGGTAAATGAATCTATAAGAATTAAGTAAGAAGTATCCACGTTTGTTATAGAACGTATCCAAGTAAACCTCACAATCAACCGAACGAGTCTGAATTAAAGTTCTTTTCTTGATATTTTCAGATGACATCTTCCAATTGACTCCACGAATGTCATATGGTTTATCAACATCAACACCAACAATCCGAGCTACCTCCTCGAAGCGTTCAGCTTCATTTGCAGATGCAGCTTCTAAACTATGACAGGAGGAGGAGGGCCAATGACCAATTCACTGTCAATGTCCAGCTCAGCTTCCTTAGCAAACCCTCTGCCTCTGTCAACTCAGCAGCAGCAGCCAATACTTCTCGAGATGGCATTTCAGGTCCATGGCACAAACTTCTCGATATAGGGTGTCTCAGTTGGATAAGATTTTATCCATGGCGCAAACGGTCACTCAACGATATGGATGACAATTTCCTCCGAATCTGATAGAGGATCCGATATCCGATCGAAATGTAGGAGTATATATATATATATATATATATATATGATTTTTTTTCTCAAAATCCACTAATAATTTGTGTTAATGTTAGGAATATGTATATAGATATTTATCTATTTTTAAAATTATAGATATATATTTTTTAAATATGATATTAATTATAATATACTTTTGTTGAATGATATAGTTGAATTAAGAGAAGAAAAATTATTAGTATATAAGATATCCGATTATTTAATGGATATGAGTATTTGGAAGCATATCCGATACCCGATCGGTATGGGCACGGAGGATATAGAATCTGACCCGATCCCGACCCATTGTCATCTAAGGGGGCGTTTGGTTTAGGGTAATAGGGACTAGGGAATGAGAATGAATGGTAATCATTCCCATTGACACTGTTTGGTAAGTGTCAATAGGAATGAAAATCAGGGAATCATTCCCTCATTTTCATTCCCTACTCCCCCCTCATCAATCAAATTCCTCAATCATTCCTTCCTTTTCATATATCCAAAACACTCCTTTTTTTATTTTATATTTTTTGTTTTACTATTTCTTTTTATATTATCTCATTTTACTTTCTCTCTCTACATTTTAAAATATCTCTCTACATATTTATTCTTTTCTCTCTCTACATTTTCTATAATTTTCTCTCTCTACCTTTCTGATCTCATTTTCTCTCTATATATTTTCAATATTACTTTCTCTCTCTACCTCTCTTATTATAATTTATCTATCTTAATTTTTTACTTTTTTTTATATTTTCTATATCACTTTTCTCTATATTTTCTATAACACTTTCTTTCTCTATATTTTCTATATCACTTTCTCTCTCTACCTTTCTCATCTCATTCTCTCTCTGTATATTTTGATAATCACTTTCTCTCTCTACCTCTCTTATCATAATTTGTTTATCATTATTTTTCATTTTTTTTGTATATTTCATATATCACTTTCTCTCTCTACATTTTCTATATCACTTTCTCTCTCTACCCCTCTCATTTTCTCTTTATATATTTTCAATATTACTTTCTCTCTCTACCTCTCTTATTATAATTTATCTATCTTAATTTTTCATTTTTTAAATATTTTTTATATCACTTTTTTTCTATATTTTCTATATCACTTTCTCTCTCTCTATTTTCTATATCACTTTCTCTCTCTACCTTTCTCATCTCATTCTCTCTCTGTATATTTTGATAATCACTTTCTCTCTTTACCTCTCTTATCATAATTTATTTATCATTATTTTTCTTTTTTTCTGTATATTTCATATATCACTTTCTCTCTCTACATTTTATGTATCACTTTCTCTCTCTACCCTCTCATCTTACTTTCTCTCTATATATTTTCAATATCACTTTCTCTCTCTACCCCTCTTATTATAATTTATCTATCTTTATTTTTTACTTATTTTCTATATTACTTTCTCTCTCTATATTTTCTATATCACTCTCTCTCTCTACCTCTCTCATCTCTTTTTCTCTCTCTATATTTAATATTACTCTCTCTCTCTACCTATCTTATCATAATTTATATATATTTATTTTTTTACTTTTCTCTATATCTTCTATCACTTTCTCTCTCTACATTTTCTATATCATTTTTTCTCTCTATATTTTTTTAACGATTTCTCTCTCTATTTTTTATCACATATATCTTATCTTATTTTTTCTCTCTAATTTTTCTCTTTATTTTCTCTATTATTGTATTTTCTCCTTTTTTTTCTTCTAATTTCTTTTTTTTACCTTACTTCTCATAATTTCTCTCTATATTTTTCTAATTTATCTCTCAACTCATTTTATTTCAATTTCTCTATTTTGTAATAATTCTATTATTTTAGGTAACTTTGAAATTTTTATGGATTCCCATTACTAAAGTTAAACTGAACCAAACATCATCAATGATAATAATTTTCATTTCAGGATTTGAACAAAACACTATCAATGGAATCATGATTCTCATTCCCATTGACCCTTCAATGAATCTCATTATCATTCCGATTAACAAATTTGAACCAAACGCCCCCTAAGTTTTAATCTTAGGTGCTTCAGTTCCAACCTGAGACATCTCAGTTTTGAATCTGAGACGTCTCGGGTATCATCTGAGGCGCTTTATTTTAGCTTTTGCGCAAAACTCAATCTTTTCAACTGAGGCGCCTCCAGAGACAACTAAGGTACCTTAGTTGACCTTGTGGTCAAAGTCAACATTCATGTTGACTTTTCTCTGTCTTCATCTTCTTGCGTGATTTGTGGCCAACAAGAGTTAGGCTCACCCGAATTCAACTCCAGCCTTCATCTCGAACAAACTTCCTCCCTGGCTTCTCGTCTCTCGGACGTCTCGCACGCCCTTGTCGTCCACCGGTATACTCTTCCGCAACTTCTGCGTTCCTCGGATGCACTAAGCCCATTGACTCCTTTTCCCATGTCATCCTTCTCGTCTATTACATTTCTGCTCGACTTCTTTTGTTCATAAGTTCCTGCACACTTAGACACAAGGATTTCAAATACACAAGACCTAACTTAACTTAATTGATCATATCAAAATTTATCTGAGATACTTATAAAAGTTGAGAGTGGTCGCATACAGTCGGAGCCACAGATTCTCTTTTATACTCCATTTTTATTTTTTTTAATACTAATAATTTTTTATCTAATATTAATATTATTATGTTTTAATATAATAAAATATGTATATCACACAAGTTATACATTTCCATTAATATTATATGATCAATGATAATCTTTCAAACGGAATGAATAGAGAAAAATTATTTTTTAAAATATTTTTTTATATCTTCCTCCGTTGCTCACGGTGGCATGAGAAACAAAGATGAATAAGCATATATTTTTAGAAGAAATTGAAGATTTTCTTAAGAATCAGACCGGATCCATTGTTATTTTTTTCTCTTATAGATGATCAAAGTCTTTCGTCTTTGAATTCGAATCTTATCCAATGATGTAATAGAAATATTTTTTTAAAAAAAATAAAATATTTGTTTTGTCCTTTCTAGATGAGCGAAAATAAAGGTACGATATATAGACATATTCAAAATAATTACTTATTTTCAAAATATCATCTCAATTCATACTATTTCACTCATAAATTATTTTATTTATTTCATGTATTCGCCGATGAACAAAAAAATACACCGTAATGACTTTAAATAAGAAATGACTATGACTAAGAAGAGAGAGAGAGTTAGATCCGGTGTATCCAATTGATAAACATAACATAGCATGAAAAATGACATGAATATTCAAGTGACAAACGGATATATATATATAAAAAATTTACATCAATCACATTAAATTTTATATTGTAAATTTACCTTCTCTATCATGAATGAAACAGCGGTCAAATATAATTCACTATAAAAAATCTTACCATTACCGACAGAATTTACCGATGGAATTCTGTCGGTATTGAGTCTTACTGACGAAACTACGACGAGAAAAAAATATCGGAATATTAATTGTCGGGAAAATATTTTCGACGGAAATATCAGTCCATTGGTATTTTTTATTTATCGACGGAAACGGGGGTTCCGTCGATAATTACCGACCATCTGGCCAAAACATGCGCCATTTCAAGGCGGGATTCCTAAATTTTTTGACGGAAAACATTTCCGTCGATAATTACTGACGAAATTATAATTCCATCGGTAATTTTCTTAATCCACGTGTCTATGCATCCAATTGTCAATAGAAAATGGAACAACATACCTAAATTTACCGTCGGAATTATAATTCCGTCGGTAAATATTGATGGAATAAATGTTTCATCGGTAATTTCGTCAATAATATCAATATTTATTATAGTGATTTGAGACATGAATATTGAGCATGAATTAGAATTAAAAATAAAATAAAATTTATCATTCATTTTGAAATTGAAAATCCTAATCGAAATCATGTGACGACGAATACAAAAACAAAATTATATAAATATTATAATTACGTTTTATTATTATTATTAATATTCATATTAATTGGTTGGCAGAATTTTTGTTTTTTTTTGTTGTCATTTTAAATGGAAACAAGGACCCGACCACGTTCCCGTGTTTAACACGAGTCTTAAAACGATTAACTTCCCGTGTTTAACACGAGTCTTAAAACGAATAAATGTTAATCATGCATGAAATATACAAAGGCAACTGGACGAGTTAATGATTTTTTTTTCGGCAATTTATCAAAAGGCGTACTTAAGAATTGGAAATTACCAATTTCGTATCATAGTTTCTATTTTACCAAAGGGCGCATGCCTTTTTTGTGAACTTCCTTTTATACCCCTCCTTCTAACTGCTGTCTTTCTCATTCTCTCTCTCAGCAACAAATTTCGAGACGGTAGCACGTGACTTTTATTTTAAAATAATATATTATGAAATCGACGCTAAAAACGTAAGATAAAAATTAAAAAAATATTTCAGTTAAAAATAACTCATCCAACATGATTTAAAAATATAAATAAATAATTTTTATATTTGATTAATAAAAATAAATATATTAATATATATAAAAAATTCAAAAAAACGTAGGCTGCAGCAATAAAAACGTAAAAAAATTCAAAAAAACGAATTCAGAATAAAAAAAACGTAAAAAAAATTCAAAAAAAAACGAATTCAGAAAACGTAAAAAAAATTCAAAAAAAAAACGAATTCAGAAATTAAAAAAAAACGTTGCTGCAGAAATTTAAAAAAAAATTGGGCCTGATATATTTTATTTCAGGCCCACGCTAGGCCTGAAATAAAATATTTCAGGATCACGTTGGGCCTGATATCTTTTGATTCAGGCCCGACGTGAAATCAAAATTTTTTTTATTTTAAAAAAATATTAATATATAAAAAAATCTATCAAAACACTTAATTTGAAATTAAAATGCAGGGTCCACTGTAATTCAAACATTGGGCGGCGTTTTTATTTTATAGGAGACAAAATTAAGAGAAGCGAGAAAAAATCCATTGGTGGAAGTATTTGAACAACAGAAGCATAATCAAATTCAAAGATGAGATTTCAACATCTATTGCCTCTCTTTAGCTTTTCACTCCAAAATTATAAGCAAGGAAAAAGAACATCAGTTCAAGATTTTGCTAAGATATATCAAAAGTTTCCAAAATCAAGATTGAACTGCACGTTACTTGTTTCTCGTGAAATAATTCACGCGTGTTTAACATGAAACAGAAAACAGAATAAACATAAAAGGGATCCCTTTGGTTTTCAGATAAAAGCTCGAAACCATTCTGCTGTCAATCTGATGAAAAAATTGGACGTGGGCCTGAAATAAATTATTTCAGGCCCACGCTGGGCCTGAAATATTTTTATTTCAGGTCCACGTTGGGTCTAAAATCTTTTGATTCAGGCCCGACGTGGATCCAAATTGTTTTTTCTATTTTAAAAATATATTAATATATAAAAAAACGTATCAAAACACTTAATTTCAGATTCAAACACAGGGCCTGAAGTCATCCCAAGAGGGTCCGAAGTCAAATAACTTCAGATCCTATAAATAATTAATTTAATAAATAACAATTAAATATAAAAAAATATTTTTAAAATTAAAAACTTTTCAGTGCCCTGGGGCCTGAAGTCATCCGACTTCAGGCCCTCCATTATTGATATAAAAACATTTTCTATAAAAATGTTTAATATATAATTACATATTATATAGGAGTAGTTTAGGTATATCAGTGAGTTTAGGTGCCGAAACATCTAATAGAAGTGGTCTAGGAGATGAGATTTTGGGTGCCAAAACCTCTAATCTTGCTGTATCACCAATGCTATAGGAGTGGTTTAGGTATATCAGTGAGTTTTAAGCAAAACTCACTGATGGACCTACCATAATTGGAATTCTGAAAACCCTATATCAGTAGACAGGGTTGAGCTAGGAGATGAGATTTTGGGTGCCGAAACCTCTAATCTTGTTGTATCACCAATGCTATAGGAGTGGTTTAGGTATATCAGTGAGTTTTGAGCAAAACTCACTGATGGACCTACCATATTTGGAATTCTGAAAATCCTATATCAGTAGACAGGGTTGAGCTAGGAGATGAGATTTTGGGTGCTGAAACATCTAATCTTGCTGTTTCACCATTGCTATAGGAGTGGTTTAGGTATATCAGTGAGTTTTGAGCAAAACTCACTGATGGACCTCCCATATTTGGAATTCTGAAAACTCTATATCAGTAGACAGGGTAGAGCTAGGAGATAAGATTCTGGGTGCCGAAACCTCTAATCTTGCTGTTTCACCAATGCTATAGGAGTGGTTTAGGTATATCAGTGAGTTTTGAGCAAAACTCACTAATGGACCTACCATATTTGGAATTCTGAAAACCCTATATCAGTAGACAGGGTTGAGCTAGGAGATGAGATTTTGGGTGTCGAAACCTCTAATCTTGCTGTTTCACCAATGCTATAGGAGTGGTTTAGGTATATCAGTGAGTTTTGAAAAAAAACTCACTGATGTACCTACCATATTTGGAATTCTGAAACTCTATATCAGTAGACAGGGTTGAGCTAGGAGATGAGATTTTGGGTGCCGAAACCTCTAATCTTGTTGTTTCACCAATGCTATAGGAGTGGTTTAGGTATATCAGTGAGTTTTGAGCAAAACTCACTGATGGACCTACCATATTTGGAATTCTGAAAACCCTATATCAGTAGACAGGGTTGAGCTAGGAGATGAGATTTTGGGTGCCGAAACCTCTAATCTTGCTGTTTCACCATTGCTATAGGAGTGGTTTAGGTATATCAGTGAGTTTTGAGCAAAACTCACTGATGGACCTCCCATATCTGGATTTCTGAAAACTCCATATGAATAGAGAGGGTAGAGGTAGGAGATGATGTTTTAGGTGTCCAAACATCTATATATTAGATATCACTAATCAAATAGGAATAGTTTAGAAATATCAGTGAGTTTTGACCAAAACTCACTGATGGACCTCCAATATCTGGATTTCTGAAAACTCCATATGAATAGAGAGGGTAGAGGTAGGAGATGATGTTTTAGGTGTCCAAACATCTATATATTAGATATCACCAATCAAATAGGAGTAGTTTAGAAATATCAGTGAGTTTTGACTAAAACTCACTGATGGACCTCCCATATCTGGATTTCTGAAAACTTCATATGAATAGAGAGGGTAGAGGTAGGAGATGATGTTTTAGGTGTCCAAATATCTATATATTAGATATCACAAATCAAATAGGAGTAGTTTAGAAATATCAGTGGGTTTTGACTAAAATTCACTGATGGACATCACATCTATGTTCAGGCCCTCCTAGCGTGACTTCAGACCCTGCATTTTAATTTCAAATTAAGTGTTTTGATAGGTTTTTTTTATATATTAATATTTTTTTAAAATAAAAAAAATTTTGATTCCACGTCGGGCCTGAATCAAAAGATATCAGGCCTAACGTGGGCCTGAAATAAAATATTTCAGGCCCAGCGTGGGCCTGAAATAAAATATTTCAGGCCCAGTTTTTTTTTAAATTTCTGCAGCAACGTTTTTTTTAATTTTTGAATTCGTTTTTTTTTTTTGAATTTTTTTTACATTTTCTGAATTCGTTTTTTTTTGAATTTTTTTTTACGTTTTTTTTATTCTGAATTCGTTTTTTTTGAATTTTTTTTACGTGTTTTATTGCTGCAGCCTACGTTTTTTTGAATTTTTTTATATATATTAATATATTTATTAAATATTATTTAATATATTAATTTTTATTAATCAAATATAAAAATTATTTATTTATATTTTTAAATCACGTTGGATGAGTTATTTTTAACTGAAATATTTTTTTAATTTTTATCTTTCGTTTTTAGCGTCGATTTCATAATATATTATTTTAAAATAAAAGTCACGTGCTACCGTCTCGAAATTTGTTGCTGAGAGAGAGAATGAGAAAGACAACAGTTAGAAGGAGGGGTATAAAAGAAAGTTCACAAAAAAGGCATGCGCCCTTTGGTAAAATAGAAATTATGATACGGAATTGATAATTTCCAATTCTTAGGTACGCCTTTTAGTAAATTGCCGTTTTTTTTTGGTCGATCAATTTTTAGTATGAATATACATCCCTATCATCTCTATGTACTATTACCTTTTGTATTCTCAATAATTCTCACTTTGACTATAATATAGATTCGACTAAGTAATAAGAAAAAAAAAATTAAAATCTAAGAAAAAATAGTTAAAAAATTGAGCTATCAACAGTTGAGTCTTCACGTTTGCCAGTCGACTCTCCACGTTCGCCAGTCGACTGGCACACTGCATGTGTCAAGTTCTGGACACATCATTCGACCGGTGTTGAACAACAATCGATTAATCTGCAATAGTCGAGTCTTGAAATCAAATCAGATAAGCTTCTGTTCGTGATATTAGTCGACTGGTTTTTATGACAGTCAACTGATCATAACAGTCAAGTACCCCAGTCGAGTTTCATCTCACTTCTGTGCGCGACATCAGGTTTTTATGATAGTCGACTTATGATAACAGTTGAGTGTCCCGGTTTAGTTTCAACTCGTTTTTGTGCACAATATCAGTCGTTTGTCTTTATGGCAGTCGACTAATTATAACAATCTAATGCCCCAATCAAGTTTCAACTCGTTTTTGTGCGTGAATTTGGACACATTAGTCTACTGGACTTGATAGTAGTCGACTGATGTAATTAGTCGAATGTTCCAAATCCTCTAATCGAGTGAGATACCCTTCTGTTAGCGAATTCGAACACATCAGTTGATTGACCCTGACAATAATCGTCTGATGCAATCAGTCGAATACTTCAACCGAGTGCGATAAGCTTTTGTGCTTGAAGTTCTTGAACATCAGTTCACTATTGTCATGAGATTCCTTTTCTGATACTCACATAGTTCGCAAATGGTGGTGGGGAAACCCTTATTTTGCAGTCATTCTTCATGTTCTTCGCGCAATTGCACATAAAATAGGAAATATAGGTGAAACCCTAGTCTATTTATTGCTATATTCGATGGATACACATCGATTTTCTCATCCGTATGGAATCAAATGCAATAATCAATGTATATTTTTCATATCATCGAAAATAATTCTTACGCCCAAAATATGATGGCAAGCTAATCCTATGCTCTGATACCAATTATAAGGAATGTAGATACATTAGAACAAACTCATGGATGCATCTTAGGATCTAGTTATCATCATGCATAAAGCTACAATGGATAGAACATGAAAGACTAATTGCAACGAAATGGTCTAACCTGAATTCATTGCATTAGTCATTGTATCGCTTACTTATCACCGGAGTTCCTGCAAGCACAGCGAAAGTCTTCTGCATGAATGAGCGGCAATCTGAATTCCTTCTTAATGGGGAAGAGAGGAGAGAAAGATGAAGAAACAAAATCCTCTTGATTAAAAAAAAATGCCCTAATTGGGTAAGTTTCTCCCCTTATATGCCCGGGGCTCATTCTATAAGGATCATCCCCTTAAAGCACATACTTCGTTAATAACTATATTAATAAACTGGTTAATAAATCTATACATTGAATCTACATCTATTTAATCCAAACACTCTTTCAAATGTAATCAAACATTAGATTATTTAATTGAGATTTAATTCCTTAATAACAATTAATTATATATGTATTAATCAAGTATAATCCTATCTTAGAGAGATTAAGCTCATCTATGTAATTTTAATTGGATTGAGTCCATTCACGTGAACATAATATCCTATCTATTAAACTTATTAAATCCAAAATAAAAGTTGATTGCTAGGTTGTTAGCAAACTAAACTTAACAAATTGTTGAATAATTTTATAATTAAAAAAAAATAACGTGTGAGATATGAATATTTAAAAAATTCAGGAGACGCTGGGTATATATTCGACAATGGGAGTAATAATGAGTTTTGATTGAGGGATTTATGGATTTAGTGATAACCTAGTAGGAGTTGGGTCATAAAATTAAGGGTATCATATCCATATTTTCATTTCAATTTTCATATATTAAACATCATAAATAAAAATGAAATAGATTTCATATTCATTCTCATCTTCTAAATTTGTTTACCAAGCGGCCTCTCAGTAAATTGTAAAAAAAACAACCCTACAAATTAACGGAAAGTGACAGTACATTGTTAAAAAATTTGTAGAAGATAACAATGTATTTCGATATATCGTATGCCACGTTTTGTTGACTATATATTAGAAGTCCAGCTTGCACGCACTATTGAATATTTGACTAGGACTTTACCAACTAACCAATTAATGGGCCCATGGCATACAACAAAAATAAAATTTACTCACCCCATATTTCAATATAATCATTTATCTATGAATTAAACTAACAAAATATTTTGGGTCTTTTTTTTTCTCTTTTTATGCAAATATTAATAATGATTTGTTTAATGAGTACTAATCATGTTGTGATTGGAAAAGGTTGTCATTATGTTTGAATTTCCTTTAATAATTTGTTGTTTTCTTCAACTGATAAGATACAATGAACCTATAACTTAAAGCTTAATTCCTTTAGTTACATCAAGTGGGACAAGTAGATTTGGGTTTTAAAAGTTTAATTAAAAATATTATTATTATTATTATTTTCTAATAAGCAAATGGACCATTAGTCTCCCTTATTGATTATTTAACGGCTAAAATTATCAAATTTATTATAAAAAATACTATATTTTTTAATTACCTTTTAAAAGTGTCTAGTCATATTTTAATTATTGTGAGGCATGTCACATCCAGATGTTATTTAAAAAAAATACTATATTTTTTAATGACCTTTTAAAAGTGGCTTGTCATATTTTAAATATTGTGAGGCATGTCACATCCAGATGTTATTTAGAATCAGTCAACTTTTATATATATATATATATATATATATATATATATATATATATATATATAATTGATTTCTTGCGGATAGTTTTCTGTGGATCGCATACGTGGCACCCGCCTGATCAGTCAGGTTGACTTATCAGGCGGGTGCCTGATCGATTAGGGACGTCCCTGACCGATCAGGCAACCCGCTTGATCGGTCAGGGATTAGCATGACCGATCAGGCACCCGCGGACCGCGTGCGGACCACATACGTGGCACCGCCTGATCGGTCAGGTCGACCGATCAGGCGGGTTGCCTGATCCGGGATGTCCCTGACTGATCAGGCGGGTTGCTTGACCAGGCAACCCGCCTGATCGGTCAGGAACTAGCCTGACCGATCAGGCATCGGCCTGATCGGTCAACCTGACCCATCAGGCGGGTGCCACGTATGCGGTCCGCAGGAGATCAGTTATATATATATATATATATATATATATATATATATATATATATATATATATATATATATGTCCCTGACCGATCAGGCGGGTACCACGTATGCAGTCCGCACATGGTCCGTAGGAAGCGATCCGCGGGAGATCAGTTCTATATATATATATAATTTACCTAAACAAATACAAATTAAAAAAATATATATAAACGTGACGATTTTCCTTCTTTGTAAAGTTTCTTCTGCAACTAACAACAATAATAAACGTCTAATGATTAATTCCTTCTTTAAAAATAATTTCTTATAAACGTCAAATTAATATTGTAACTACAACTAACAACTATAATTAACAATTATAATGTTGTAATAGTCTGAAGTATAATAAATTTTTTTTAATGATATTATAATAACTACGTTCAACTAATTATTATAATTAATATTGTAATAGGCTTATCATAACGCCTATGATTAACAGTTAATTTTAATTAAATAAACTATTTTTTTTTCGAAATAAGGTGTAAAAATGTTGGTTGGTATGAATTAACTTTGGTGAACAATATTTAATTTATCTTAACAGCTGATAAAAAATTTTCGTCTTTCAAAATTAATTGGTTTAAAGAATGGGATTTATTATATCAATTTAAAAAATAATTATTACATTTAATAATTACAATCTACTGAAATAAAAAATATTTTTAGTATAAACATGTGATGGAATGCTGTTTTTAACTTTTTATAGAGGAGCAGAGCAGAGCAAAGCAGACAATTCCAAGTCCTCTCTTTCCCTTTGCCAGGAAACTTCTGAGACATCTTCTCTCTCTCTGATCATCTCTATATATTTGAACGAAGAGCGAATTGAAAGGAAGGAAAACCAAGTGGAGTTGCAGATCGATCGAGGAGAATGGTGAGAGCTCCCTGCTGCGAGAAGACAGGCCTGAACAAGGGGCCATGGACGCCGGAAGAAGACCAGATCTTAGTGAACCACATCCTCGGATTCGGCCACGGCAACTGGCGCGCCCTCCCCAAACAAGCCGGTGAGTTCATGCCTAGCTCGACCGACCGACCGATCGATCTTTAATTGAACTCTTCTTTACTTTATTTGGTGCCTCGAGCAGGGCTGTTGAGGTGCGGGAAGAGCTGCCGGCTCCGGTGGATGAACTACCTCCGTCCGGACATCAAGCGAGGCAACTTCACGGAGGAAGAAGAGGAAACCATTGTCCGGCTGCACCAGAAGCTCGGCAACAAGTACAGCCCTTCTTTCGTAGCTCAGTAGCTAGCTAGCTAGCTTAGCTTGCTAATTGGGTTCATGCGCAGGTGGTCCGCCATTGCTGCGAGCTTGCCGGGGAGGACAGATAACGAGATCAAGAATGTGTGGCACACGCATTTGAAGAGGCGTCTCGTCGACGACGACCCGACGTCAGGGAAACAACAGAGGAAGAGGAAGAAGAAGAAGAGCGAGAGCTCCGACGCTCCGAGTATTATCAGTGAGTTCCTTGGAGAGTCAGAGATGGAGAGGTTTTGGTTGGACGCATTGTCCATGAATGTCGACGTCGCCACAGAAACCCCCGCAGCAGATCAATCAAATAGTGACTTCTCTTCCCCCGCCACGATTGCAGAGATCGAGAGCTTTTGGTCGGACCCCTTGCCCGTGGATTTTGCCAGTCCGAGTGCTCACTACTACGGCCTATGGAACAGTGACGACGACATGGATTTTTGGCATGAAGTTGAAGTCTCACCGTTCCAAGATCTTGTTCCAGATGTATAATCTTGTTTGTTACTTTCGTTTTAGCCGAGTCGATCTGATTTAGTGAATTAATTAGTTGGCAGTTGCAAGTAAATAAAAAAAAGAAGAAGTCAGATTTGCACGCACAGCTGACATGATTGCTATTTCAACACTTGGAGCCGTTAGTCAAACTTGCACGCACTCTGACTAATCCAAATGCACTTTCAGCTTTTTCTTGTCCTGTTCAAACAACAAATTACAGTTCCCAACTAGGGATGGCAATGGGTCGAATTCGGATCGGATTTTATATCTTCCATATCCATACCCATCGGGTATCGGATATCCATCGGGTATACTCATACCCATTAAAGAATCGGATATCTTGTACACTAATAATTTTTTTTCTTTCTATCTAACTATATCATTGAACAAAAGTACATTATAATTAACATTAAAGTTAGAAAAATATATATCTATAATTTTAAAAATAGATTAAACATATATATAATCTATTTCTAACATTAATACAAATTATTAGTAGGTTTTGAGGAAAAAATCTTTAATGTATATATGTATTTTTTATTTAATCGGGTATTCGGGTCGGATATCGGGTATTGGTAGTCCCTCCATATCCTCCTCCATTCGGGTCGGATGTCGGATTCTCCGTCGGATTTGGGTGAAATTGCCATCCCTATTCCCAACAGCATAGGGGTACAATAAGGATGTTCCCTATTAGAGTGTGTGTCCCTAGGGTTATGATGTAGAGGTAGAGTGATTAATCGTTATTTTAGATATTCATGGTTCGATCTTTAATTATGACGTATTTTGTAAAAAAATTTTCTTCAAATGAGGTGCGAACTTTGAGATGCTTGGCTTCTAGACCGCCCACCGCGAGTGCTTTCCTAGTTACGATGTATTTTGCAATAATTTTTCCTTCAAATCGGGCGCGTACCCTGGGACGCTGGGCTTCTAGACTGCCCACCGCGAACACTTCCCTATTAGAATGTATGTGCCCCGGGGGTTATGGTGCAGTGATAGGATGACTAGTCACTATCCTAGGTATCCGTGGTTCGATCTCTAGGTACGACATATGTTGCAGGATTTTTTTCCTCTAAATGAGATACAAATCCTATGATGCTGAGCTTCTAGATCGTCCACCGTGAGCACTTCCCGATTTATCCTAATGACCGATGGGAAACTTTCATAGGGTCGAATATCAATCATCCCAGATTCGTCTGTTATCTGATCCAACATTTCCTATTAGAGTGTATGAGTAGAACGGTAATGTTTTGGATCGAAGATGATCCTGTCGACAAGCGAAGACCGGTTCTCCTTCGGATAACTCGGTCTGAACAAGATGACCCGGTCTGCTGTAACTCGGGAGGTCGGACCGAAATAGAGCTCTCAATGTGGTGGAGTGGTTGCAAATTGGCAGCGATCCTCTCTTTGAAGCCCCAAGGGAGGGTTTATATAGGGGAGAGGCAACTCTCTGCTGTGTCAGGGCTGGCAAATCTCATTAAGGGATGGTCAGTTGACAGATGGTGATATTGACGGCCGCATTTAATGCTGTGAAACTGCCATAGCCGCCTGACCCTCATAAACGCCTGACACATTGCTTAATATGTCTCTTCTGTTCCCCTTTTATTATTGGCGGCTTTGCCAGGTAATGATCGTGTCAGAGGGGATTATCTCTTGAGTATCTGATATGAAAAGCTCATGCGATAGGAAAGACTCGCAATTATTCGATCGTCTTCGTATGATCATGAGTACCTGACCTTGATGATCCCGACCCCGGGCGTTCGACCTTGAAGGTCTTGACCCCGGACGGATGACCTCGAGGGTCCCGACCTCGGGTGCCCGACCTTGAAGGTCTTGACCCCGGACGGATGACCTCGAGGGTCCCGACCTCGGGCGTCCGACCTTGAAGGTCTTGACCTCAGACGGATGACCTCGGGGGTCCTGACCTCGAACGACTAACCTCGGTGGCCCCGACCTTGGATGATCGACCCCAAGGGCCCCGACCCCGGGGTGACCTTTGATCGGACCTATTAACTGCCGGTTCAGATCAGTAATCGGACCCGACCGAGCCCTCAATCCTTCTAAAAATCATACGCCTGGATCACAAGCCTCCCTCTCAAGTCTAGTCGAAGGAGGAGCGTGATCCGACTGACTAGGCTCTCGGCTCGGTAGGCTTGCCGCGCGTCACCTCGTACGGCTGATCCTTCCTTTTAATGTCGTATCTCCTATCAACTCCTCATTAATGCGAAGACGCGTGTCGCTTCTCGACTGGATGCCTCGAGCAGCGAAACGTCACCGGCGTGGCCTGGGCGTCGTGCAAATGATGCTTCGAGGTCTAGGAAATGACAGGGATCGGACGGTGAGGAGTCTACCCCGCCTTTTTCTTTTTCTCCATCGGACGGTCCTCCTGGTTTCACCCGGGGTATAAATAGGTTAGTCCTCTCATTTTGCCTCTTTTCATCCCGACCTTCGCTTCTCACCCAATTCTTGTCCGACCTCCGCCGCCTGATCTCCTCGATTCCGACGAACGGTATCTCCGGCGAACTTCATTCTTAGGTACTCTCTCTCTTTGCCGAACTCCTGCCGTGCCTTTTCTGATTTTGTTTTGATGGCCTCATCTTCTGCACCTCCGTTTGCGCCTCCCGAGCCATGGTACTTGACCACCCGATCTTCCCTTACCCTAGGTCAGATAGAAACTCTACGCATAGATTACTCGATCCCCGAAGACCACCCGATAACTCAGCCCGATCGTCGAGGTCGGGCACACCAGCCCCCCTTAAGTCATTTTACCGTCTTTTCCGATCAGCTGTTAGCCGGTCTGCGCTTTCCCCTACATCCCTTCTTCCGCGAGATCTGCCGTTATTTCCAGGTCTCTTTGTCTCAATTAGCCCCAAACTCGATCCGAATCTTGTGCGGCGCCGTGATCGTCTTTACCGCCCACAAAATCCCCCTAGAACCCCGAGTATTTCATTTTTTCTATTATCTTAAGAAACAAGAGCCCGGGAATTTCTACTTCTAGGCTCGTATTAACTCTGCCTTCCTGGAGAAGGTGCCTTCCTCCAATAAAGGTTGGAAATCTCACTTCTTCTATATCCAATCAATCCCCCGACCGAACTGGCCTACCGAGTGGGTAGAAAACTTGCCTGATCACCCACAGCTGCTCAAGAACCTTCGTTCAGAACCGGGCTACCGCTCTGCCATTTCTAAGCTCGGGGGGCCCGCTACCACGCCGGCAAGCTGTTGATCGTGGGGATGCTGTATCTGTTCCGGCTGAGCCAAGTCCCGGCAGAGCTACCCGGCACCCTCGGTACGCTTCTACTTGCTCGATGAGCTTGTTAGTGCTAACTAAAACTTTTTCTTTTGTGTAGCTGAAGTTATGTTCAGCGCTAGGGTTGACGCGGTGCTGGATCGGGAGGATGAAGCCATGGAGGCTTTGGCCGCCCAGCTAGCAGCCGCTCGGGCGGTACCACCCGTAGGCACCGCATCAGATCCCGAGCTGCCACCAAGCACAACAAATGACCCCGGGGAGAGTCTCCCGACGGAGGGGGCGGGAGTAGCAACCCAACCGACTGGCGAGGGGACCTCTTCCCCGGCTGAGGCAGAAGAAGAAGAAGTAGACCAGGCTACTTCTTCTAGCTTAGTCCGAAAACGTCGCCGGGTGGTTCTCAATGTGGACCCACCTTCGTCTCCCGAATCGCCCATAGAGGTTCGGGCTGCGACGCCTTCCCGTCTGGGTCAAGCTGTGGCCGGCCTTCAACCCTCGGTCCCGAGCTCCGCTTTGGCTCCCGAGGTTCTCCGGCCCGACCTTCGGGCTCCGGTCCAGACAGTTTCTCGGTCCGCAGCCCGACCCCCTACTCCTGCAGCAATACCTTCCGGCGCATCGACCTCAATGTCCGCGCCCCGTCCCCCAGCCCCTCAGCTGAACATCACCAACCTCGACGCCGTCGAAGCTCTCCTATCCATGAATTCCCCGCCACGGGCAACGGTGGAAGTTCAAGTGCCCTCAGCGATTTCTCTAGCTCCGACTGTCCAACCCCAGCCCTTGAACCTGCACGATAATTTAGTCTCGGGCTGGGAGGAGGGATGGACAGCGTCCCTTGCGATGGACTCTGTTACCTTGGCTGACCACTTTTTCGTGGGAATGACTCAGGTATCTTCTTTCCTTCTTCAATTGCTTATGTCCCCACTCCTGACCTCCACTTCACTTCGCAGCAATGGGCGCTGGGCCACTCAGTCAGCCAAGCGTTGGTTGACAATACTCGAGCACGCCGGGAGGCCGAAAGACGGGTGAGGGACCTGGAAGCTCGAGTGGCGCAGAGCACCCTTCCTTCTGGTGACCAGGATTTGGACCAGCTACACTCAGAAATAACCGCTTTAAGGTCTCATATATCGGAGCTGGAGACCCATTCTGAGGAAGAGCAGCAGTTGGCGACTCAGTCAGCGGTGCAGATGGAGCGTCTGACTAACCGGGTGGCTCATTTGGAGGGCGAAAACAAGACCCTCAAGAGCCGGTATAACCGAGCTCATGCCGACCTGGCCAAGATGACAACCGACGCAAAGGAGCTCAAGCATAAATTTAAGGAGTCGGACGCCGCTCATCATCAAACTCAGCTTGCCCTGAAGAACAAAGAGACAGAGCTAGCTGCCCAACAAGAGGCCTTCCATAATTTGGAACTTCAGCTAGTGGGCAAGGATGCGCAGCTGGCTGTCCGAGAGGCCACCCTCCAGGGACAGGGCGGCGAGCTTATTCGACTTAGGAAGGAGCTGGAAGACTATAAGTCGGGTGAGTCGGCCCGGATTGAGGCTGCCCGAGTGGCCTATATTCAGTCAGACTCCTTCCTGAACCTGATTTCTGAGCGGACGGGCGGCATGATTAAGTATGGAGCAGTAGGTGCTATCCAGCAATTAACCGAGGCCGGCCATCTTCCTGAGGACCTCCCTCCTAATGCTGTGAAGCTGAGGCGGATCAAGGCATCAATTCCTGAAGACGCCTTCCCCCCCTTCACCTAGGATACTTAGTTTGGAGGTTCCGACTTTCTTTTAGTCCGAGCGGCCATTCTGTCTGCCCGCGCTTCATCTCTCTAGGCTATTTTGAAATTTTGTAATGATATCCATTCTCTCGACTTGGCCTTTTAGGCCCGACTCTGTGATGGCCCCAGGCCTTATCTAATTTCCGTCGATTTTCCTTTTTTCTTTATTTCGTCTAGCCGTTTGGGATGCCTTATATTTTTGCTAAGTGTTACTTGTTTGATGTACTCGCCCCATTTGCTGAAGCTTGAGGCTACGAATCATACGTCCAAGCTTCACTAATCATGGGTCGCTGGGGCCGCTCAAGTCATTCTCGTGAGATAGACTTCTTAGTTTGATTTCTTCAATCGACTCGAAAATTCGGCTACGTACCAGGCGCTCGGGAGACTAGTGCTCTAGTCTCTTAGCCTGTCTTTTCTTAAGCCTTGGGAATGTAGCTAGGTCAGGTCGATACTCTGGCTCAGCAATGAGGGTCGATCGAGCGTACAACCCGACTCGGTGGTCTTGTCAGGTCAGGTAGATACCTTGACTCGGCAATTTGGCTCGGCCGGGCGAATATCCTGACTCGGCGATAGATACTGTAGGAAGATAATGATTTATGCTTATTTCGAGCAAGAGCCTGGACACCGTCCGACTTACCCTGACCGAACGTGGATCGCCACGCCCGACCGGGCCCGACCGAACGTGGAACGCCACGCCCGCTCGGCGCCGATCCGGTGGGTGCGTGAGAGCAAGCCCACTTATAACTTGCCTTAGCAAGAGCCTGGACACCGCCCGACTTACCCTGACCGAACGTGGACCGCCACACCCGACCGGGCCCGACCGAACGTGGAACGCCACGCCCGATCGGCGCCGATCCGGTGGGTGCGTGAGCGCGAGCTCACTTATAACTTGCTGTGGTTGTTTCCCTTGGAAAGCTGGAGTTGGTCTTTATCATCGCTCTTTCTGATTACAGTTACAAGAGTTATTCCACTCCACTCTCCTCACGGTACAATTTTAAATGCACTGCACTCCAAGGTCTTCCGAGTCGCTTTCCTTGAGCATCCTGTAGATAATAGGCTCCCGACCCCAGCGCCTCGACCACCAGGAACGGACCACTCCATGGAGGCTCCAGCTTGCCTACTTCTCCCACTGGCTTGACTCTTTTCCATACCTTGTCCCCCACCTGGAAATGTCGAGGTATGACCTGTTGGTTGTATCTGTTCCGTATCCTTTGTTGGTAAGCGGTCATACGGACTGCAGCCTTAGCGCGGACCTCCTCGATCAGATCTAATTCAGCTCATCTTTTCTCCGCATTGTCTTCTCCATACAATTGTCTTCTGTCCAACTCACAACCGACCTCCATGGGGACTACCGCTTCACTCCCATAGACTAACTGAAAGGGGGTGCAGCCCGACCCCTCTTTGGGTGTGGTTCGGAGGGCCCATAGGACACCAGGAAGCTCATCCACCCAAGATCCGCCGACCTGGTCTAGCTTGGCTCTGAGCCCTTTCAGGATCTCTCTATTGGCTACCTCGGCCTGGCCATTACTCTGGGGGTATGCCACGGAAGTGAAGGCCTGCTTGACCCCAAATTCCTTGCACCAATTTCTGATTATCCGGCCTTGAAATTGCCGACCATTGTCTGATACCAGCTTATGCGGTATGCCATATCGGCATAAGATATTCTGTCACAGGAATTTCTTCGCTGCTTGTTCAGTGATCCGCGCTAAGGCTTCCGCCTCAATCCACTTAGAGAAGTAATCTACTGCCACTAGCAAGAACTTCTTCTGACCGGCTGCTTTGGGGAATGGCCCGACTATGTCCATGCCCCATTGGTCGAAGGGACAAGACACGGTGGAAGCCCTCAGCATCTCGACAGGTCGGTGCGAAAGATTCTGATACTTCTGACAAGACAAGCAGGAAAGAGCCATCTTCTCGGCGTCCTTCTGAAGGGTCGGCCAGAAGTAACCGGCCAGCAGGACCTTTCTAGCCATGGACCGACCTCCGGAATGATTTCCGCAGCACCCCAAGTGCACTTCTCTGAGCACATAGTCTGCATCTTCCTTCCCGAGGCATCTGGCTAGAGGTCGGGAAAAAGCCCGCTTATACAACGCGTCTCCTATCAGGGTAAATCGGGCTGCTCTGATCTTCAATAGCTGAGCTCGCTCGGGGCTGTCCGGCAGAGTCCCCTCTTTCAGGTAAGCGATGAATGGGGCTCTCCAGTCCCTCTCTATCTCCGCTTCTGCTTCCCTCTCGACTTGAGCCACTAGCATGACCTGGGGCGAAGGTTTGGGGAAAACCCATGGACGGACAGAGCTGGCCAGCCTAGCTAGCTCATCCGCCTTGGCATTGTCCCCTCGAGGGATCTGGATAAGCTGGACTTCTTGAAATTCTGCTTGTAACTTCTGGTATGCTTCTACATAGGTCTGCAACTTCTCATCATTCACTTCGAACCGTCCGGCCACCTGCTGAGTCACTAACTGAGAATCAGAATGCAGGATGACCCGAGTGGCCCCGACCTGTCTGGCCGCCTGGAGGCCGGCCAAGAGGGCCTCATACTCCGCCTGATTATTGGTAGCTTGGTACTCTAGTCGCACCGCGAGATGGATGGGGTCTCCTTTGGGAGACACCAACAGAATGCCTAAGCCACTCCCCACCCGGGTGGCCGACCCATCCACGTATATTTTCCAGACCTCCTCCTCTTCCTCTGTATGAAGCTCACTCAAGAAATCTGCCAAGGCCTGAGCTTTGATTGCCGTTCTGGGCTGATACTGAATGTCATACTCGCTTAGTTCGGTTGTCCATTTGACTAACCGACCCGAGACTTCAGGATTGATCAAGACCTTCCCGAGTGTGCTATTGGTCAGCACTCGGATAGGATGGGCCAGAAAGTAGGGTCGCAGTCGCCGAGCCATCAACACCAGGACATAAGCTAACTTCTCGAGTGTAGTGTACCTACACTCGGCTTCTTTAAGTAGATGCCCAAAGAAATAGACCGGTTGCTGCTCGGTTTCTTTCTGGGTTACAAGCACAGCACTAACAGCTTCTTCAGTAGTAGATAAATAAACATACAAGGGTTCTCCCTCTTCCGGTTTGGCTAGCACTGGTAAACCGACTAAGTAGGTCTTCAACTCTTCGAAAGCTTGGTCGCACTCGGCATCCCACTGAAACTTAGAAGCTTTGCGCAAGATCTTGAAGAACGGCAGACTCCTGGTGGCCGACCGAGAGATAAACCGAGATAGGGCCGTGATTCTCCCGGTCAGGCGCTGGACCTCCCTCAGGTTTCTTGGCGGTGGCATGTCCAGCAGGGCTTGCACTTTACTCGGGTTGGCTTCTATCCCCCGCTCGGTCAAGATGTAACCCAGGAATTTTCCACTTTTGGCTTCGAACAAACATTTCGCAGGGTTAAGTTTGAGGCCATACCTTCGGAGAGTGCCGCAGGTCTCCTGAACATCAGCTACGAGGTCGGCAGCTTGGGAGGATTTGATGAGAATGTCATCTACATACACCTCCACGTTCCTCCCGAGCTGCTCCTTGAAGACTTTATTCATCAGCCTTTGATAAGTTGCCCCAGCATTTTTGAGTCCGAAGGGCATAACTGTGTAGCAATAAGTACCTTCGGCAGTGACAAAACTGACCTTCTCTTGATCTTCTAATGCTAAGGGTACTTGATGATATCCCTGGTAGGCATCCAACATGCAGATGAGTTCGTTCCCGGCGGTGGAGTCTACCATCTGATCTATCCGGGGAAGCGAGTAGCAGTCCTTAGGGCAAGCTTTGTTGAGATCCCTAAAGTCAATACAGACCCTCCACTTGCCACCTGGCTTGGAGACCAGCACAACATTGGCTAACCAAGCCGGGAATTGGACCTCTCGGACATGCCCTGCTTCCAACAATCTCTCCACCTCGGCCTGAATGATCTTATTTTGTTCGGGACTGAAATCTCTTTTCTTCTGTTTGACAGGTCGGGCGTCAGGGTACACGTGCAGCTTGTGCTCCATTATCTCGGGTCTGACCCCTTTAAGATCTTGTTGGGACCAAGCAAACACATCTCGATTCTGGGTCAGACATTCTATTAACTGTTGTTTGAGGTCGGGCGCCAATCCAGGAGCTATCTGCACTTTAGTTTCTTCCCTGTCAGGCAAGAGCTGAACTTCTTCTTTTTCCTCTATCAGATCAGCCCAAGGAGAGGGCGGGGAAGATTGCACCATGTTGCAATTGGCCGGCGTCGCTCGGAAGGACTTACTGACCTCCACTCGAACGTCATCCACATAGCACCGCCGTGCCACTTTTTGATCTCCTTTAGCTTCTCCAACTTGGTCACCCACTGGGAATTTGACCTTTAAGTAAAAGGTGGACACCACGGCCCGGAACTCGTTCAGCACCGACCGACCCAATATGGCATTGTAGGCTGAGGGGGCATCCACTACCAGGAATGTGGCCCACCTGGTTCTCCTCAAGGGTTCTTCGCCGAGTGATACGGCCAGCTTGATCTGACCCAAAGGCTGTACTTCATTTCCCGTGAACCCGAACAGAGGTGTGGCCACAGGTCGGAGCTCAGTAACTTCAATTTGCAATTGCTCGAAAGCTTTTAAGTATAGGATGTTTACCGAACTTCCTGTATCCACAATAGTTCTGTGGATCTGGTAATTGGCTATGATCGCGGTGACGACCAGGGCGTCATCATGAGGAACTTCTACTCCTTGCAGATCTGATGGGCCGAAGCTGATCTGTGGGCCCCGGGCTTGGGCGGAACTGCAACCCACTTGGTAGATGTCGAGTCGTCTAGCCTGCGACTTCCGAGCTCTGTTGGAATCTCCATAGGTGGGGCCTCCAGAAATCACGTGAATGGCCCCGTGTACTGCATTCTGTTGGTTGGCCTGTTCCTCATTAACATTGCCGCGCTCGGGAGAGGTGGGGGTCGGGAACAGTTGTCTGGCTATGGGGGCGGCCGATCGAGCATTGCCCTCCGACCGGTTCGGCGCTGTTCTCCCTCGACCCCGACCACCTCCTTGCTGGGCTCCTCTCAGACTACCCCGCCCAACCCTACCACGACCTCGGCCGGCCTGCCAGCAGTCTTGAAGGTCGTGGGTATGGCTGTTATGAAAGGAACAGTAAGGCTGCCACCTGGACGGGAAGCAACCCTGAGCCACTTGTTGCACTATTCCCCTTTCGGTCCCTTGTCTGTGTCCCATAGCCCTGGGACTTCTGAGAGGTCCTCCGGGAGGCGCATTCCTTTGATGATGCTGGGGGACCTCGGGTGCTGGCTTGACCTCCGGCCGCCTGGCAGCCTGTGCTTCTTCCACATCCACGTACTTACTGGCTTTACCCAGGAGGCTTTCAAAGTCCTTGGGGGGCTTTCTGATCAAAGATCTGAAGAACTCTCCTTCCTGCAACGCTTGAGCGAAGGCGCTAATTAATACTTCGGACGTAGCGGTGGGCACGTCCAGCACAACTTGATTGAACCTCTTGATGTAGGCTTTTAAGGATTCCTTGGAGCCCTGCTTCATGGTAAACAGGTTCAAACTGGTCTTGTGGTGCCTTTTGCTGCTGGCGAAGTGCTGCAGGAACAGCTTCTTGAAATCAGAGAAGTTCTTAATCGATCCCTCCGGGAGTCTATCAAACCATCGCTGGGCCGGCCCGGCTAGAGTGGTCAGGAAGGCCCGGCACTTGACCCCATCGGGGATGCAGCATCGAGGCATTCTCAAATTTCTTTAAATGCTCTTCAGGATCAGTAGTTCCTCCGTATTCAGCGATGGAAGGGGGTTTGAAATGCTTAGGCAACGGCTCAGTCAAGACCTGGCTAGAGAAGGGGAATCCTGTGCGCTCAGTCGGGGTCGGCACAAGAGGGGCCTTCCCTTTGCTAACTTTGGTATGACTGGATGTGGCTTCGTGGGGGTCTGATTGCCCTGCTCCCTCAGCTGGGCCGAATAGTGCCCGATGGAAGTGAGGACTTTCATCTTGTCGGCCCCCTCCTTCGGTACCCATCCGAGTAGTCTGCTCGGCCGGGCCCGCCTGAGCGGGTCGAGCCGCTGCTTGTTGCGCCTCCGCCAACTTCCTAGCTTTAGCTTCTACTAGCAGGTCGAGGTCTTCTTGCGAAAGCATCACGGCCATCCGATTGGAGTCGCTCATCTTCAGCTTTCGATCAGGTGAGATTCCCACAGACGGCGCCAAATTTGATCCCGTCGACAAGCGAAGATTGGTTCTTTCTCGGATGACTCGGTCTGACCAAGCCGACCCGGTCTGCTGTAGTTTGGGAGGTCGGACCGAAATAGAGCTCTCAATGGGGTGGAGTGGTTGCAAAATGGCAGCGATCCCTTCTTTGAAGCCCCAGGGGGGGTTTATATAGGGGAGAGGCAACTCTCTGCTGTGTCAGGGCTGGCAAATCTCATTAAGGGATGGTCAGTTGACAGATGGTGATATTGACGGCCGCATTTAATGCTGTGAAACTGCCATAGCCGCCTGACCCTCATAAACGCCTGACACATTGCCTACTATGTCTCTTCTGTTCCCCTTTTATTATTGGCGGCTTTGCCAGGTAATGATCATGTCAGAGGGAATTATCTCTTGAGTATCTGATATGAAAAGCTCATGCGATAGGAAAGACTTGCAATTATTCGATCGTCTCCGTATGATCATGAGTACCTGACCTCGGACGACTGACCTCGATGATCCCGACCCCGGGCGTCCGACCTTGAAGGTCTTGACCCCGGACGGATGACCTCGAGGGTCCCGACCTCGGGCGCCCGACCTTGAAGGTCTTGACCCCGGACGGATGACCTCGAGGGTCCCGACCTCGGGCGTCCGACCTTGAAGGTCTTGACCCCGGACGGATGACCTCGAGAGTCCTGACCTCGAACGACTAACCTCGGTGGCCCCGACCTGGGATGATCGACCCCAAGGGCCCCGACCCCGGGGTGACCTTTGATCGGACCTATTAACTGCCAGTTCAGATCAGCAATCAGACCCGACCGAGCCCTCAATCCTTCTAAAAATCATATGCCCGGATCAAGTAACATTGTATTATAGCAACTAAAATTTAATAGTTATTATAATATAATTGTTTCATCTCTAATCAACATTAGTCACACATAGTTCAATATTGAACTGTGATAGCTATGAAGCACAGCTGCTATAATATAAATAATTTATAATCAATATTAGTTAGTATTACATTATTGCAGCTATGACGTAGATTTGAATATATGGTATAATTGTATAACAGCTGATCCTATCAGAGTGGGTCATCCCGTAATGACTGGCTAGGATCTTAATCGAGGGCTGACAGTTGGGTTGTCGATCGGGTCGCGGAGCCCTTCCAATCAGATGATGGAAGTTCGGCCAACCAGGACAATATTAATCGATGGTGAGCTATCGAATTTCCCTCAGGCCTCCCGAAGGAGATATCGAGGACGCTTCCCTTGGTGGAGACACAAGGACCAGCTGGCGGAGCTCCGACGAGGGAGCTACACGAGAATTCCGACCACACCAGAGATTCTGGTGAATAGTAGGTGAGAATTGTAGATGATCTCTTTTCTACCCCCAGGGGCTTTTATATAGTGAGATAGCAGACAAGGACTGGTTCCCTGCTAACAACAAATCCGTCTGTAGGCCTCTAACAGCCGATAAGAGGGTGATCGCGCCCATTATAGTACTGCGTACACTACAACAAATATTACTTTTCGCAGCACATCATTAACAGCATATATTTATAGCGCACTGTTAATAGCAGTTTTCGTAGCACGCTAAATAAAACGTGCTGCGGATACTATAATATTTTTTTAAATAACAGCATACAAAAATAATATGCTGTCAAATCTAATTTTTAACAGTGCTCAGTGTGTGCTGTTAATATTGATTAATATTTGAGTATTTACAGTGTGTATGATCTGCTGCTAAAAAATATTTTAATACTGTATTCGCAGCGTGCTGCGGATGCGCTATTAAAAAACTGATTTCATATAAAAATAATCTTTTTCTAAATCCATCTTGTTAAAGAAACCCTTGCGTACGAAATCGCCAGACGAGCACTTCGCGCAAGAAATCGCTGCACAAGGGTTTTCTCGCCGCTCCATCTTCGTGCCGCACAGGGGTTTCCTCGCCACCCCATCTTCGAGCCGAATTAGTTCCCCTTCCCCTTTCCCTCGTCCCCCCTTCCATCTTCTTACCGCACAAGGACAGTCGACCCGCCGCTCACCTTCACGCAAGGGCAAGCCGCGCTCGTCTTCTTCGCTCAAGGGCAAGCCGCCACTCCATCTTCGTGCCCCCCTTCCCCTTTCCCTCCACCCCAACAAATCTACCGCCACTCGTCTTCTTCGCTCAAGGCGCCGATTACTATGGTTTCTCTAACTCCTTGTTTCAGTGAAATAATGGTTAACCATGTTGTTTCCGGTTACCACTATGCTCTTTATACTCATATAAGTAATGAACTCTTATTTACTTGGCTATGCTAAGTTTTTCTTTGATGACATGCCTGAATTAATTCGGGATCTAACTTTGCACTCTTTTGGATGGTAAGAGATCGCCACAAGTTGGTTTTCATGTTCGACCAAAAAGTTGATCTTCATGCTCAGAAAAAAATTAGGTAGGCTTAGTGAGCATATAGAAAATGTTTAAAATTTCTCTAGTTTAGAGATATTTTAACTTGCAATTCTAACTGAAAATAAATGATCAAAGTGGACTAACTCAGAGTTGCAACAGAGATAAAGGAGGTGGATTGAAACAATTAACTGTTTTGATGCTTTAAAGTTCATCTCTTTCATTTTGATGTTCAAGCAGTCTTCTTGGTCTGTAAGTCATTTGGGCAAACCATTTAAACTAAATTGGAGAATATGCAGACTAGAGCTTTGGCGTGATAAGCACATTGAGTTTTTAACAAAAGGACTCGGGAAACTTGGGCCAAGCTACAATGTGCTAGATGTCAATTGTAAGATTAGAAATTTCTATGTGTTAGTAATTTTAATCGAACACACACACACACACACACACACAGAAAAATCATTTCGAAAAAAATTACTCACACAGAAATTTCTAATCTTACAATTGCTAGGTTTTAATTATGTCTTATTGTTTTGGATCATTTTATGATTGATAAGTGTTGCCTAGTAGCACCATTGTACCTTTATTGCTAGGTTTTAATTATGTCTTATTGTTTTGGATCATTTTATGATTGATAAGTGTTGTGGACCTTGGATTTGCTACTGAATCACACACTCAATTGCTTTGCTAGGAGAATCTCTGGACACGGAGCTTGAGGACAATGTGGTGGATTTATTTTGGTGCCAGGTGTAAATTCTACTATGACCTCTCATGTTGACACAAAATGCCTTTAGTTATGTTTTTCTTAATTTTTTTTAATTTATTCTTTTATCACTACAAATAATCCTTATACTAATGAGCACCTTATGAGCAATTTTATTTCTAATAAAAATATAGGTAAATTCTTTGTTATTTATTGTGTTGATCACATAAGTTTTTTTGCACATAATTATACTAATGCATCTATGACCCCTTAAAGATCAGGCATAGATAACTGCTAATTTAGTTCCAAAGTTTTAATTGTTAATCAAAGTTTATATGGTGCTATTGTCGCCAATGATGTAGTAGTGATCATCATTCTATTGTTTGTTGGCTCTTTGTAGAATGTGAACATGAATTTTCAATTTGAAAGACTTAAGTATATGCCTTCTAGGCACTTTGGCCCCAAATCTTTTTGAAAAAGGATTTGGAGCCAAAGTTTTAGAAAATTTTCAATTTAACTCTGCTGGAACTTTCAATGTTTTATTTGTTAAATTTCATAGAAATTCTTATCGAAGAATATGGATATAACCTTTGTAATTGTATTTATTTGGGAGAAGTTCCTCGATCAAGTAGTAGACTAAACCTTTTGATCTAATGAATTTTAAATGTTTCATTGATCTAATGAATTTTAAATGTTTCATTGATCTAATGAATTTTAAATGTTTTATTTTGAAGAGAATGTTTCATTGTCAAAGAGAATGACAAATATTGGGTGCCCTAATTGCTATATGTTTTTCTTGTGCAAAATAATAGGCAAGTTACAAGACTTGAAAATTTTTATATATTTATCCTAGTTGCTATATGTTATTTTTCCTTATGCAACAATAGCACTTTTAATCATCTACTTAACTCATGGAATTGAAGCGAAATGCATTAGTCTTCTTTCAATTTAAATTAATAAATTTTGTTACTTATCAAATTCATTATATCCCTAGCAGATATTGAGGTTGAGTATTCTCTATTCTTTTCATTCTATTTCATATTTGTTTATTCTCTTCATTCATTGGTCTTACTGAATAGTTTGTTTCTTTATATCTTTGTCAGAAATACTAGTCATCTATTATTTTGAAATGGATATCGGGGTTTTGAGAAAATCAAAACTAAGATGGAAGCCTTGAGAACTACATGAATATTGGTAGCTTATGGAATACTATCGGTGGCTAGTGAGAACGACACGATAATGGTGAGAAGTCTTGAGATGAAGGCTAGGATCACTCTTTTAATTTTTGCCCTATATTTTTTAGGGTCATTTGTTATCTTTCTTAGATGGTTAGTGAATGATATTTTTTTGTAAAATATTTGGTGTTGATTTATAAACATTTGTGAGCTTTGTAAAATGATTATGAGATGAATAAAAATTAGATATGCATATTAAGATTAAATTTGGATTATATATTTTAAATAAATAGTATTGATAATTATATGGTGTTGATAATTAATATGTGTGATATTTATTTATTTTTATTTTCATATGCTATTATTCACAGCGCAGTCGTGTGCTGTGATTGTTATTATCCGCGGCGCGCGGCCGCATGCTGCGATTGCTATTATCCGCGGCGCGCGGCTGCATGCTGTGATTGCTATTATCCGCAGCACGCGGCAACGTGCTATCGATGTGTTATGACTTTTAACAGCTTGGAGTTGTGCAGCATGTAATGCGTGCTGCGGATAGAATAATTGCACGCTGCAGAAAGTCATATTTGTTGTAGTGGTAGCCCTCTGACCTAGTGGTACGGTCGCCCATCTTTCATAACTGCTTGTCGATTCAGGGGGTTAACGCAGCTTTATTGTCCCCTAATATGAACCTCGTGGTACGACCGCCAACCTTCCATAAATGTTTGTCGCCTTCGTGGGTCCACTTCGTCATGTTGTCTAGCAGGGAGGTTTGCTAGGTCCTTGCACTTTGAGAGGAACTCGATGATATCCCGCATAGCTTGCGAATTCTCCTGGCTCCACCGGATGCCTAGCCTCAGCCGATCGACCACCCGAGGCCTGCCTGCCGATCCCTCGCGGTCCGGCTGCTCGACTGGTATCAACCTAGCCGATTGGCTGGTAACGGGGTCCCACAAGCGTTCTGAACCTAGTCCGGTCGTCCTTACACCCCAAGCCTCCAGCCTGATCATTAGACGCTTCGGTCTGACTGACCGGACACCACCTTAAACCGGCGGCCCCCCCCCCCCCCCCCCCTGCTCTATTCTGTGGGCTCCATGGGGGAGTTAGATCTTTCTAAATGCCTTATCCGTGCGGGCCACATTCCTATCCAGGTTATCCAAATCAGCAATTATTAACTCATTGATCGATCTATAACAATGTCAAAAATAAGAACAAATTCAAAAACTAAAATGTACAGAGGTGGATCTTTGAATAATAAATGAAAGAAAGACTTCTCACCAAGGATCAGATTAATAACGTATACAATGTGTTAATTATTGAAATTGGTTCTTCTCTTCTCCTTAAGTGACTAAGGGTGTAATAGGGGTTGTCCTTGGGATATGATATAGTGGAAGAGCATCAAGTTGTCACCCGAGTATCTTATGATTTGATCCTCAACTACGACACATTTTATAAGATTTTGTCCTCCAAATGGGAGTGAGATCACAAGATATTGGCCTTCTAAATTATCGGCTACGAGCGCTTCCCGATTTACCCTGACAGTCGGTAAAAAATTTTTATGAGGTCAGATCGATCGTCTCAAATTCGATTATTACTTGGTTCATCATTTTTGAAGAGTGTAACAGAGAGCTTCTTATTAGATCCTTATTTGCATAATTGACAATTACCTAATAGGAGGCTCCACTGGTTGATGTAATTGATACTTGTAAGAGTGTTTAGTCTCTAGATCAATTTTTAACGAGTGTGAAAATATTTTGCTGAGTGCTTGACCTCCTATTCAAAGGATTATTATACTAAAAAATGATGAACCAGGTAGCAGACAAATTGAATCTGGGGTGACCGGCCCGGCCCAGGATTATTATACTACAGCAAATATCACCTAGTCATTTACTCTCTAAAATATTATTTTTTTACTATAATAAGGGTGTAGTTGAAGCATCCATCATTTTAAATTAGACAACTCTATTTCTTAATATTTCTAACTTACTCCAACTTTGCCACGAGTGAGTCCAAAAAGTAAGTATATTGGCCATTTTGACGACGTTCATCGGTGCATCTTGAATTTGATCGGTACGTCTTGATTTATGTTGATGATTAATAAATAATTTTTTGAAGTCAAATCGACTTTAAAAGAACGAGTCAAAAGGTCAAATTTTAATCTAAAGAATTGATTAATAATATTATTCACTTACCATCCCTGAAAAGGGATTCCTCAAGATTTTTTTTTAGAAATTGAATGGACAGAAGAACGTCTGACTATTCTAAAAAAAATGGATGCCTTTTGATTTTTCTCCGCAGTCTTAATGGAATTCACATTGTCTATCTCAATTTTTTAACATTGTTTTAAATCAGCTTGCTTGATGGAGAGTTGAAGACTAGCCCGGTGCGGTAAATGAATGTGTTCGATTGATTTATTTTCTTTCGTTCTTAGTTTTCTCTTGATCTATTCAAGTTTTGGCCCCAGTAGAGATCATGGCGATCACCAAGCTGAGGCTCATCGCAGCTACCGCGATCATCTTCCAGCTTTTCCTTCTCCTCCTCCTGTGGCTCCTCCTTCACCGCTCCTTCGCCTTCTTCCTCACTGGGAGCATCGACGCCGCTGTGCTCTTCGTGGTCCTCGCTTGGTCCTGCGCCCGTCTGCTCTTCCTGAGCCACCGAGTCATCGGCGCCGCTGAAGTGACCCTCGTCATCCTCGCCGGCTCGGCCGTCCTGGCCATCGTCTCAGTCTCGTGCATGAGCCGCTGTTCGGTGGTCTTCTATACTACCTCGTCGGTCGACCTCGCTTTGACCCTCGCCCTCGCCTCCTGGGCCATCTCTGAGGGCGCGAAAGCTGTGAGAATTCGACGGGAGCGAGATCTGTTATCTTCCGATGAGGAGGAAGGAGAAGATGCGGCTCTATTGGATTCTACCTTTTATAAAGAAGTCATCGGTCTACCGCGACGATTCCGGTACCGCGAGCTCAAGGCCGCCACGCAGGACTTCCGGACTCCTATCGGCCGAGGCGGCTCTGGCTCTGTCTTCAAAGGGTTCCTTGGGGGCGGCGCCGCCCTTCCCGTCGCCGTGAAGCGAATCGAGGGAGGCGGACCGCGCGGGGACAAGGAATTCCGCAGCGAAATCACCAGCATCTTGAGCGCGCAGCACGTCAATCTTGTCCCGGTCATCGGATACTGCCTTGTTCCAAAACGCTGCCGCCGCTTCCTCGTCTACAAGTTCTACGAGAATGGATCGCTCGAGTCGTGGATCTTCCCGGGGAGCGGGCGCTGCCTTCCCTGGTCCGTCAGGTACCGAGTCGCCCTCGACGTCGCCAGGGCGCTCGCATACCTCCACCACGACTGCCGCGTCAGAGTCCTCCACCTCGACGTCAAACCGGAAAACATCCTCCTCGACGAAGGGTTCCGGGCGCACGTCTCCGACTTCGGCATATCGAGGCTGATGGACGCGGACGCGAGCAAGGTGGTGACGACGCTGCGGGGCACGAGTGGGTACTTGGCGCCTGAGTGGTTCGTCGGCACCGGCATCTCCGAGAAATGCGACGTGTACAGCTACGGAATGGTGCTGCTGGAGCTGGTGGGTGGGAGGCGTAACGCGCGGTTCAGCGAGCACGACGGCGACGCCGAGGGAAGGCGGTGGTCTTACTTCCCCAAGAACGCGAGCGAGAAGGTGCGGGAGGGGAAGGTAATGGAGGCGGTGGACGAGAGGCTGCGCGGAGGGGAGCAGGTGGAGGAGGAGGAGGTGAGGAGGTTGGTGTACGTAGCCCTGTGGTGCATACAGGACAAACCGGAGCTAAGGCCGAGCATGGCGACGGTGGTGGCCATGCTCCAGGAGTACGTCGCGGTGGTCGAGCCGCCGGAAACGCAAATGTTCTTGGTGGACCGCGCGTTGCCCTATGAGTCAACGGGGGATCCTTCAGTTTCCACTACAACGCAGTCTTTCTCAATCTCAATTCAATGACCTACCATCCATTCTAGTTTTTTGTCATAATACTAGCCGCAGGGCTTAGCATAGATCACGGACGAATAATAGCATATCTGAACCAGTCAGAGATCGATCATTGCCTGCGGCGCTGTCGTAATGCGGAGCTGTCGTAGGGAAGATGTCCCCGTTTATTTTATTTTTAGTCATAATATTAGACTATGATACGTGAAGAAACATCGGTAAATTATTGAAAAATTTTCAATCCCAAATTAATTTTTACATTCACTCCCTATTTAATAATTTTTTTACATTCACTTCATCATGAATTAAGTATAAAAGAATAAAAATTAAATATACATTATAAAAATTTAAATATAAAATATTTAAAATTTAGTACTAATTTAGAAAATTTGAATATACAATTTTTTGATGTGGTAGATACAACCTTACATATTTAAATTTCTAACTTTTATATTCAATTTTCTTCAAATAATACTCACAAAACTGTCTTATCAATTTATCAGGGGCTGCATGTAAAAAATTTTTAAATGGGATTGTATATAAAGATGAGTTCAGATTGAGGAGTTTATAAAAATTTTCCCAAGAAACATTCCACCCCGAGGCATATTATTGGACTCTGATATATTCTAGAGATAGAGATGAATGAAATAATTTTTACTGACTTTGATATGTAAATATTTTCATACACTAAAATAAAAAAAAACAGTTTTATAGGGATAAAACTTAGCAACGTTTTTTTATTACATATTTACGATAAAATTTGCCAAAAAAAAATATTCGTCTTAAATTAGCAACAAAATTAAAAAAAAAAAGTTTTGTCACAATTTAGTAACGAAAAACTTTTTATCATCAAATTCGTTGCAATTTGGCAACAAATTTAAAAGTTTGTAGCAAATTCGGAGAAAATTTTGGACAAATAATATATTCGTTGCCAATTTGCAACGAAATAAATATTCGTCGCAAAATCCAATATTATATTTCCGACGATATTGTAAAATTCTAAATAATATTCGTCGCAGAAATGTAAAGAAATCTGTGACGAATATTTTTCGTTGCACATGTACAATTAATAATATTTGTCACAACTTTACAACGAAACATAATCATTGCAAATCTCCAACAAATTTTGTAACGAATATTATTTCATTGTAAAATTTTAATTTTTTTAAATAATGTAGAAGGCCTTACAGAGGTTGGATTAAGACGAAACAAGTTCCTATGAGTCTGTATCGACGTCCCAATCGCACTAGTTGTCTCAAACGCGAATTTCATAAAATAAATTATTTTTTATTTTAAAAGAAAAGATAGTTCAAAGAGTTGGATAAATTTATTGGGTTTGAAAATATTAAGTTATTTTATATTACAAAATTTAACGATCAAAGAATATCGGTGAAAAATCACATTCGACGCTATCAACATGATCATAAGAATGTTAAGACCTCATAGAAACTTATTTCGTCGAAATCCGAGATCTATAGGACCATTTACGACATTTTAAAAATCTATCTTTTTTTTTTAAAAAAAGGGAAAGTTTACAATAATGAATTAAATTCGTTGCAAATTTGCAACGAATCTGGGATTCATTGCAAATTTAGATTTTTTCAAAAAATAAAAAAAACACTTTAAAAAGCATAGAGGGCCTTACGGAGGACGGATCGAGACGAAATGAGATTCTATGGGTCTATTTCGACGTCCCGATCACATTAGACACCTCAAACTCGAATTTCACAGAAAAAATTATTTTTCATATTTAAATGAAAAGGTAGGTCAATGAGTTAAAGAAATTTATTGGGTTTGAAAGTATTCAATAATTTTGTATTTTAAAATTTAACGATCATGGAATATCTATTGAAAATCACATTCAAGGTTATCAACGTGATCATGAGATCGATAGGACCCAAAGGAACTTATTTTGTCGAAATCTGAGGTCCGTAGGGCTATTTATGACATTTTAAAAACTTTTTTTTAAAAAGGAAGTTTGTAACGAATTAAATTCGTTGCAAATTTGCAACGAATTATATTTTTTTCAAAAAATAAAAAATATTTTAAATAGCGTAGAAGGTCCTACGGAGGTCGGATCTAGACGAAACGAGTTTCTATGGGTCCGTATCGATATCTCGATCGCACTTGTTGCCTCAAACGTGAATTTCATAAAATAAATTAATTTTCATATTTAAAAGAAAAGGTAGGTCAAAGTGTTGGAGAAATTTATTGGGTTTGAAATTATTAAATCGTTTTATATTACGAAATTTAATGATCATGGAATATCCGTTGAAAATCACATTCGAGGTCGTCAACGTGATCATGAGATTGGTGTGACCACATAGGAACTTGATTCATCGAAATCCGAGATCTGTAGGACCATCTACGACATTTTAAAAGCATCCTCATTTTTTTTAAAGAAGGGAAGTTTGCAACGCATTCGAGGCCGTCAACGTGATCATGAGATCGATACGACCCCATAGGAACTTGTTTCGTCCAAATCCAAGGTTCGTTGGGTCATTTACGACATTTTAAAAGTCCTTTTTTTTAAAAAAGGGAAGTTTACAACGACGAATTAAATTCATTACAAATTTGCAACGAATCTGTGATTCATTGCAAATTTGGATTTTTTCCAAAAAATAAAAAAAATATTTTAAATAGCGTAGAAGGCCCTACGGAGGTCGGATGGAGATGAAACGAGTTCCTATGGGCCCATATCAACGTCCCGATCACACTAGCTACCTCAAACGTGAAATTTATAGAATAAATTATTTTTCATATTTAAAAGAAAAGATAGGTCAAAGAGTTGAAAAAATTTATCGGGTTTGAAAGTATCAAGTCATTTTATATTTTGAAATTTAACGATCATGGAATATCCGTCGAAAATCACATTCAAGGTCGTCAACGTAATCATGAGATCGATAGGACCCCATAGGAACTTAATTATTTCGTCGAAATCCGAGTTCCGTAAGGTCATCTACGATATTTTAAAAGCTCTTCTTTTTTTTTTAAAAAAAAAAGGATCTTTACAACGAATTAAATTCGTTGCAAATTTATAATAAATTATATTATTTTTCAAAAAATAAAAAAATATTTTAAATAACGTAGAAGACCCTACGGAGGTTGGATCGAGACGAAACGAGTTTCTATGGGTCCGTATCGATGTCCCGATCACTAGCTGCCTCAAACATGAATTTCATAGAATAAATTATTTTTCATATTTAAAAGAAAAGATAGATCAAAGAGTTGGAGAAATTTATTGGGTTTGAATGCATTAAGTCATTTTATATTATAAAATTTAATGATCATGAAATATCTTTCGAAAATCACATTTGAGGCCATCAACGTGATCATGAGATCGATATGACCCATAGGAACTTGTTTCGTCAAAATCCGAGGTTCATAGGGCAATCTACGATAATTTAAAAGCCCCCCCCCCTTTTTTTTTTAAAAAAGGAAGTTTGCAACCAATTAAATTCATTGCAAATTTGCAACAAATCTTGGATTTTTTCCAAAAAAAAGCAAAATTATGTGATGAAAATTATTCATTGCAGATATCACTAATTCTGCAACGAATTGATTTTTCGTTGCAGAATGGGGACGAAATTTGCAGTGAAACATTTTCATTGCAGAATCCTAATTATTACCGCTAGTTTGCCCTAGATCTAGAAAATGTTCGCTTCTCCTTCTCCTCTCCTTTTCATTCTTCTCTCGCGCTGCCTGGCGATTATCTCCTTACTTCAGCGACTCTCTCGGTAGGTTTCTCTCCCTCCCATTTTCTTATCTTTCTAGTTCTTCTCCTTCTTCATTTGGGACATTAGCATTGAGTTGGAAGTTCGGAGAATTTTTTAAAAGAAATGTGGCGATCACATTCGCCATACACTAAATCACGCAAAAAAAGGGGGGAAACCCACTATTCATAACTGATGAAAATTAGGTTAGGATCAACAATTTTTGGACATCAGAGGAAGCTAAAAAAAGGAGTCATCAGAATAAAACTAATCAATCTTTTAATTCTGGAGAGATGTCTGCAACTTCTACGGGAGACTCTATCAATATTGATGAGCATAGACAATGATTAGTAATTTTTAGCTCTTTTATTATTTTTTAAAAATCTATTTCATGCAATTTCAATATTTTTAATTTTTTTTAGACAAAGGAATTGGGAAAAGAGCTTGCATTTATAGAGACTTTTACCCACACGTTCCAGAAAAAAGATAAGACTTGGAGCGGAGAGAGAGCAAAAGCAGTCAAGGTTTAGATAAATTTTAAATATTAATTTATAACTTAGATCTATTTATGTATCTCCTTCAATTTTACATTCTTGCATTCTTAAATTATTATTATTATTATAAATTTGTTTAATTTTTTTAATTATAATGCAGGAAAAATATGATGAACTAGAAGAGTTACAGAGAAGCTTAAGTGCTAGTGAGCATATTGAGGGATCGGAGTCGTCAGTTGACAATAATTTCAATTTATGGTTGTAGGCCAGTGGGGAGCCTAAATTGGGAGGAAGAATATTAGG
The DNA here is from genome assembly GCA_024364735.1 of Boesenbergia rotunda. Classification (NCBI taxonomy): domain Eukaryota; kingdom Viridiplantae; phylum Streptophyta; class Magnoliopsida; order Zingiberales; family Zingiberaceae; genus Boesenbergia; species Boesenbergia rotunda. The sequence goes on along the minus strand of JAGFNQ010002612.1, from coordinate 670,826 downwards.
AATGTGTTTCTTGAGCAGAACCAAAAGAGAGCCTCTTATTACTTCTTCATGCTCACTAGAAGTTAACACGTAGATCCATAACTTGCCTGAGAAAGTTGCTCATTTAAAAGACATAATATCATAAAGGGATCGACAAATGGGAGATAGAGATCGACGAATGCAAGAAATGCTCCGCCAACAAGATATTATCATGCAATTTTTTCAATTCAATTCAACTCCAAGTCAAAATCCTCCAAATTTTGGTGATGATGGTGGTGATGATGATGGCGATGATGGTGGCGATGGTGCTGCGCGAGTTGTCTTTGCTAAGAAGATTTGTTATTAGATTTTTTTTATAATATTTTTTAATATAGTTAATATGCTTTGAACATGTTTTGTAGGAAGAATATGAGGTAAGCCTTTATTTTTCATATTACATTTGTAATTATTTTTACATGTCATTCAATATTTGTTATTCTTGTTATAGTAATTATTAAAGTCCAACCCTACTGTAATCTAGTTGTTATTCTTGTTACGATGATTATGTTGGATCAAAGAAAACGATAGAGGGGGGATGAATATCGTTAAAATCTTTTTGGACTTAAGAAAGAGCAAATACGTAGCGGAAATAAAATAGAGTACGCAAGAACATAAGTCAATTTTTTACTTGGTTCAGAGTCGCGGTCGGCTCCTACTCCAAGGCCCACGACCCTTAACCGTTTACTTTGGGCAATACTATAATCACAATAAAGATTTACAAGTTAAGTACAAGATTATATAAGGAAATTGAAATTGCTACACTTTTCGTTACCGACGCCCGAGGTGGATAGAATTTCGGAGCAGAGGGTCGTTGTCGGCGCTGGGATCTCGAAGTCAGAGTTTACCGGGGCGTAGCGCTTGAACGAAAGCTTTGGATGTTGAGAAACAGTTATATCGAGCCTTGGGGTCGAGCCCCTTTTATAGTGCTCCTGGGGGCGCCTGATCCGTTGGGGGCGCCTGACACGTGCCTTCACCTGCGAGAACCTCAATCCGCAGCTCGGTCAGCGCTTATCCCCTCCGATTCGACCCTGGTCTGACTGGGGCGCCCGGGACCTCTCGGGCGCCTAGGTTGACCTGGTCCAGTGGCTTCGTGGCAGATTTGCTTCGATGACCGCTTTGGCTTTGACCTTGGGCGCCCGAGACCTCCTGGGCGCCTAGCCCAGTGTGGTTTCGAAGCAGTCTTGCTTCTTGCTATTTTGGCCTTTTACCTTGGGCGCCCGGGACCTCCTGGGCGCCTAGCCCAGTGACCTACCCCCTTCCTTTGGGGCGTTCTGAGCTACAGAAACACAGTCCTTCGGTCCCTGCAAACAAGGTTACTTCCAAAACAAACTATGCAAGAGTGTTAGTCATTATTTACAGCCGTAGCTGTCTTGGTTTTGACTTCGGGTCTCCCAAATGGAACCCTAGGTCAAACCGACGCCTACTGTTTCCTCGACGGGGAACGCGTCCTCACCTACTCCTCTAAGGAGAGTTTACCTTTTGCTAATCGGCTCCTCCGGTTGGACTTTTGCCCAATCCACCTGACCAGGTCTTCGTGCCCAACTTCTAGTCAGGTCTTTGGTGCCCAGCCCCTTGCCAGGACTTCTTGCCCAGTCCTCGACTAGGACTTCTTTGCCCGACTTTCGGTCAGGTCTTCTTGCCCAGTCCTTGACCAGGACTTCTTTGCCCAGCCCTTTGCCAGGACTTCTTGCCTAGTGTAAGGGCTTCTTCCTGCACACTCAGTGAACAAGTTAGAACACAACAACATCTTAACTTCTGAACCCTTTGCCATTATCAAAACCCAGGTTTGACTTAGGTGCTGCCTGCACCAACAATCTCCCCCTTTTTGATTTATGGCAACCTGGTTCAAAAAGTTAAGTTAAAGGAATAGGTAAAGTAAAAGATTTAATTCCCTCCCCCTGGAAGAAATCTCCCCTTGAGTTTTTCAAAAATGCATGGGGTTTTTGAAAATATTTCTAAGTCTTTGTTTATAGAATGAAGAGATTTTTTAGGTTTTCAATATTTTGAAAATCTTCAAAAGGGATTTTTTGAGTTAAAAAATTTTCAAAATATTCTTGAGTTGGGCATTTAGAAAATTTTCAAAACATTTAGCTTTAGCACTTAGAAAAATTTTAAGAGAATTTTGAAGTTCTGACACTTAGAAAATTTTCAGCAAGAAAATTTTAGAGTAAGTACTTAGAAAGTTTTCAAAACTTTACTTTTTGAAAAAGGAGATAAAGTTTTTGAATTTGGAAAATTTAGCTGGAAAGGTTTTAACTTTTAAAACCTTCTTTTCTCTCCTTTCCAATCTCTCTCCCTTTGCCATATATCAAAAAAAACAATTATAGAAAAAAATGAGTAAGGAGGGTAAAGTACTGTATTGAACCAATTCTATGCATTAACTGGACCAAAACAATTTAAATTTCTCTTTCGGGACATGTCTAACCCAGTTAGCTACTTACTAACTGTTATAAATAGTAGCTTTTGCTAGAGTTAGTCAAGTTAAGTGATTTGATCAAGTTAGATTTTCTAAGCTTAACACTTAACCTGATTACTGTTCAATTGGTATTTATTGCCCCAATTACTGCAGATGCACTGACTTAAAGCATCTTGAATCAAGGCATAGATCTAAGCATCTCAAATAAAAAGTACCCTACGGTGCTTGTGAGATGCTGGCTTCTAGATCTATAAGTGCATGTAGTTCTAGGGTTAGGGCCTAAGCTAAGTCCATTTGCGAAAAAGCCCTAGTTTTGAAGGGGGTAAGTTTTATTTTAAAAAAAAAACTAACTCAGAAATCATTTTTATATTTCAAGATTTTTTTTAAATAAATTTAAATGACAAATAAGAAATAAGACAGTTTTGAACAGAAAACATAAGTAGAGCAGTCCTATTCTACTAAGCATAACCCTAACTGCCTTCTTAGTGAGCTGAACTCAGACTCAGGTAAGGGTTTGGTGAAGATATCAGCTAAGTTTGACTTTGAGTCTACATGCTTAAGGACTATTTCACCCCTGGCTACATGATCTCTTACGAAGTGATGTTTAACCTCTATATGTTTTGTTCTAGAGTGTTGGATTGAGTTCTTAGTTAGATTAATTGAACTTATGTTATCAATGTAGACTTGGGTTTGGTTGTAATCAAGCTGGAAGTCTTTAAGAGTGTGCATCATCCATAGGAGTTGTGCTACACACTCTCCTAAAACAACATATTCTGCTTCGGTTGTAGATAGAGCTACGCAGTGTTGCTTTCTGCTGCACCAACTGACTAAACTATTTCCTAAGAGTTGGCAGCTTCCACTTGTACTTTTTCTATCTAGTTGCATCCAGCATAGTTAGAATCAGAGTATCCTGACAGGTTAAAAGTTGAGGTCCTAGGATACTAAATCCCTACATTGAGGGTGCCCTTAATATATCTAAGTATTCTTTTTAGGGCTGCTAAGTGCGTTTCCTTAGCACATGTTTGGTATCTAGCACACATTCCAACAGAGAAAAGGATATCAGGTCTGCTAGCTGTAAGGTAAAGTAGACTTCTAATCATACTTCGATATAGTTTAAGGTCTACAGGTTTACCTTCAGGGTTACTATCAATTTTTACATTTGTGGCCATAGGGGTACTTATGCTTTTAGAGTTATCCATTTTAAATTTCTTTATTAACTCCTTAGCATATTTGAATTGATGAACATAATTTCCATCCTTAGTTTGCTTAATTTGTAGTCCTAAAAAGAAGTTGAGCTCACCAACTAAGCTCATTTCGAATTCGTTTTCCATTATTTTTACAAATTCTTTTAAGAAGTTTGAGTTGGTGGATCCGAAAATTATGTCGTCAACATAGATTTGGGCAATGAAAATGCCATTTTCTAAGGTTTTAACAAAAAGAGTTGAGTCAATTTGTTCTTGGTTAAATTCCTTAGAAATAAGGTAAGTTGATAGGCGTTCATACCATGCCCTAGGTGCTTGTTTTAGTCCATAAAGTACCTTATTAAGTTTGTAAACATAGTCGGGTTTTTCTAGGTTCTCAAAGCCTGGGGGTTGTCCTACATAGACTTCTTCTTTAATGAACCCATTTAGAAAGGCTGACTTAACATCCATTTGGTAAAGTTTAAATCCTTTATGGACTGCAAAGGCTAACAACATTCTAATAGACTCAAGTCTGGCTACTGGGGCATAGGTTTCGTCATAGTCTAACCCTTCGACTTGACTGAATCCTTTAGCTACTAAGCGGGCTTTATTTCTGACTATTTCTCCTTGGTCATTTAGTTTATTCCTAAATACCCACTTAGTATCTATGATGGATTTACCCTCAGGTTTAGGTACTAGTTCCTAGACTTGGTTCCCCTCAAATTGGGCTAATTCCTCTTGCATTGCTATGATCCAATCAGGATCAAGTAAGGCTTCCTCTATAGTCTTAGGATCAATTTTCGAAATTAGTGCAATTTGACTAAGATTTCTATAGGAAGACTTAGTTCTAACTCCTAAGGTTGGATCACCCATAATTTGGTCAGAGGGGTGCAAATAAAGGGGAAATTGGTGGCCTTATATAGAGGTTGGCCGGGCGCCCAGGAGGTCTCGGGCGCCTGGTTCAGGTGTCAGTTGTCTTCGACAGCTTTTGCTGCCTTGACCGTTGGCCTTGGGGGCGCCCGTGAGGACCCGGGCACCTATAGTCAGCTGTCATTTGTGGCAGCTTTTGCTGCCTTGAATGGAGATAAAGACCTAGGCGCCCGACAGGTCATGAGCGCCCGAATCAGCTGGATAGGGTTGACAGCTTTTGCTGTCTTGGTCGAAGAGAAAGTTGGGGGCGCCCGAGCTAACCATGGTTTGACATTTGACTGTTTGACCAAGTTTGACTATTTTGACCTGGTTTGACTCTATTGACCAACTAACAATCAAGTCAATTCAGCTCTAAATTACATGATTCAATATTTTTACTTGACAAAAGTACAGAAACCAGATGAATTTTGAGTTAAGTTAAGTCCTAACCATCTCACCCGGTCTATAGTTATCAAATACATTAACCTTATAGGTTTTGTGAGACAAGTTTTAACAGAAGTAAAGATTTTATTTAAAAAAACATGATTAATTTTGAAAAGTTGAATTAATTTTTAAAACAGTTTAATTGAATTTTAATTTTAAAAGGTGGTTGAATCTAAGATTAAATGAAATTTATGTTAGATTCAAATCTGACAATAGTAAAGTGAATTTGGTTTTTAATAATCGGCTTCCAGGTCTTGGCGAGGCACTAGGTCTTCTTTGGCCACAGCCTTATTGGATCATTAACCCTTTCCTTGACAAAGCCTTTTATTGAAAATCCATCTTCAAGTTACTCCTTGAAAGATTTTGGTCTAACTAGTTTGGGTCTTGGATCGGTAGCTTCAGCTAGTTCCGCCAAAATGGCTTCCCTAACGTACTATCATCCACCTCCACCCAATACTATGTTGTTCAAATTTCAGTTAAATCGTTTTAGTCCTTAGTCTAACCAGTCCTAGGTCTAAACATGATAATTTGCATAAATAAATAAACAATTAATGCAATTCAAATTAAGGAAAAAAATTTATCTAATTATAAAAATTATTTTTAAATTGGCTCCCCCTGGACTAAAGACAGTAATGATTAGGCAAGATGTAAATCTTGTCCTTGGGGATCCAATACTGGTTTGGTCCAGCTTGGTTGTTCAAGTATAGTTTGGGTACCCATGCTTGAACTTTAGGTCTTGATTGGTTCAATACAGCATAGTATGACCTTTGTCTCGACTTGGTTCGATATCCTAACCCGGATCGATTTAGAACGGACTTCTGTTTTCCAAGGATCATGTCAAGACCCTTGGAACTCGAAGTGATTCGTTCTAAGACTGCTCTAAGGTCCTTGACTTAAGTTTTCAAGGAGGAGTTCTCTTTCTCAAGCCTTTCTACTTGAGTAGAGGTTCCTTCTTGAACCTTCTCGGTCAAAGATCTAGAGTCAGCTCCCTCTTTCAAGAGTTTTACTTCCTGTCGGAGGGACTCGACTCGGATTTTGGCTTTCGCCAAGTTACGAGATAGGTAAGCAATTAACTTTGATAATTCAATTTCAGAGTAACCACTTAAAGTTATTTGGCCGTTCTCCAAAATGGTGAGCCTTCCGTCGTCCGGCTCCGATTCCGATCCGGTGTCGATGTCTTCCAAAGCGGTCAAGGCAAGAAGGTTCGATTGTGGGGCCTCTTCTTCTTCTTCGGAGGAAGATTTGTCCCACGTGGCTTAAAGAGCCTTCTTCCTTCGAGTCTTCTTGGCTTCTTTTAGATTAGAGCACTCCGATTTGTAGTGTCCCTTCTTGTTGCATTCGAAGCAGGTCACATTTGATTTAGTCTTTGACGTTGAGGGTTTAGCTGGATCTTCCTTTCTTCGGCTGGCGTTCCTTCTGTTGGTCTGATGCTTCAGCTCCTTGTAATAGTCCTGGGCTAGCCGAACCAGCTTAGGTCAATCCCCTTCACTGTCTTCTGAGTCTGAGTCTGAGTCAGACTCGGGTGCAGGTTGAGGCTTTTTCTTGGCTATCTTTCCTTGGGGTTTACCTGCAAGAAAAACGATACCTTTCTCGACCAAAGTGCAGTTAGTCTGCTCATGTAATTCTAATTCTGAAAACAATTCATCTAATTTTATTTTAGAAAGATCCCTAGAAATCTTGTAAGCATCTACCATAGATGCCCACAGAGTATTTATTGGGAAAGCATTTAATGTATACCTGATTAGGTCACGGTTTTCTACCTTGTGTCCGATTGTGTGCAGGCCGTTTATCAGCTCCTGGATTCTGGCGTGGAGTTGTGCTGCTGACTCACCTTCGTTCATTTTGATTGTGTACAATCTGTTCAGCAGTAGGTCCCTTTTGCTGATTCTGGTGTCGGAGGTGCCTTCGTGCAGTTCAATCAGTTTGCTCCAGAGTTCTTTAGCACTGTTGAAGGGACCCACCCGGTTCAATTCTTCTTTGGTTAATCCGCATTGCAGTGTCTAGGTTGCCTTTGCATCAGCCTCGATCTTTTTCTGCAGCGAGGCGTCCCATTCTGTGTAGTGTTGTGCCACTCCTTCAACATTCTTGGGAATTTCAAGGCCAGATTGGATAATAATCCACATATCCACCTGAGTTTTCAGGTGGACTTCCATCCGACTCTTCCAGTAGGAGAAGTCTTCTCCACTGAAGAGTGGTGGTCTGGCTGTGCTGAAACCCTCTTGCATGACCATTATAATTTCTAAAATAACAAAAACAAAGAAATTCTGTCCCAAGACTTGGTCTTGGATTAGTAATGCGGGAAAAAATTAATTGAAAAAAATGATCGAGTGGTGTTGCACCAACCTCGATTAACGAGAAAAATTAAAAAAAAATTAAAATTTTTCGTAAAATTCGAAAAACTCTCAAATTGGTGGTTGCACCAAATTTGAGCCACCCGCTCTGATACCACTTGTTGGATCGAAGAAAATGATAGAGGGGGGGGGGGTGAATATCGTTAAAAACTTTTCGGACTTAAGAAAGAGCAAATACGCAGCGGAAAGAAAATAGAGTACGCAAGAACGCAAGTCAATTTTTTACTTGGTTCAGAGTCGCGGTCGACTTCTACTCCAAGGCCCACGGTCCTTGACCATTTACTTTGGGCAATACTATAATCGCAATAAAGATTTACAAGTTAAGTACAAGATTATATCAGGAAATTGAAATTGCTACACTTTTCGATACCGACGCTCGAGGTGGATCAAATTTTGGAGCAGAGGGTCGTCGTCGGCACTGGGATCTTGAAGTCAGAGTTTGCCGGGGCGTAGCGCTTGAACGAAAAGCTTTGGAGCGTTGAGAAACAGTTATATCGAAGCCTTGGGGTCGAGCCCCTTTTATAGTGCTCCTGGGGCGCCTGATCCGTTGGGGGCGCCTGACACATGCCTTCACCTGCGAGAACCTCAATCCGCAGCTCGGTCAGTGCTTATCCCCTCCGATTCGGCCCCTGGTCTGACTGGAGCGCTCGAGACCTCTCGGGCGCCTAGGTTGACCTGGTCCAGTGGCTTCGTGGCAGATTTACTTCGATGACCGCTTTGGCTTTGACCTTGGGCGCCCGGGACCTCCTGTGCGCCTAGCCCAGTGTGGTTTCGAAGCAGTCTTGCTTCTTGCTGTTTTGACCTTTTACCTTGGGCGCCCGGGACCTCCTGGGCACCTAGCCCAGTGACCTACCCCCTTCCTTTAGGGCGTTCTGAGCTGCAGAAACACAGTCCTTCGGTCCCTGCAAACAAGGTTACTTCCAAAACAAACTATGCAAGAGTGTTAGTCATTATTTACAGCCATAGCTGTCTTGGTTCTGACTTCGGGTCTCCCAAATGGAACCCTAGGTCGAACCGACGTCTACTGTTCCCTCGACGGGGAACGCGTCCTCACCTACTCCTGTCAGGAGAGTTTACCTTTTGTCAACCGGCTCCTCCGGTTGGACTTTTGCCCAATCCACCTAACCAAGTCTTCGTGCCCAACTTCCGGTCAGGTCATTGGTGCCCAACCCCTTGTCAGGACTTCTTGCCCAGTCCTCGACCAGGACTTCTTTGCCCGACTTTCGGTCAGGTCTTTTTTCCCAGTCCTTGACCAGGACTTCTTTGCCCAGTCCTTTGCCAGGACTTCTTGCCTAGTGTACCTAGGGCTTCTTCCTGCACACTCAGTGAACAATTTAGAACACAACAACATCTTAACTTCTGAACCCTTTGTCATTATCAAAACCCAGGTTTGACTTAGCTGTTGCCTGCACCAACAGATTATAGGTATAAATTTCAAATAAAATTGATTACTTTTGAAATTCACTCATAAATTTCAACTAAAACTCATTAATGTAGGATGGAGAGGAAATGATAGGATTAATGTTTATCCAAGAGAAAGTGTACCTATTCTTCTAATTGGAAACTATCTTTAGCCCATCATATTCTTACATTTATCTGATAAACATCCAACAATAGGTTCTAGTGAATGAGATTCCTATGTAAGTCTTGCATTTTGGACTACTTATTCTCAAGTTTATTGTCATATAGCAATTTCTCAGTGTGATGCTTGCCCACTGCAAGGTCTCAGCTATTAATTTGATTTTGATTTTATGTTTTCTATTTTTTATATATCTTCAACAACATTATTTCTTTTTCAATATGCAACTAGCAGTATTAAAAAAATTTCTCTAGACTTAATTGAGATTTAGGTTATGAAAATTCACATATGAATTCTCATTCTTCCATTAGTTTCACGTCTAACATTTTGTTATTTTACCTTAAAATGTTTGATGAATCTATATTTGCTCAAATCAAACTTATTTATTTCTTTTATTTGAATTTTGATGCAGGAAAAGTGTTTAGAAGTCTACAATTTTATTTCTTTTAGGATGAGTTAATCTTCTTCAATTTTATTTCCTCTAGAATTGCAAGCTATGGTGTTCAAGTTGGTGTTTAGTTGTGCTGTTGATAGGAATTCAATTAGCCAACATATGATTCATGGTCATAGGATGTGATTTCCAAACCAATCACGGGAATAATCAAATCTCCGACCATTGTGTGAATGCCAGGAGGAAAGTAATTTTTTTTTTCAAAATCACAAAGTTACGGTACTTTAAGGTGTGTTTGGTATACATTTTGATTTAGTCAACAATGTTTATTTTTTCTCATTTTTCTTTTACTTCAATGGGAAACAGTGATCTCTCAATTAATCATTCAATTAATCATGTAACTAGACAAATAGCCTATGGTTTTTAGTGTGTAAGTTTGAAGTTTGAGCAGTAGGGAGTCAGAGTTATGGAAGTTTAAGGTGGTGCTTTGTTATTCATATTCCATTTAGTTGACAAGTCAATTGTACGTCATGTAATTTAGTGCCACATAAAACATTGATTTCTGAATCAATCATGAGATTAATCAAATAACCTATGGATCATTCTTCTGCCTTTCATTGCTGCAATCACCACTTGTTTAATATGGCACAAAGTAAATGGATGCTAACTATCTATGTTTATCTCAACTTCTATCACCATTGGTGCAATCACCACATGTTTAACATGCCACCTGGTAAATGGATACCAACTGACATCTATGTATCAAACAATGAAAATCACAAGTGCTATTGTATACTTCATTTAAATGGCATTTCCTAGTTTCAGTTTTTTATTGTCTGATGATTGTTTATGCAGGAATCATCGGGGACTCTGTCAGTACTGATGCAGGAAAAGCATTTGGAAGTCTGCTGCTAGTGTTCATTGTGGGATCGATGTTATCAATAGAGGGGGAGGGGTGAATATCGATACAAAATTTTCGGATATAAATCGTAAGTAAACGTAGCGGAATAATCAAAATGACAAGCAACAACAATGCTAATAAGCTTTGTTTTACTTGGTTCGGAGTCTGTGATGGCTCCTACTCCAAGGCCCATGGTCCTTGACCGTTCTCGTTGGACAATTCTATAATCCGCAAAATGAGTTACAGAGTATGAAGATTAAGTACAAAAAATAAAACTGAAACTTCGTGCCAACAACACTTGCATAAGGAAGAAGAATACGTTTCGTCGTAGAAGCAGCGTGTCGTCGATCTCGGACTGTTTTGACGCGGAGAGCTTGAGCACGGAAACTTGATCACAGTGATTCTGAATGCTTGAGTTGATGTCTGGAACCAAGGGGCGAAACCCCTTTTATATTGGCACTCAGGCGCTCAAGTGTGCATGGGGGAGCCCTCCACGTCTGCGATTCAATTGCGTCGTTATCCTCTGACTTGGCCAAAACTTATCCACTCTCAGGCGCCTAAGTGCACTGGGGCGCTTGAGTGTTGATGTGGCACTTCCAATCAGCATCTACCAACTCAGCTTCACCAGCGTTGCGCAAACCCATCTGGGGCACTCAAGACCTTTTGGGCGCCTGTCTTCTCGGGCGCCTGAGTCCTCTCAGCGCCCTTAATGCAGCCAGCTACTGTTCTTAGCCTGCAATCAGGGTTAGTCTAGGAAAATAAGAGTATATATAGAATGCATGAAGATTTAACTGCCAGAGCTGTCTGATCTTGACTTTGGATTTCAAATGAAATCCTAGGTCGGACCGATGTCTACTGTTCCCTCTTCCGGGAAACACATCCTCACCTACTCCTCTCTGGAGAAGTTACCTTTGCCAGCCGGCACCTTCAGTAGGACATTTGCTCGGCTTCCGAAGCTCTCGTATCTCTAGACGTCCATACATCGACCCATCCCTACTTCTGTCCATAGTCCTCGCTTGGTTAAGTTTTCTTCCCGATCTTCTGGATTAGGTCTTTGTGCCCAGTCCTCGACCAGGTCTTCATGCCTAACCCGTGGTCAGGTCTTCGATGCCCAGCCCTCAGCTAGGACTTCATGCCCCGTCCTCAACCAGGACTTCGTGTTCAACCTTGCAGGTCAAGACTTCATGCCTAAACAAACTTGGACTTCCCTGCACACTTAGCAAATATGTAAGATCACAACACAAAGTTAACTTTGAATCCTTTGCCATTATCAAAATCAGGTTTGATATGATGCTTTCGACACCAACAATCTCCCATTTTTTATTTTTGACAATCCAATTTAAAAGTTAAATTATATATATATATATATATAAATGAAACAAAGTTAACCAATTTTTTCAATATTAGAGCAATTTTAGAAAAAATGAAAATTTTTTTTAACTCTCCCACTTGATAAGTAATCTCCCCCTTTAGGTTTTAAAATATTTGTAATTTGAAAAAAAAATCTTGCAAAATTGAAAGAATACATAAAGTTCCCCTTGATTTAAAATTCTCCTCCTAAAACTTTTGAAAACATACAATTTTCAATTTTAAAAGATTTTTTAACTTCTTTGAAAAATTCTGAGTATTATTAAGAAAAACTCTAAGTTAAATTTAAATTTTTTAATTTCTCCCTTTGAAAAATAGAGTAAATAGAAATTTCTTCCTTTTGAGAAAATAGAGTTTTAAATAAAAACATCATTTTTGATAACCTGAAAAACAACATTTTGAAAAAAAAAACTTAAAGTAAAAATTTGAAAAACTTTTTAATTTCACTTTTTCTACTCTCCCCTTTGTCATATATCAAAAAAGATTTGCCAGAAAAAAAATTAAATTCTTTGAATTTTTTTTTACTTTTTCCTTCTCTCCCTCTGTTTAGAAAAAAAATTGATTAAGGAGAGAAAAAGGAACTTAAAATAATTATGTTTTAGAGCCCGTGAATTTTGAAAACATAAGTACAGAAAAAAATTGAAAAATAATTCTAAGTAAAAAAATGACAAGAATTATCTTTTAAGGAAGTAAATATGTTATAAGTGATAATTTTGAAATAGTTAAGCAATAACAAAGAACTAATGCTAAAGAACAGAATTTGAACCAAGTTAATGTTGGTGCTTGGATGGCTAAAGAGGGGGGGGATGAATATAGCCAGACACTAAAACTTAAATCATTTGAAGTTTTCTGCACTTGAATGGTTAGCTGCAGCAGCGGAAGAAACACGAAACAGAGTTAAGCAGAAACCAAACCCCTAAACTAAGTGCAAGCTCAAAACGCTAACAAAGAGGATTTACAAGGTTCGGGGATAACTTGCCCCTACTCCTTGGTGTGCCCGTAAGGTGGGCGATCCCTTGATCGACGCCAGATCAAGCCCCGGAAAATTCGGATAGAATGGAACCTCCTTCTCGGTGGAGAAACCTCTCCATAGCGTTTCAACAGAGTGATGAAGTTAAGCACAAAAAAACACTAGAAGGCTTACAGAGCACTCAGACAGAAGGAACACACGAGCTTTTCACCGAGCTCCACCCAGCACAACTCTCACGTAAGAACTCCCTGCTCTTCGTGTCTGCTTGCTGATGGACTCGCCGAGCTCTCTTCCTCTTCCAAGTGCTCAAGTTTGCAGTCTCCAAAATGATGCTCAAGAGTTGCTCAAGTGATTCACAGTGATTGCTCAAAGAGATGGATCAATTGTTGCTGCAACAGAGAACCTCACTCTTCTCTTCATCGCCAGCCAACACTTAACCCAACTGCCCGACGCCAGGTCACAGACGCTCCTCTGCAGCTCCCAGCTACTACTCTATAACTATCCAGCTACCCTGACCTCTCCTGGACTCCCTGAGCTCTCCTCAGCCAAGCCCCAGTCAACCTCAAGTCAGCTACTAGCTGTTGCCAGCTCCCGTTGTAACATGCGATGGAAAACTGCCAAACCTGCTCAAAAGAAAGCATCTCATTGACTCTCCTCCAATGTTTGAACCATCCCTGTAAAGCCTGCACACTTCAACAGAAGCTTAGCAAAACATATCAAATGAAATCAGCAATGTATCAGAGAATCGGCAAAGAAAACAGACGCGATCAGAGCGTCTGACAACGTATTTGAATTAAAGTTCAACTTCTGATCGGTCACCGGACCGATCAGAGTGACCCCTGATCGGTCACCAGACCGATCAGGATGGGTCCAGACCGATCAGGATGGGTCCAGATCGATCAGGCTCCAGCTTGATCGGTCCCCAATGAGAAACCCGAAATCGTGACTTCTCCGTGATCGATCACCAGACCGATCCCAAGTCGTGGATCGGTCACCGATCCACCTCTTCTCAGAGTGATTTTCCAGCTTCACAGTCCAAACCTCCTGATCGGTCCCTGGACCGATTAGGGTGTGGCCTGATCGGACTGGTGACTGATCAGGCCACTCTTCGACCGATCAGGCTCCAGCCTGATCGGTTATAGTGAGAAGCTCGCGACGTTTGATCGTTCTCTAGAACGATCTGAATATTATCCTTGATCGGTCACCAAACCGATCAAGAGCCGAACAGTAAGGTTCCCAAACTCACTGTATGCTCCCTGATCGGTCATCAGACCGATCAGACATAGCTGGATCGGTCACCAGACCGATCCACGAGGGAACTCCGTGCCAACTTCCCTGATCGGTCACCTAACCAATCCAGGCAAGGTCAGATCCACTCTAAGTCCCGAGAACAAGCTTCCAGCCCTTCTCTGACTCATTCTTAGTCCCCCGGACCAAGACTCCGTGCCCAGTTTCACTCACCGGGACTTCAACCTATCCCTCCAAGCTAGGACCTGGCTTCACAAGCCGGGATTTCATCCAACCTAGCTTCCCAAGATAGGACCTGGCCCTCCAAGCCGGGATTTCATCCAACCTAGCCCTCCAAGCTAGGACCTGGCCCTCTAAGCCAGGGTTTCATCCAACCTAGCCCTCCAAGCTAGGTCCTGGCCCTCCAAGCCAGGGTTTCAACCTAGTCCCACTAGGTGTGCCTAGTCCCACTAGATCTTTTCCAATGCCAGCGTGCGATCTCCCGATCCACCTGGACTTTACCCGAATTCATTCAACCAAACTTAAATCGTTGTCAACACCAAAACAACAACCGGGCCAGACTACATCAACAATCTCCCCCTTTTTATTGTTTGACAATCCGATTTAAGTTTAGGTATTAATGATCAACAATTGAAGTCCATTCAATTACCGCAAGGGAATCAAGATCCTTCCCCCTACAATATCACAGCCCTAAACTTAATCAGTCATTCTCTCCCCCTTTGTTAAACATCGAAAAGGGTATGGTTATTAAGTTTAAATATAACTCCCCCTTAACCGAGGGTCTCTCCCCAAACCCAAAATAATCAAAGGTAATTTTTGAGTTGCACATGAAAACATATGCAGAATAATATCATGGTCAAACATGTATATATTTCATATGACAAGTAAGTCAAAAGATGAATGTTTGAATTGCATATGAGAGTCATATACCATAAATGTATCATAGCAACAATGTATATGCATCATACGATAATAATTAGGGCAGTTCCATCAGACTGATGATCGATATAGAAAAATTTCTGATTTATCTATGAACAATCAGGTTTCAGAAAAATTTCTGTAACTATGATTCATTCAAGATCAGACTGCATTAACAATTGTCATCCCATAATAGGGGTGTAGACTCCATACGATATTTCAGAAAAATTTCTGAAACATGATCAAGGAACAAGAGTCATGATTCAAACAATCCTTTCTTATGAATTTTGAAAATTCCAACATGGGTTTGTATTGAATCAGTATTAAGTTTTGTTCCAAGTATGGTGAGTATGTCCCAATCGTAATCGGTTTGTATCAGATTTATGGGTAGTATGATCATTAAACTGATACAATTCGACGAGAGGAGATCGGACTGAGGAGTTTTGACCCAATCAGGGAATTCCCTGATCTGATCAATCACCAGACCGATCAGAATGACCCCTGATCGATCACCAGACCGATCAGGTCTGATACAGAAGGTTTATTCCGATCAGATTTCAGAAATTTCTGAAAGTTCAGAAATCTGATATGTTTCAAAACCAGTTTTCTCTTCAAACCCCAACTCCTAAACCCTAATCCAATTAGTTTTAATTTGTTTGATCCTAAAGGGTTTCCCTTATCCAAAATATATTTTCCCACATCATCAAAGAATAACATTAAAGGAAAATGATGTTTAACATCTTAAGAACAGACATGTTTTCACCTAGCATCATGTTGGTACCAGCACCAATGGATGATCAAGCATGTTCCAAGTATGATCATGTTTATTCCAAACAATCTTGATAATCCAAATAGTATTAGGCATATGAAAACATATCATGCTAGATATCAGTCAAGTGGGAAATCAAGCAAGTCATGGAACCTTAGTTTGATACAAAGAAAGCATTAACCCTAAACCTTAAGCTCATGTTCTTGTCTATTGATGTCTTATCAGTACAAATTATGTGTTGATATTTTCCTTAGCATGCATTCATGTTGTATAACACATACAAGAAAATAAACTCTTTAGGCTTGAGATAAGACATATAACTTGCAGGAAAACATAAATTGCAACAAGAAAACTAATTATCTCAAGCAATCCATGGCAAGAGCAAGTTATGTGTTAATCTAAATCATCCATGTGAATTTGAGGGAATTGTAAGCACATTCCTAACTAGGAATGACTATATGTTTGGAGCACCAAATATCAACCACCCATGTTGATAGATGCTCCCCCTCAACTAATACATATACAATTCGAAATATAGAGATTTTAGGTACCCAAATTTTGGGACCTAAAGCATCAACAATGAAGGACTTAGGCACCCATGCCTTAGTCTTTTTCTTTCTAGCTTTTTGAACCCTAGAATCATTTGATGATTTAAAATGGGTTCTTGACATTAATGATACAAAAGTTGGTTCCTTAGGTCGGTAACCTATACCGGCTTTATTGTAAATCGCCCTTTGGGAGTTAAGAACCATATCTAGGGTTTTTGAGCCAATTGAAAATTTCTCAAGAATATTCTTGAGATTTTCAATTTCGCTATTCAAATCCTTATTCTCATCCTCAAGAGCATTAACATGTAAATCATTGTTATCATGATCCTTAGATGTTTTCAATTTGTCTACTTCCAATTTCAATAACTTTACTTTGTTCTTTGATTTCTTTAGCAAACTAGTTAAGCATGCTATTGTCCTATAGCATTTATCTAATTCCGGAGAGATTACCTCTTCATCATCCGAAGATGATGAAGGCGCGGTTGAGGAGTTACTCGATTCGCTATCACTCTCCTTGGTTGACTCTTCTAATGCCATGAAGGCCATGTGGCAGTAACTTTCCTCCTCTTTTTCCTACTTCTTCTTGTTGTCACCTGCCACTAAAGCAAACCCTTTCTCCTTTAGGCTTTGGTTAGAGATCTCATGTAATTCCATTTCATAAAATAGATCCTCTAACTTGACAAAAGATAAATCCTTGGAAACCTTGTAAGCATCCACCATGGATGATCACAAGGTGTTCCTAGGGAAAGCTTTGAGAATATACCTTATAAGATCTCGGTTTTCCACCTTTTCATTGATGGAATGTAAGCCGTTGACTATTTCCTTGAACCGACCATAAAGCATACTCACCATTTCATTTTCATCCATTGTCAAGCTCTGGAGTTGGCTGAGAAGGAGGTCCTTCTTGGCTGTCCGGGTTTCATGAGTTCCTTCATGGAGCTCAATGAGTTTATTCCATAGGTCTTGGGCAGAGGTGAAAGGGCCAACCTTGATTAGCTGCTCTTTGTTCATCCCACATTGCAAGGTGACAACAACTTTGGCATTGACTTCCCCCTTTTTGATTTGCTCAGCCGACCACATGGAGAAATCTAGATCTTTTCCCTCAATATCCTTTGGAGGAGAGAAACCCTCCTTCACTGAGAACCACATGCTCATGTTGGTCTTCAAATAATACTCCATCTTCGATCTCCAATATTGGAAATCAGTGTCGTCGAAGAATGGAGGTCGGTTGGTGCTAAACCCTTTTCTTAAAGCCATCGTTGTTGTAAGCTCTCGGATGTTAAGCCGCTTGAACAGAGCTCCAAGCTCTTATACCACTTGTTGGTGCTTGGATGGCTAGAGAGGGGGGGGTGAATATAGCCAGACACTAAAACTTAAATCTTTTGAAGTTTTCTGCACTTGAATGGTTAGCAGCAGCAGCGGAAGAAACACGAAACAGAGTAATGCAGAAACCAAACCCCTAAACTAAGTGCAAGCTCAAAACGCTAACAAAGAGGATTTACAAGGTTCGGGGATAACTTGCCCCTACTCCTTGGTGTGCCCGTAAGGTGGGCGATCCCTTGATCGTTGGTAGATCAAGCCCCGAAAAATCCGGATAGAATGGAACCTCCTTCTCGGTGGAGAATCCTCTCCACAGCGTTTCAACAGAGTGATGAAGTTAAGCACAAAAAAACACTAGAAAGCTTACAGAGCACTCAGACAGAAGGAACACACGAGCTCTTCACCGAGCTCCACCCAGCATAACTCTCACGCAAGAACTCACTGCTCTTCGTGTCTGCTTGCTGATGGACTCGCCGAGCTCTCTTCCTCTTCCAAGCGCTCAAGTTTGCAGTCTCCAAAATGATGCTCAAGAGTTGCTCAAGTGATTCACAGTGATTGCTCAAAGAGATGGATCAATTGTTGCTGCAACAGAGAACCTCACTCTTCTCTTCATCGCCAGCCAACACTTAACCCAGCTCCCCGACGCCAGGTCACAGACGCTCCTCTGCAGCTCCCAGCTGCTACTCTACAACTGCCCAGCTACCCTGACCTCTCCTGGACTCCCTGAGCTCTCCTCAGCCGAGCCCCAGTCAGCCTCAGGTCAGCTTCCAGCCGTTGCCAGCGCCCGTTGTAACCTGCGACGGAAAACTGCCAAACCTGCTCAAAAGAAAGCCTCTCATTGACTCTCCTCCAATGTTTGAACCATCCCTGTAAAGCCTGCACACTTCAACAGAAGCTTAGCAAAACATATCAAATGAAATCAGCAATGTATCAGAGAATCGGCAAAGAAAATAGACGCGATCAGAGTGTCTGACAGCGTATTTGAATTAAAGTTCAGCTTCTGATCGGTCACCGGACCGATCAGAGTGACCCCTGATCGGTCACCGGACCGATCAGAGTGACCCCTGATCGGTCACCAGACCGATCAGGATGGGTCCAGACCGATCAGGCTCCAGCCTGATCGGTCCCAGTGAGAAACCCGAAATCGCGACTTCTCCGTGATCGATCACGAGACCGATCCTAAGTCGTGGATCGGTCACCAGACCGATCCACCTCTTCTCAGAGTGATTTTCCAACTTCGCAGTCCAAACCTCCTGATCGGTCCCCGGACCGATCAGGGTGTGGCCTGATCGGACTGGTGACCGATCAGGCCACTCTCCGACCGATCAGGCTCCAGCCGGATCGGTTATAGTGAGAAGCTCGCGATGTTTGATCGTTCTCCAGAATGATCTGAATAGTATCCCTGATCGGTCACCAGACCGATCAGGAGCCGAACAGTAAGGTTTCCAAACTCACTGTATGCTCCCTGATTGGTCACCAGACCGATATGTCTGATCGGTCACCAGACCGATCCACAAGGGAACTCCGTGCCAACTTCCCTGATCGGTCACCAGACCGATCCAGGCAAGGTCAGATCCACTCTCAGTCCCGAGAACAAACTTCCAACCCTTCTCTGACTTCAACCTAGCCCTCCAAGCTAGGACCTGGCTTCACAAGCCGGGATTTCATCCAACCTAGCTTCCCAAGCTAGGACCTGGCTTCACAAGCCGGGATTTCATCCAACCTAGCCCTCCAAGCTAGGACCTGGCCCTCCAAGCCAAGGTTTCATCCAACCTAGCCCTCCAAGCTAGGACCTGGCCCTCCAAGTCAGGGTTTCATCCAACCTAGCCCTCCAAGCTAAGACCTGACCCTCCAAGCTAGGGTTTCAACCTAGTCCCACTAGGTATGCCTAGTCCCACTAGGTCTTTTCCAATGCCAGTGTGCGATCTCCCGATCCACCTGGACTTTACCCGAATTCATTCAACCAAACTTAAATCGTTGTCTAACACCAAAATAACAACCGGGCCAGACTGCATCAACAGTTAATATACCCATTTGAGTCCAAGCATGATTTAAGTCTAAGCATACAAAAGTAAACCATGTAATAATTTTGAAAAATAATTTGAAAGACGCAAAAACACAAATCCTTAGGTCCCTGTCTAACCCAGTTTGTTACTTACTAATTGTTATAAAATAATAGCTTTCACTTGGGTTAGTCAAGGTAAGTAGTCTGATCAAGTTAGACTTTCTAAGCTTGATTAGTTAACTTGATTGATGTTCAATTATATTTATTGCCCCAACTACTTTTGATGCACTGACTTAAAGTATCTTGAGTTAAGGCATAAACCTAAGCATCTCAATCCAGTCTAAGTTGTCAATCAAAGTATCCCTAATGTACTTGTGAGATGTTGGCTTCTAAGTCTATAGGAGCATGCAAACTAGGGTTAAGTCCTAAGCTAAGTCCATAACGAAGAAATCCCTAGTTTTGAGGGGGGTATGTTTTTGAAAACTAAGTCGAAAAATTTAAAAAAAAATTAAGAAAAACATGATGTTTAAACAAATGTGAATTTAAAAAAAATAGTTAATCTTTTTTGAAAAATAACTAAAGAAAATGATTTTCAAAAATGACAAAAAATAATTCTAATTAATCAAAAGTATGTAAATAAATAAAACTATTCTACTGAGCACATTAAAATAAACAAGGCAAGTCAATAGAGGTCAACCAGAATCAATTAAGTCATATAAAAAGGTCAATAGCCAAGTCAAGTCCAGATCCACCCATGGTCAAAATACAAAGCAAGACTACGAAGAAGATGAGTCTGGATGCCACGATCGAAACATAGCCATCATCTCTGCGTAGAGGGCCTGATCGACGCCCATCCTCTCCACATGATGGGCCTCCATCTCCTCCCGAAGGCTATGAATCTCCTGGTCAATCCGTGTAAGGCGTTGATCCGTAGTTAATAGAGGAGGAGATGTCGGTATGTGCTCCAGCTCCGCCTCGATCTCGACAGGGAAGTCCTCGGCATCGAAGTCCTCATCATCCTCCGAATCATCCTACAGTGGAGCTCCCCGTCGTCTCCACGTGATGACCCCAATGGTCGAGACGTCTATCACTGCTAAGGAGAAGTTCCTAATCCCTACTTTATCGAACTCCGTCATCCTAATAACCTCGCCAGTGGTAATATTGTTAGGACCGAAAGGAATTTAGATATCTCCACAATGGTATAATATTGTCCACTTTGGGCTTAAGCCCTCATGGTTTTGCTCTTAGGCTCTCCCAAAAGGCCTCATACCAATGGAGATATCTTTTTACCTTATAAGCTATGATCTTTCCCATGTGTTTTCGATGTGAGACTATGTTTGCAACCTCGCAACCCCAATAATCCCCCTCAAACAAAGGACCACAAGCCCCCCTCAAGCGGAAATCCATTCCGTTTGATGTTTGATCCTCAACCCACCAGGACTTTCTGCCCCTCGGTCAACCCGACCTACTAGGACTTCACCACCTAGCCGCAACTAGGACTTCTCTTCCTGGTGTCTAGTCCTCTTGATAAAGACACGGGAGCCCGCACATTCTTTATTCAAGGCTTAATCCACATGGTTAGATCTAGATCATGACTCTAGCTTGTGCTTCTTCCGACGGTTAGTCTGGTGAAGAGCGACCTGACTCTGATATCAATTGCTAGGATTGTAAGGAATTTAGATATCTTCGTAATGGTATGATATTGTCCACATTGGGCTTAAGCCCTCATGGTTTTGCTTTTGGACTCTCCCAAAAGGCCTCATACCAATAGAAATATCTTTTTATCTTATAAGCCTATGATCTTTCTCATATGTTTTCGATGTGAGACTATGCTTGCAACCTTGCAACCCCAACAAATATCACGTCCGTAAGAGTGGAAGAGTGCGATCAAGATATGATAGTAAGGTGTCCGAACTCTCGATCGGGTAGAGACACTAGATGCACAGATGATCGTCTGAAAAATATGGAGTCTGATGTCTATATCGAGGCGATGAATCATGGCATAAAGTAGGAAGGAGTGAAAGGGTCGCATAACCATTACATCTCGAGAGGTCAGTGGTAGAATGTAGCGGACCAAGACTCGATAGAGTGCGTAATCCTGGATACGCAGGTCTACGGATCGGAAGTTCGACACAGTCGGATCTCTCACACCTCCAAAAAAGTAATGGGTGATGTGAGAGTAAGGAGCAAGAAAGGGATGATCCCTAGGAGGGTAGCAGACAAAAGTAGACTGAGTGGGTCGTAGTCCAAGAAACTGAGTAAATAAGGCAGGGGTAATGGTAAGAGGAGGGGACTGGACCAAGGTAGATAGCTAAAATCATTAATCTTAACCAGATTATTATAGAATTCTACACATAAGGTTGTATTTATTGAGCTATTACAATAAACTAAACGGTCGAGTTGATAGTAGTTAATGGCTCCTACAGTTAAGGGACATGATTGATTAAAGAAGCTTCTACTAAGATAGTTGGTTTTGAGTGGTTTATAGACAATGGTTGCAAACTTATTGAAGAGGGCTAATGATGGGAACCTAGGGTCAGGGCTAGGCTTGGTAGCGGGGTCAGCCTGAGTAACACGACGTCTTCTAAACAAAATAAATAGCATAATAATTAAAAATTTAGAAATTAAATTAAGGAAAAGTTTAGATTAGAATTTTACCAAGGAGGCATGGTCAAATCATGAATAGGGAAGACGACCCTCGGTTGATTGCGACCTCTCGAGAAGGCTTAGAAGGGAAAAGGGGAGGAGAAGAGATGTTCTTAAGGCTTTTGGGGCGCCTTGGTATGGATTGAGGGTTGTTGGCCGGTGACTTATATAGTCACCGGTCGGGCGCCCAAGTGCCCTTAAGGGCGCCTAGGGCAGGAAAAAGTGTCGGGCGCCTGAGTGGTCTCGAGAGCCCGGGTCAGGTAATGTCAGGTGGTTTTGATTGGCGACTGTGGTTTTGTAAAACTAGGGGCACCTCGAAGACCCAATTTGGCAGAATAAAGTGTCGGGCAACCCGAGTGATTCTCGGGCGCCCTGATCACCATCTTTGATCGGCGATTCATTAAAACATACAATCAAATTTAACAAAAAAAATTGTATCTCATTGAGGTGTAAGTTAAGTTAAGGTAGAAACATTATTAAATTAATTTTGAAAAGTTAAGATTGATTTTTGAAATTAAGTTTGAAAAATTATGTTAAAATTGAAAAAAAAAGTTAAGTTTTGAAATTAAGTTTTAAATTTTTAAAAAATTAAGTTAAGTTCAAATTTGTTTTGAAATTTTTTGAAAAATTAAGTTAAGCTTAAGGAAAAAATTTAGTTAAGTTTAAATTTTGAAAAATTAAGTTTGAATTTTAAATTAAATTAGTTTCGATTTTGGAAAAAATTTTTGTTAAGTTTAAATTTTGAAAATTAAGTTTGAGTTGAGTTTAAATTTTAAAAATTAAATTTAAGTTGACTTTAAATTTTGAAAAAATAAATTTAAGTCAAGTTTAAATTTGAAAAATTAAATTTGAGTTGAGTTTAAATTTTGAAAAATTAAGTTTGAGTTGAGTTTAAATTTTGAAAAATTAAAATTTTGTTGAGTTTAAATTTTGAAAAATTAAATTTAAGTTAAGTTTAAATTTTAGAAAATTAAATTTAAGTTGAGTTTAAATTTTAAAAATTAATTTAAGTTGAGTATTTAAATAAGGTAAAATATTGAAATTAAGTTAAGTATTTAAATAAGGTAAAATTTATTAGATGTGTGGTTGGTTGGGTTGGACTAATATTTTAGGCCCTAAGCATCTCACCTAATTCTAAGTGATAAAACAGGATAACCTTATCTGTTTTGTGAAATCCATCAAATTTTATCTTTGAATTTAAATTAAAAAACTATGATTTGATTGAACCTTGAGTTAGATTCAAGATTAACAAGTATTAAATTGAAAATAAATTTCAATAATTGGCTTCCAGGTCTTGGCAAGGCACATGGGTCTTCTTGGTTATCGGAGCAATGACCCTTTTCTAGACAAAGCCTTTTAAAGAAATTTCATTTTCAAGTCACTTTTTAAGAAACCTTGGTTTAACTAATCGAAGATGTGGTGAGTTAGCTTCGGCTAGTTCCACCGGCTTACCCTACCTGACTCCTTAGACAGGTTTCCCTAACGTTCTATCATCTCGCCTCACCCTAATATTAAGTTGTGCAAGTTTCAATCAAGTCAGGTCTTTAACTAACCATTTCTATTTCTAAGCATGACAATTTTGAAAAATAAATAAATAATCATCAGGCAATAAATAAAAACATGCAAGGAAATCATCTAATTATAAAAATAGTTTTTTTTATTAACTCCCCCTAAACAAAAGCCTCGATATGGATTATCTAAGATATGAATTTTGTCCTTGGGGATCCAATAGTGATTTGGTCCTCCTTGATTGTCAAGCTTAGCTTAGGGATCTATGTGTGGACTCGGGTGCTAGTATGGTTTAACATAGAATAATATGATTTATACCAAGAGTTGGTTTTGTAGCCAAGTCCGGATCAATTAAAACGACTTTTGTTTTCCAAGAATCATATCAAGATTCTTGGAAAATAAGGTAAACTGCTCTAGGGCAACTCTGAGTTCCTTCACTTGAGTTTTCAGGGAGAAATTCTTTTCCTCAAGTTGTTAGACTTGAGTTGAGGTTCCTTCCTGAACAGTCTTAGTCAAGGAGCTTGAGTTTGCCTCCTCCTTAAGGGCTTTTACCTCCTTTTGGAGGGACTTAACCCAGACGTTGGATTTGACCAACTTACGTGACATATATGAAATTAAGTCGTACAAATCTGATTCAGAAAACCCCCTTACAGTGATTTGACCGTCCTTTGACATTGAAAGTGTTTTGGTTGCTTGGCTTTCTTCTGGCTCTACTTTAGACTCGGTGTCGAGTTCTTCTGATGCCGTCAGCGCGAGGAGGTTGGAGTGGGGTACTTCTTCTTTGTCTTCCAAAGATGACTTGTCTTACGTTGTTTGGAGCGCCTTCTTTCTCCGTGTCTTCTTGGCCTCCTTTAAGTTGGAACACTCCGATTTGAAGTGACCCTTCTTGTTGCACCCATAACAGGTGATGTTCGTCTTACCTTTTTGACTCATGCTTGATTCAATCAGATCATCCTTTGACCGAACCATCTTCTTCTTCTTTCTCTGTCCTTTGTTCATCTTGTAATAGTTCCGAGCTATTTTGATTAGCTCGGGGTATCAGTTGCAGCTTTTTCTTCTTCAGTTTAACTGTAGCTTTACCTGTAATAAGAGTAATACCTTTCTCAACCTGTGTAGAGTTAGTCTGCTCATGTGATTCAAGTTTTGAAAATAGCTCATCTAATTTAATTTTTGAAAGATCCCTCGAAACCTTGTAAGCATCCACCATAGATGCCCACAATGTGTTTCTAGGGAATGAGTATAATGTTAGGACCGAAAAGAATTTAGATATCTCCACAATGGTATGATATTGTCCACTTTGGGCCTAAGCCCTCATGGTTTTGCTCTTGGGCTCTCTTAAAAGGCCTCATGCTAATGAAGATATCTTTTTTCCTTATAAGCCTATGATCTTTTCCATGTGTTTTCGATGTGGGACTATGTTTGCAACCTTGCAACCCCAACAATTCCCCCCTCAAACAAAGGACCACAAGTCCCCCCTCAAGCGGAAACTCTTTCCATTTGATGTCCAATCCTCAACCTACCAAGACTTTCTGCCCCCAGACCACCCGACCTACTAGAATTTCACCGCCTAGCCGCAACTAGGACTTCTCTGCCTGGTGTCTGGTCCTCTTGATCAAGACATAGGAGCTCACACATCCTTTATTCAAGGCTAACCCACATGGTTAGATCTGGATCATGGCTCTAGCTCGTGCTTCTTTTGGCGGTTAGTCCGGTGAAGAGTGACCTGGCTCTGATACCAATTGCTAGGACCGAAAGGAATTTAGATATCTCCACAATGATATGACATTGTCCACTTTGGGCCTAAGCCCTCATGGTTTTGCTCTTGACCTCTCCCAAAAGGTCTCATACTAATAGAGATATCTTTTTTCCTTATAAGTCTATGATCTTTCCCATGTGTTTTCGACGTGGAACTATGTTTGCAACCTTGCAACCCCAACATTTAAGGCATACCTTATCAAATCCTAGTTTTCTACCTTATGGTCGATGGCATAAAGGTCGTTCATTAGCTCTTGGATGCGTGCGTGAAGCTGTGCAGCAGTTTCGCCATCTTGCATCTTGATGTTGTGGAGCTTGTTTAAGAGCAGAGCCCTCTTGCTGATTTTGGTATCCGACGTCCCTTCGTGAAGCTCAATCAACTTGTTCCAAAGCTCTTTCGCACTGTTGAAGGGGTCGACGTGGTTGAGCTCTTTCTTTGTTAGACCATATTGAAGTTACCCAACCTGGTTAATCATTTTAGTCCCCACGGGATGGACTGCTGGCTAACCTGTGCGGTGTTGCTATTTTAAAGGTCTACGGGTCAAAACTTAGCAAAGACAGTGTACTCGCCCTCGCCATGCGCTAGCCATAGTATTCGGGCTAATAGTCCCCGTGATTTATCTACTCCGTATTGGCCTTGGGACGGATTGGCGGGTAGGGATGGAAATAGGTCAGGCGGCCTGTAGGGGCCTGTGGCCTGGCCTTGCCTGACCTGTTTAGAAATAGGATAATGCTCAGGTCAATTTCAAAGCCTATTTTTCTTATCAGGTCAGGCCTAGGCTCAATATAAAGACTATCAAGCCTGACAGGCTGGCTTGAGCTGTTAAGATTAGATACATATGTATATATTTGTGCAGTAGAAGATTGACTAATTATCTTCAAAAACTCACGGTTTGATCCCTAACTATGGCAAATTTTATAAAAAAAATCTACAAATGGGGTGCACAAAAGTGGGATATTGGGCTTCTGGACCGCCGCGATTCTCCCAATTTACCCTGGCTGCCGGTGGGTCGATCGCCTCAGGTTCAACGTTATCCAACCTGGTTAATTATTTCAGTCCCCACGGGGTGGATTGCTGGCTAACTTGTACGGTGTTGCCATTTTAAAGGTCGAGGGGTCAAAACTTAGCAAATCTAGTGTGCTCACCCTCGCCACGCGCTAGTCATAATATCCAGGCTAGTAGTTCTCGTGATTTATCTTCTCCGTATTAGTCCTGGGTTGGATTGGCGGGTAGGAATGGAAATAGGCCAAAAGCGGCCTGTCAGGGGCCTGTGGGTTGGCCTGTATTTGGGCTGGCCTGACCTGTTTAGAAATAGGATAATGCTCAGGCCTGTTTCAAAGCCTATTTTTCTTATCAGGTCAGGCCTAGGCTCAATATATAGACTATCATTCCTGACAGGCTGACCTGGGTATTTATTAGATACATATGTATATATTTGTGCAATAGAAGATCGACTAATTATCTTCAAAAATCCCACGGTTTGATCCCTAACTATGGTGAATTTTATTAAAAAAAATTCTCCAAATGGGACGCGCAACCGTGGGATATTGGACTTCTAGACCGTCCGCACTTCCTGATTTACCCTGGCTACCGGTAGGCCGATCGCCTCGGGTTCGACATTACCGAATCTAGTTAATCATTTCAGTCCCCACTGGGTAGACTGCTGGCTAACGTGTGCGGTGTTGTCATTTTAAAGGTCTAGGGGTTAAGACTTAGCAAAGTCAATGTGCTCGTCCTCGTCATGCGCTCAAATTCAATTACCTAATTCATGGCACCAAAAGATCGGCTCAAATTCAATTACCTAATTCGTGGCACCAGAAGATTGGCTCAAATTCAATTACCTAATTCATCATCATTATTATTTTTTTGCAATCAACATTAAGCAAACATTTATCCCTCCTGTTGATGTATGCTTTACATCGTCTGATCTAGGGCTAAAACTTCTCTTGAGGCAAATTTAAGATAGAGTTAATCAAGGACCTCAAGACCAGAGGAACCTAATTAATTTCCTTTTGATGCAAAATGCATTCCATTTGACCATTGTTACCTGAGAGGCTGAGATCCCTTCATTGAAACTCCTAGTTCTGTGCTCGACGGTAAATAGAGCTTCTGTAACGATTAAAATCGTAGTGTGCAGACTAAACATGAATCATATGTGAAAATTAAGCTGTTGTCGGTTTGTCATTAGTAAGCGAGCAAATTCCGGAAATCAGAAATAGATTAACGATCCGTTGTGCGTATCTTTCAATGCCCAATTCGCAAGTACAGCCCAATAAATGCCCACAAGCCCCTGGAGTTTTTCTATTTTTTTTTCGATTTATTTAATTTTAAAATTGTTAAAATGTCCCTTTCTCATCCAAATGCTTCACGCTGAGAAAAGTCAGAAATATTGCGAACGCCTCCATTTGATTAATCCCATTTGACTTATTCTCCCACAATTATTTAGTGCAACGTCATCATCCTATGCTGATCCTTATCCGATCATTAAATATTGAAGCCTAACAATAATTGTATATTATTTTATTTGACATTTTACTAAACCAGGTAAAAAAAATCAGTATTACCTCTCCACGTTCCTGATTTACACAATCATTTGATATTCCCTTTCTTTCTTTCCGCCTTTAAATATTTATCAAACGTTTCAAAATTTACTATTCTCAATTATGATTGTCGAATATATATAGGATATGGATATATTAAAGGACAATGCTAAATAACCAAAATTTAATTGGTCAAAAATTTCTTTAAAGGATTTAGGATTTTTTTAACTTTAAATCATTATTAAAAATGTTTAAATCAATTATATCATTTTCTATTTGTTTTCATATTAAATAAAATTCTTTCCTATTTATTTCATATTAAATTATATCCTATCCTATTTATTTTCATTTTAAATTAATTTGTTAACTTATAAAGATTCCTTATAATTTTTTTGATCTTATAAAAATGTCTAAACTCAATTATATTTTTATTTTTTCTATTTTCATATTAAATAATATTTTTTTTCTTATTTATTTTTATATTAAATTATTTTTTTCTATTTATAAAAGTTTATTCTAACTAACGCCAGCTAAATTTACCGTATATTAAATAGGTTTTCAATGTATATTGATTTTAATTTAAAAATTTTTAATTGCATCAATCCGTTTCGGACGAAAAGTATATTTATTTTAATTTAAAATTATTTAAAGTTCTTAGTCCAAGAATTAGTTTCGAACAAAATTTATTGACAAATTTATATTATTAGAAAATTTAAAATTTTGATATATATTTTTTTAAACCAAGTCCTAAGAATATATTGGTGATTTTGATTAATGCGTGTCATCATCATATTGTAACAAAAATGATTACCTTTACTTAGATACCCTTATCCATTCATAAATTATGTGAAGGAAGAATCTTGTGAGTTTATTGATGATTTTAATTAATGTGTATCATCATTTTATTATAATAAAAGATGATTATGCTCACTTAAGCACAAACACCACTCATAATCTATTCCTAAATTATGTGAAGAAACATAAATCATGCGATTAACTTATAGTCGACTGTCAAGTGGCTAAGAAGTAAAAGAAATTTTTTTCCTGAGGACATGCACTCAATGAGAAATGATTTTTTGTCTATTATAACAAATTTATCACTCTCTAAATATCGGAAGACATGTATATCATCATCTTATATTTTATAATGAGTTTGGGATACATTTTATTAAATATTTATAAGTTTAAATATTCTCTATTCTTTGCCAAATTCAAGGTCGTAGATAAATTTAAAAGAGGCTTTCAAAAGTATATTAATTTTTGTTTGAAGTAATTCTGAATTATCTAGATATGTCAATTGTCCGAAATTGATTTACGAATCTAAAAAATTCTGAATCACTTCAAATCAAAATTAATATGTTTTTATAAATCTCTTTAATATATTTATGCCTTGAAATTTAAATTTGATAGTGTAAATTGAAAATAGTAAATTTTTGAATGATTAGAGAAAAATTTGAATGCGGAAAAACGAAGAGAGATATAATAAAAATGTGATATTTGTGTGTGTTCAGTAATAAAGGTATTTAGTTCTTAATTGACTTTGTACTTGACAAGTCAGACTCTATTAGAATAGAATAAATGAAGAGATACGTATGAAATCCTATCCAAACGATTAATATTTTTAAAATTATAATCTCATTGAAAAAAAATCCCTATAATTACGAAAGATGGATACATTTGCGTAAAATACCGTATTATCCATCACGACAAAATCAGTCCCAATGCTGATATCTATTATATTATTATCCTCATCGTTCGCATTTTGTCTCACTTCTTTCATTTGGGATGGGAAAAAAAAATCAATTTCCATCCAATCCGGATTATTATCTCGTGATTAACAAATAAAATTCCCCAGGTTAATTAAACAAATCGCCATAACCTAACTTTGATCTCTGAACCACTTCCAATCAATTAATTAACATGCACAAGGTACATTTGCCTACTGGGATGCACGTCGATACCTATTTAATTATCGAATGTGGCACGGCATAATCTCGAGTATGCCATCCTTGTCCTAATCACACAATAACGCCAAACAACAAAATTATGATTGAATATCAACGTAATGACGGCAAGATTAGATTAATTAATCGCAATCATTTGGAATGAGGTGAGCAATTTGCCTTCTTAAGTTGGCACGCCCCAAGTCCTCCTCCTCTCACCTGCACACAACGTAACCCCTGTTGGTCCTCTGTTCTGGGGTCTGGTATCTCCGGCGCTGCATGGCTGCTTCGGCCGGACTCCGCCGGCGGTGCCTCGCGATGGTGAAGCATCAAAAGACCCGCTTGTACATCCTGCGCCGTTGCGTGTCGATGCTCCTTTGCTGGCATGCGCATAGTCTCTCCGATTGACCGAAAGGTACCTAGATCGACCGGCCGACCGCGGCAAGATCTATCGGTTGATCGAGATTGATGCCAAGGAGACAGTGCAATGGCAATCTCAGGCGACCAAAGAGGAGGAGAGAATTTGTCTCCGGTGTTAAAGCTAAGTTATTAGTGTAAATATTTAGCAAAATTGGAATTCGATGCAGAGTTTTATTGGAGATCATTTTGGAATGTGTAAATAAAGTAGTTTTGTTTTCCAAATCGGAATGAGATTATATTTAACTAATTGTCCATTTAGTTTACTAAGTGGCAAAAGGCGATTCGCTCATCCTCAGTGCCCCGCCAACCAGTCTCAGTGTCAACAAGGATAAAATAAATCACGGGATACTGTGGTTAGCGCGTCAGGAGAACGGACACACTGACTTTATCAGATTTTGATCCTATGCCTTAATATGATAATATCGCACACGCTAACTATCCGTCCACTCAATGAAACCATTAGTTTACCAAGGAACCTTTGAACGAAGGTTTATGACTGGATTAATTGGACAGCAAAATTTGATGAAACCGATATAAGGGGCTGGCTTTCTTTATTTCTTAGTTGACTCTACTCCCCGAAAGCAAAAGCTATTCAATGCGTCCATTGTCGCTATTCCTATCAAACAACTGTTGTCCATCCTAACAAGTTTAATCCCTTCCATTGCTGCTGATAGTGACGCTCTTCTAATGGATGATGCTCATGATGTTCATATTCCTGATGATCACAAGGTACATTGCAAGTTAGATTTGCCAATTTTTTTTCATGATTTAGGAATTGGAAAACTAGAAAAGTAAGATCAACTTGATGGTGGTGATGATGTTGAGGAAGAACACTGAATTTTAGCCGGCTATTGGTCTATCCTATTTGGAAAGGAAGTGGAAGATCTAAATGCAGGATTAGCCGGCTGGGATTAAATCAAAATTAGATTCTATAGCTGTAAAGAGAGACCTTCACTTGATTTTCATTTGAGTTATTTTGTTCTGCCTTTCGTAGATCACATCGAATGGTCGTTTGCTGCCTTGCCGGGCTCCCAAACAAGCATCACACTCTTGCAGACATCTTGATTACCATATCTACGTTGTTGCTTGTCGATGTATCTTGTGAGACTTGAGACTTCGCCATCGTCTTAAATATAATTAAATTGCCATTGCTCACAGCTATTTGCTGTCTTATCTGTACAAGCTTAGCGTAATCCTTGAAGCAATGCTGCTTTTGCTGGACAATCATGAAATTATATAATTCATCGCAGTAATCCTAGGTAGGTATATTTTCAAGTAAAAAAGTAGCAAAATCCAAAGTCCAAAATGGTTAATATGCAAGGAAAATTTTTACATTTTTCTTTTTTTTTTGTTGTATTTTCACAAAGCTTAATCGAAGGAGAAGAAAGAGCCTGCTCCAATTCCAGTCTGGCGATTGGAAAACCTTCTAGACTTCGAAGCTGCACAAAGCCTGGACATGGCCCGAGTACTCCCTCGGCACCGCCACCTCGTGCCACATTCTGGTCAGCTCCTCATCCCCACAGCCCAATTCAAGAACGTACGCCATCTGGGCCCCGCCGCGAGCCCCCGAGCCCAGCACCATCAGCCCCCTTTCCCACGCCACCATGTGCAGCGCTGCCCTAACCTCCCGCGGCAGCTCCGCCACCCTCCCCCACCCCGATCTGCCGCCTTCGTCCATCATCTCCACTTCCCTACCCTCCCGGCACATGTAAATTTTCCCTTTCTCGGACACCACACACGTCCGCGTCCGCGGGTTGGCCGCCTCCTCCAGCGCCGAGTCCCCTTCTGCCGCCCACCGCCAGGCGGCCACGTCGAACGCCTCGACGGTCTGCGAGAACTGACCTTGCGCCTCAGTCGGGTAACCCCCGAGGACGCGGAACGCACCGCCAGAGAAGAATCCCTTGCACTCGTCACGCGGCCGCGCCATGTCCGGCAGTTGCGTCCACGCGTCCGCCGCCACGTCGTAGACCAGGGCGGAGCGCAGCGCGTTCTTGCTCTCGTCGTGCCCGCCGGCCACGAACACCATCCACCGTCCCTCCGCCTCGGCGGCGGCGCAGGCGAAGAAGGACCGCCGCGGGCCAGGCATCCGCGCCCCGCGGCGCCAGACGCCGGACACCAAGCCGTAGACGTGGACCTCGTCGGTAGCGGCCCAGGTGCGGGGGTCCCACCCGCCAATCACCACCAGCTCCCGCCCGACGGCGGCCAGCTGGCAGAAGAGCGGGAGGCCGTGGGGACGGCCGGGGATCATCGGGGGCGAAGTCCAGGCGTCGGTGGCCGGCTCGAACAGGACCAGACGGTAAAAAAGAGGGGAAGGAAAGGAGTGTTTGTTGGCGGGGGTGGAGGCGGGGTCGGACTGAACGAAGACGATGACAGGTCGGGCGAGTCCAGCGGCCCTGCGGAGGCGGTGGAAGGGCGGGGAGGCTACGACGCGCCTCCAGTGCCTGCAGACGTCCTGTGCGGCGCGGAGGGCCTCGATCGGAAGGCGGATTAGGCATTCGCGGGCGACCTCTTCCGGAAGCCCCGGTATGAGCTCGTTCTCGACCATGGCAGACATTCTTCGAAGAAGAAGAAGAAGAAAAGATCAATTCTTTTTCAACACAGCAGAATCAAACGACGAGGAAGTGGGGAAAATCTAGAGACGAAGGGGAAAAGGTAGAGGCGTTTGTTTGTTTATAAGCGGAAGAATCAATCGAGAAACCAAACAAGAAAAGAGACTCCACCGGAATTAATTGCTCCTCCTCCTCCTCCTCCTCAGCTTCCCCTTCTTGAATCTAGATCCAATAATTCACTCCAACCGGCAATTTGCTTATACACTTTTTTTTTTCATCTTCTAGATGTTCACGCTTCGCTTTACCAATTTCCTTTTTTAATAAATACTATTAAATAAAATCATATTGGATATCTAGAAGAATTTTGAGTCCCGATG
Source organism: Boesenbergia rotunda (assembly GCA_024364735.1). Lineage (NCBI taxonomy): Eukaryota > Viridiplantae > Streptophyta > Magnoliopsida > Zingiberales > Zingiberaceae > Boesenbergia > Boesenbergia rotunda. The sequence continues at coordinate 637,750 of JAGFNQ010002612.1, read as the reverse complement.
ACGTAAGGATTTTTTCTTTAAAAAAACATTTATATATATATTTTTTAAAAAATTAAAAATCGATTGGGTGTGCGTGGAGTTACCATCTGTGTAACTGACAGAGATAACCGAGGGATCTTGCAGTAATTTTCTTTTTCATATTGCTATGTGTTCATGAGTTGGATCTGACTCATTCGTACGGAGGGCGAGAGAGGATATCGAAATATTATCCTCGTCTCGTAATAATAATAATAATAATTTTTTTAAATAAATTTCTAGTATTAATGTTCTTAAAAATATTTTTGCCAAATCAATAGGTATTTAATGCGGAGATATGATCCAAATGGAGATTTAATTTCTTAGACATAGCTATAATTCAGGGATGAAATGAGCTTGACAAATTTGCTTCTGCTCGTCTCATTATCCTTCCTAATTAGGATTTAGTTTTTAAATATCTAAAAAATATAAAAAGTATTATGTGGATGTATCATTATTTGGATTATCGGTATCCACATCGAATAGTCTTCAAGATGGTTTAGTAAAGTCACAAGTTATGTCTCCATTTTAACACTAACCAAAGGTAAGAAACAACACGATCCGAAAAAAAATCCACTACTCAATTTGATGCCTGACGATAATTGCAACCTATCGGCACCAAAAAGAGGTCTAGCCTCCTTTTGGACAGATGAATAAGGAAGGTCGGCCAAGATAAGGGTCGACCAAACAAGGAGATCCGACCAAGATAAAGACCGGAAGAAGAAGGAGGAAGTCAGCCAAAGAAGAAGATTTGGTTGGCTTCGGGTGGTGGCACAAAGCTTGGGGTGGCTCTTCAATGGGACAGCGACACAAGCTTGTGGTGGAACACCAAAAACAAGAGGAGCAAAAACGTTTAACCAAAACTTATCTCTTTTGTTCAATGGAGAGGTATTTATAAACCTTTTCATCAAGATTTGAGGAGGAAATCATAACCCAAGCCTAAACCCGAGCTTAAGCCTGCATCATATGTGTTGGCTTAATCGACCTACAAGAGGTATAAATCAAAACTAAACTCATGTGTCATGAGTAGGCTCAATTTTCCTACAAGAGGCAAAGCCTATAAGCTCTTTTATCATGACAAATGCTTTTTATATTTGTCCTTCATTTGGTCTAACAAACTTCATTTTTTTTATCTCTCTTTGAGAATCTTATTCTCAACTTACTCTTAGGTCTTTAAAATATATTCATAGTGTGTGTCGCTCAATAAGTTCCCGATTATGTTGGTCATTCATAATTAACTATTAATTATGAATTAATTATGAATGAGACCTAGTAATATCATTAACCTCAATTGACTAAAAAATCATAGTTGATCCGAGAATAAATTCTGAACCCTTCAATAGCTATAGTTATCAGCGTGTCTATTACTTTAATGCATCTTATACCCATTTGGCTCAGGATATAGTCTTTGTGTCGGTCCCCACTAGGCTGACTACGTCACACCTAGCTCAAGTTATAGTCTCTTGTCCTATGGATTCAAATTACTAAAAAAACACATGTCCAAGAAGAACATCCTTTTAACGTATTTGTTTTGGCCAAAACTTATGAGTAATAATTTTGACAAGAGGTCATAGGGTATACATCTCATTTATAAAATGAGTGGTAAATCCTCTATGGGCTATTCAAAAATCTTTGAGCATATTGTCTTATACACAAGTATCCCATATCTACATTTCTTAGGAGATGTCCTACTAAGATGTTAAAGTATAAACCCCAATGAATAAGATGACTTAAATACCTCAGATCTAAGAAAACTTACGTTCGAGTTGTAATGAGATCTTCATCAACATATAAAGAATCATATGAAATCTCAGAGCATATCGCATTCAATGAACTAATTACACATAGTTGGCATCCACATGTTTACTCTCAATATTTCAATATTTCAGCAAACGTGGATCGGTTGCTTAGATAAACCAAGGAGTATAACATATTCTAGTCTCATAAAATTGATGATGTCCAACCTCATCAATTCATCGACTAAGGAACATTTCAATACATGCATATTTACACATGATGAGATATCCACTAATTGTGATCAAATCATAATTTATCTCATATTATGCATTCTATTGTGGACTTCATTAATTGAGTTTAAGATCAAATCATATACATATATCCTGGTGAGTGAAGACAGACCCTAGTGAATGAAGCTAAGTGGACTAAGTCCTGGTGATTGAAGCTGGGCACGAAGTCTTGGTCTGGGGGACTGAGCACTAAGTCCTGATTGGGGATCAGGCAACGGAGTCTTAGCCGAGCGAGGATTACGGACAGAAGTAGAGATGGGTCGAGGTCGGACGTCTCGAGATCTGAGTTCTCGGAGGCCGAGCAAAAGTCCAGTCGGAAGTCCTGGTTGGCAAAAGCTTTAGTCGAGCGAGGATCGCAAACAGAAGTAGAGACGGATCGAGGTCGAACGTCTCAAGATTCAAGTTCTTGCTCCAACCGGAGGTCCCGGTTGGCAAAGGTAACTTCTCTAGGGTGGAGTAGGTGAAGACGAGTTCCCCGGGAAAGGGAACATTAGGCGTCAGTTCGACCTAAGGTTTCGAGTGAAATCCAAAGTCATAACCAATCATTAAGGCATAAGATTATTTGTATGTTTATCTTATATTTGTTGTCTTGCAGGTAGCTGGAGTTGTAGGCAATATAGGAGAGCAAACACAGGGAGAAGGAATTGGGAAGAGGCTTTCCTGGGCGCCTGACTTGAATCAAGCGCCCAAGAGACCTTACCCAGGCACCTGGGAGCATCCCATGTAGCGACCCGCCTTCTCTGCCTTAGACGGATCGTTACTTTATCTACTTCTTGACTCTAATGCACGACTAAGAATGCGGAAATCTTTTTTTTTTCTTCTCAATTTAAATCTATCTATGATATACTAACTCTAATAGTCATGCATGATACAATGGCATACTTCTTTACATCTATAGGACTTTTCTGCGATGGTACCAGTCGACTGCGATCTGACCAGTCGACTGGTATCGGCCTCAGAAAGTTTCTGGGCGCGGCACCAGTCGACTGGCCCCTTGGCAGTCGACTGGTGTATCGGACAGAAGCTACTGTTCGATAGGGCAGTCGACTGGTTCTGAACCAGTCGACTGGCACGCCTGAAACTGAAATTTTCAGATTCGAAACTTAGTTACAAAACTCCACCAAACACATACTTTTGAGCCATACAAAGTCATGACACCATTTCTATACTCTATACTAGTTTTCTAAACAATTTATCCAATCAAAACGAATTCATAAACTCGAAATTAGGACTTTTGCGAGATTTAGCAAGTTATGGAAAACTATTTAAACTTTAGGCTAGAGTTTGTACCAAACTTAATTTCTAACCATTTAAACTCATCATGCAAGATTCTATAACATTGCTAAAACATCATCAAATGAGAAAGCGACTTTCCTAAGCATAATTGAGCAATAAAACTTGATTTAAAAGGGAAACTAGTCCTATCTTTGGCACATGCATTAATAACTCCAATGAAGTGTCAATATCTCAAACTACTCACACTTCTACTCATCCAATGCAATCATAAGGATATGTATGCTAAATGAAATGGCATGGAATCTTTATTCTACGAAATTGAGCATGTAAAACTATCCAAAGCTTAAAAGTTCGCTAAACTCCATAAAGCAATAACTTGGAATTTGAATAAACTAAAATATTGTAATTCAAATAACTAAATTGTCTCGTCTTAAGGATCTCTCCAAAATCAGCCACCACACACACTTTGCTCAGCACCGCCTCGTCGCCTTCCTTCAGAATTGCTTGCCTTTACCTTTATCTGCAGTAAGAGGAAAATGCAACTAGTAAGCAAAAAGCTTAGTAAGTACTATCTAGCTCACAAAATCTCGAATGTGCAAGCATGCTTCTTGAACAATATGAAATCACATGAGGTACTTATATGCTTGAAAGAAAACTAAACTAAACATGTATAACTCAAAACATGCATACTCAAGCATTAATAAATCTCAACTTGCTTTTCTTGGCTCAACTTGGAACTTTAGCTATTCTTTAACTTTTTGAAAACTCTTTAAACTTTAGAAACTTTGCTAAAGCATATACTTGAAAATAATAATCACTTGGATCCACTGAAGACGTAAGTACCATCTCATATGCGCGTTCCCTAAAAGGTTGGGGTAGCGAGCCACCAATCCTAATAGAGCAGACCTTGGTCTACCAGGGCCAAGACCTTGGAATTGGACACCTGGATTTCTTTAACGACGCCCTTGGACGCCGGGTACTGGCCTTAGAAAATAAAATAGCTTTTCTTTCTTATCTTTCTTATCTGTAAATGCCTTGGCATTTTCTCGAGCACCTTGCGTGCTAAAATCCCTAAGTCTTGACTTTTGGGGATTTCATAAGGCTTTGGCCTTTTCTTTTCTTATCTTTATCTTCTCTTTTCTTTTCTCATAACTTTCTTAGCCCCTAATCTCATATAGGGTGCTTAATCAAACTTATACAAGCATATAATGAACTAAGATCACATGAAAAATCTCAAACTAAAGGTAAATGTCTCTTTTAAAACTTTTAAAGGAAATTCTTACGGAAAAACCGCCTCTTACTGCAGGTGAGCAGTACTTACATTGATATCTTGGACTTACAACCAAGATTGACGTATAGGACTCGGGAGAAACTTGAGATCTCGGAGAATTCTTCGCGCCTACGCGTTCCTCTCGTCGCGGGGATCCCGAATATCGGAATATCTCTCGGAGGAGAGCCTTGGCCGGCCCTCTTGGCCTTGGTGTTGTTTCGCCCAAGAGAGGAGAGGGGAAGGGTCGCGCGGCTAGGGTGAGGAAGAGAGAAAACCAAAAAATCCAATTTCCTCTCTTAACTTATCTATTTATATTTATGGGGCGGATTGACCTAACCACAACTTAAATATATATCTCTCCACCCTTTGCTGTGCTTGATACCCTAACCTGGCTGGTCGCGCGCTTGCCTGGTCTCCTGCTGGTTGCGGGTTCGAACTCCCGGCTGCCCTTAAACGTTTTCCCTTTTTTTTTAAATACTAAACGGACTCGGAAAATTCCATAAAAATATTCTAAAAATCCCTAAAAATATCTAGAATATTTCTAAACCATTTTTAAATAATTCTAAGGACTTTAAGAACTAAAAATGGGAATTTTGGGGCGTTACATCCCAGGTGCCTGGGAAGGGTTAATGTTATCCCTTCTGCGATTTCAGTGGTTCAGATGAGCTTTGACCACACGTGGCAGGCGCCTAAGAGCACTCAAGCGCTCGAGAATGCACTATATAAAGGGGTTCGACACCTCATCTCAGATCATGACTTTCTACATCCGTAAAAGCAGTCTTTGTGAAGCAAACACACTCAAGTTGAAACTCTGTGACCAAGGAGGCTCCAGGAGGAAGTGCGCCGCACTTCGGACTTCCGGATTGGCTGAATCATCAATTTTCTATTGGTTTGCTTTTAAATTAAAAAGTTGTACTTGTTTTATTATTATTTCTTTGCTTATCATTCAAACTGTAAGACGGGTTTCTCCGCCTCCGGAAAGTCCGGAAAGGAGACCACTAATGGGCACACGTTGAGTACTTAGGCCTTGGATGTACTGACCCTGGGGGGTTGGGAACCAAGTAAATCCCGTGTGTTTCTCTTATGTCTTTCTTTAGTTTATTTTTTATTTTCGCTACGTACTAACCCTGATAGAAAGACGATCAAACTAAATTTTTCGATGAAATTCTGACAAAATGTTTGAGTCGATATTCACTCCCCCCCTCTATCGACCGACACTGATCCTACAAGTGGTATCAGAGCAGGCCGGTCTTCACCAGACTAACAGTCGAAGGAGCAACAACGCTAGGAATTGAGGTGGAGCAAGGGTGAATACAGGTATAATTTTAAATTATGTCAAATTTCAAATTTCATATTATATGTTTTAAGTGCAGGGAGAGAGGACACTATAAAAACCAGTGTCCTACTCGTAAGATTCGATCTTCACCACCAGCGGCAAAGGAAGTACCAGCGCCAGGAGTCCGGAGGGACAAGAGTCACATCTGGTGCTTCAAATGTCAAAAGCAGGGACACTACAAGAATTAGTATCCGACCACAGTAAAGAATGTACGAAAGCTAATTTTTGCAAAAATGTTTTTCAATTTCTTGCAAAATTAGATCTTCGTGCTAAATTAGATTATCTACATGATAAGTTAAATGTATTGCATGACAAATTAGTTAATAATGGATCCAACGTTGATAATAGTAAGATACCAAATATTAATTCTTTAATCCTTAGTATTAATGCTATGATTTTTGAAATTAATTCTAATACTTTATTTGACAAACTTCTAATAAATCTGATAACTCTAAGGATAGCAATGAAATGTTAATTAATATTATTACTGATAATTCTTACATTTCTAAAAATAATATTACAGATATTTCTGATAATTCTGAAGCTATTGATGAAATTGTAATTAATAATCCTTTTGATAATTCTGATAAAAATAGTGCTGATAATACTAATATTTCTCAAGATAATGTTGATGATTATACAGAAAATAATGTTGATAACTCTCAAGATAATATTGAGGAAACAGTCAATCCTTACTTAATTCTACTGATTTTGAATATAATGCTACAACCTTAATTAATAATCCTGAATATTATTCTACCTATTATGAAGATAATGATATAATTTCTGAATATAATTCTGAAGATAAGGATAAAGTTAATTGAAAATGAATTTATTAGAATTAAAACTATATTTAATAAGGTTACAAAAATTCAAATAAAACAAAAATATTAAACAAACTTTGAAAATTAAATGAAAAAGAAATAAGATGATTTAGATATTTTTGAATTAATAGAAATGATGCAACTAGACCCAAAATTGTTAACAATTTCAACTTTAATTAATTCTTAATAATTTAAACCATAATTAATTTTTAATAATTTAATCCTTAATTAATTCTTAATAATTTAAAATCTTAATTAATTCTTAATAATTTTAACCTTAATTAATTCTTAATAAAACTTTAATTAATTTTGAATAATTTTAACCTTAATTAATTCTTAACAATTTCAACCTTAATTAACTCTTAACAATTTAAACTTTAATTAATGTTAACAACTTAAAATCTTAATTAATTAACAATTCAACTTTAATAACAAATTCAATCCCTAATTCAACAAAATCTATGAACTAAATTTCAATTGATTACCTTCAATTATGAAATTGAATAAAATCCTACCCAACTGAAACATCCAACTAAATAACAATACATCTGTTAAAGTGGGTTGACATATTCGCGGATTCACACGGTCTGTATCAAATCGAGAATTTGATACTTCATTAGAAAATTAATAAAAATGTTTTGACCTAATTGACTCATGCATAAATGTCATACTCATGCATCTGCTTATCTTTTCTTATATATTTTTCATGTCATTCATGTTTACTTTTCTGCATAATTTAGAATGGACAGATAGGAAAAAGATTGCTTGATACTTGTCTAACCTAGTACTAGGGTGGGGCGAGATATAGTACGATAGGGAAGCTTGGTCTAGGAAGTTAGGAAGGGTAAGGAGTACCCGACCTAGTCGACTTAGCTAAGTGGAACTAGCCGAAGCTACCTCGCCACATCCTAGACTAGTTAGACCAAAGTTTTTCAAAGAGTAAATTAAAAATATTCTTTCTTTAAAATGCTTTGTCTAAGGAAAGGGTTGATAATCCAATAAGGCTACGACCAAAGAAGACCCCTGTGCCTCGCCAAGACCTGGAAGCCAATTATTGAAATACGCTTTTAAATTATAAATTGTTAAACTTGAATCTAACTCAAGTTCAAATAATCTATAAATTAAATTGAGAAAAATTATTCAAGCATCTCACAAACACCCATAAGGCAACCGTGCTTGCTTGTACTGCGACACTTAGAATGGGTGAGATGTTATGGATTAATTAATTGACAAATGTCTTTCAAAATGATTTCAAAATCTTAGGGTATTTTCATAAAAATATATTTTCAAAATAATGTTTAAACATAATAATGTTTTAATGAATTTCATTCTTGATTGAGTGCTTACAAGTAAATACATATTTCAAAAATAATATATCTGTTCGAAAATTATTTGACCTACACTTAGACACAAACCTTCTAAGTCAACACTAAAGTCCCTTAAAACACTTAGGTAGAGGTCCTTGTAGCTAACAAGGGTAGCCAGAAGGTGTCAGGTTCAGGGGGAGTCTTTATTTTTATGGATTTTTATTTTTAGAAATCTATTTTTCAAAAATTATTTTTTTGAAAATTCATATCTTTCAAAATGGTTTATGCTTTAAAAACTTATTTTTGAAAAATAATTTTCAAAAACTTATTATGTCATTCAAAATATTATTCAAAAATTATTTCTTTGAAAGTTATCATATTCTTTCAAAAATATTTTGTTGGTGCAAGTTGCATCAATGATGTTCTTCTTTAAGTGTTTTAATGTTTGACAATACACTTAAGTTAGTGATGCAATGAACAGACAAAGGAGAAGTAACCAAAGTGAAGAAAAGTCCTAGTTAACCTAGGCATTAAGTCCTGATCGAGGAATTGGGCACTAAGTCCTGGCATAGGGCTGGGCACCGAAGACCTGCTCGGAAGGTGGGCACTAAGTCCTGGTCAAGGATTGGGCAAGAAGACCTGGCCGAGGGTTGGGCACCGAAGACCTAGTTCTGGGAATTGGGCACGAAGACCTGGCCGAGGGTTGGGCACCTAAGTCCTGGACCTAGGGTTTGGGCACGGAGTCTTGGTCCGAGAGACTGAGCAACTTAGCTGAGCGATGACTAAGGACAGGAGTAGAGATGGGTCAGGGTTTAGGCGTCTCGAGGTTCGAAAGTATCGGAAGCTAAGCAAAAGTCCACCCGAAGGACTGGGTGGCAACCGTCTCCTGAAAGGAGTAGGTGGAAGGCGCGTTCTCGGGGGTGAGAACTTGTGCCGGTTCGACCTAGGGTTTCATGGAGATTCGAAGTCCAAACCAAGTCCTTAAGGCTAATATCATATGTATATGTGCTTTGTGTTTGTGTATCTTGCAGGTACCAAGATTGGAAGACAAAGTAAGAAAAAAACAAGGGCTGGAGGCCTTGAAGTAAGGCGCCCCCATCAGTGGGGGCGCCCCCATGCATCCAGGGTGCCCCCATTGATGGGGGCGCCCAAGCCAAAGGTGAAAAATGCAGGTTAAGTGAAGCAGGCAGAATAGGCTTCAAGCAGGGTGCCCGGGAGGTCCGGGGCGCCCGGGTTCAAAGCTGTATTTGCTGTTTCGAGTCCGAAACACAGATAAGCCTTCATGAGGGCGCCCGGGAGGTCCGGGGCACCATGGTCAAAGGTTTTATCAGCTGCGGTGACGTCGGCGCAGGGATAAGATTTGACCGAGTTTATCGGGGCGCCCCCAACGTCCAGGGCACCCGCAGGAAGCCTATAAAAGGGGCTTCGACCCCTCTGCTTCGAACACAACTGTTGTAAGCCATTCTGATCATTCTGACTGACGACAACGCGCTAAAGACGAGGCTCTACGACCGGGAGGCTCCAGGAGGAAGTGCGCGACACTTCGGAGGTCCAGATCAGCCGAGCTTCAACTTTGTTTTGTTCGGTTTGCATTTAATATTCTGTACTTAATTTGCTATACTTTTGATTGTATTGTTACACTGTAAGACGGGTTTTCTCCGCCTCCAGAAATTCCGGAAAGGAGACCAATAGTGGACTCGCGCCGAGTACATAGGCCTTGGACGTACTGACGCTGCGGGGTTGGGAACCAAGTAAATAAATCCCGCTATGTCCCTGTCTTGCTTTTATTTTTATTTACTGTTCCGCTGCACTAACGCTCTGAGTAGATCGAAACTTTTACGAAACTTTAACGACAAGATTTTCACGGTCGATATTCACCCCCCCTCTATCGACAGCACCGATCCTACAATTGGTATCAGAGCCGAGCCGCTCTTCACCGGACTAACCGCCGATGGAGCAACGACGCCAGGAGTTGAGGGGGAGCCCAGGGGTGAATCAGGTATATTTTAAAATGTCTGTTTTTAAATTCCATATTATTTGCTTCACGTGCAGGGAGAGAGGGCACTATAAAAATCAGTGCCCTACTCGTAAGACTCGATCTACACCACCGGCGGCAAAGGGGGCACCAGCGCTAGGAGTCCGGAAAAACAAAGATCACGTACAATATTTCAAGTACGGAAAATACGTGCATTACAAGAACAAATGTCCGACAAAGGTACGTAAAATTTACATTCCGAAAAGGTTCAAAATTTCTGCACTGTCTTTAGATAATTTAGTTAATTTCTTTAATAAATTAGATTTACTGCATAGTCTAATTAATATTTTGCATGACAAATTAGAAAATGCAGATATGACTAAAATATCAGAAATTAATTATTTAATTCAGAACATTAATTCAGTAATTTCTCAAATAAATTATCATAACTATAATACTAACAATGTTAATCCTAATAATTTTATTTCTGATAATTTTAAACTTAATTTTGATTCTCATAACTTTAATTCTAATAATGTCAATTCTGATAATTCTAATTCAGATAAATTTAATCCTAAGGATAAATCTGAATTCAAAAGTCTTAAGGATAATTCTAAATTTGAAAATCCTTTAGATAATTATGAATTCAAAGTTGAAAATCCGTTGTATAACTATGAATTCGAGATTAAAAATCTTAAGAATAATCCAGAAATTAATTCTGAAAATCTTAAGGATAATCCAGAAATTAATTCTGAAAATCATAAGAATAATCCAGAAATTAATTCTGAAAATCTTAAGGATATTCTAGAAATTAATTCTGAAAATCTTAAGAATAATTCAGAAATTAATTCTGAAAATTTTAAAGATAATCTAGTGATTAATGTTGAATTTCTTGAAAATAGTGAAGATGTATCTGAGGATAATTTAGAGGATAATATTGAAGATGAAATTCTCTTAGATAATAACTTAATTATAGATAATCTTGAAAATTATTACAAAACCTTAATTAGTGGCCCAAATTTCTCCTCCTATTTTGAGGATACTAAAAGATATAATTTTGAGGATGAGGAGGATATGAAACTAACTAAGATTAGGGCCATAGTCAATAAAAATTACAAAGATTCAAATAAACAAAATTATTAGAAAAACTTGAAAAGATAGATAAAGATGAAGAAGAAATTTTCGAAATAATGAAAATGATGAATTTAAATCCACAATTATTAATTAATCATTTCAACCTTAATTATTCAAATCAAATAAAATTAAATTCAAATTAAATTAAATACAAATTAAATTAAATACAAATTAAATTAAATTCAAATTAAATTAAATTCAAATTAAATTTAAATTAAATTCAAATTAAATTTAAATCAAATTAAATTAAATTAAATTAAAATCAAATTAAATTAAATACAGATTAAATTAAATACAAATTAAATTAAATTAAATTCAAATTAAATTAAAATTAAATTAAATTAAATTCAAATTAAATTAAATTAAAATTAAAATCAAATTAAATTAAATTTAAATTAAATTAAAATCATTTAAATCTTAATTAAATCAAGTAAATTCAATTAAATCTTAATTAAATCAATTTAACTAATTCAATTTACTTCAAATCAATTCAATCTTAATTAATTCAAACTTCAATTAATTCTTAATTAACTTGAATCCAACTAAATCTTAGATAACTTAAACTCGAACTAAACTAAAACCTTACCCAAACCGTAACAATTAATTTAATAAAATTAAATATGTCAAACTGGGTTGACATATTCGCGGGTCCACACGACATGTATCAAATCGGGAATTTGATACATCTTTAGAAACTTAAATAAAATTATTTGACTTGTTTGACTCATGCATAACTGCCATGACATGCATCTGCTATTTTTCATATATATATGTCATGTCACTCATATTTAAATTTACGCATGAATTAGAACGGCTATAGGAAAAAGAATTATTGAAACTTGATCAACCTAGTATTGGTTAGTAGTGAGATGATAGTACGTTAGGGAAGCCTCTTCTAACAAGGTCAAGTATACACTACTTGGTCTCTTTAGACTGGTGAAACTAGCCGAAGCTACCAATCCAAGACCCAAACTAGTTAGACCAGAATTTTTCAAAAAGTAATTTTGAAAATGAAATTTCATTGAAAGGCTTTGTCAAGGAAAGGGTTGATGATCCAATAAGGCTACGGCCAAAGAAGGCCTAGTGCCTCGCCAAGACCTGGAAATCAATTTTTGAAATTCAAATTCAAGTTACTTCTTGTCAAATTCAAATCTAACACAAGTTTCAATTAAATCTTAAGAGTTAATAATAAATTAAGAAAAAATGATTCAAGCATCTCACAATACACCTATAAGGCAACCATGCTTGTTGTATTGATACATCTAAAATGGGTGAGATGTTAAGGACTAATGAATTGAAAAATATTTTCAAAATTGTTAGAATATTTTCCTAAAAATATTTTTTCAAAATAGTGATTCAACATAATAATGTGTTTATGGAATTCATGCTTGTCTGATTGATTATACATATTATACATTTTTCAAAAGTATATCTTTTCAAAAATTGTTTGACTCACTCAATTAGACACAAGCCTCTTAGGACAACACTAAAGTTCCTTAAGGTACTTAGATAGAGTAAAACGATGTTGGGTACAGGGGGAGTGGTTTATTCGTTTTCAAAAATTGTCCTTGAAAAACCACTATCTTTTAAAACGGTTTTCGAAAACTGGGCTTTAAACACTATTACTTACGTTTTTCGAAAACTATGTCGGATAAATTACCTTAATTTCAAAATATGTTTCGAAATTTCAAAATACATTCCAAGAGTGTGCTTTGTCTTGTTTGATTTTGATAAACCCTAATGACACAGAGGAAGGTCCACTTCATAATCTACAAGGACTCCTAAGATGTGTCTGATTTAGGGGGAGTCTGAATCAAACTTCTGAAAAAGTTTTTTTGTGCAATTAATTGTTTTAAAATTATTAGATAATTCCTTTGGTTTGAATCAAATCTTAAGACTCAGAGGAAGAGTACTTGTGGTCAACAAGCTTCCCAGGACTAGGTCAAGTTTAGGGGGAGGTCAGATTAAAAGAATTATTGAATATTTCAAATGTTTTCATACGCGGTATTTTCAAATTCTGTTGAAAACATAAGTATTCTTTCAAAATACTATCAATTTTTTTTAAAAAAATTATACTATTATTTTCAAAAATTCATCTGGTTTTTGATCAATTTGAAATAATGTTTATCTTGAGTTTGGAAAATCTTCCAGGACACTTAGGAAAATGTTCCTGTAATCAACAAGGTTTCCTATGATTGTGTCAGATTGGAAGATAAACCAAATCAAGTATTATAACTTCAAAAATTTATACATTTTTCAAAATGTACTTACATCCTATTATTCTATGTTTCAGAAGTTGCATGACTTATGAAATTATTTTTATATTTACTTGAGTTTGAAAAATTTCCAGGACACTTAGGAAAATGTCCTTGTAGTTAACAAGGTTTCCTAGGATTGTGTCAGACTGGAAAAGAAACATAGTCAAGTAAAATATTATATCTTTCAATGTACTTGCACCTTTCAAAACTCACAGTATTCTGTCAAAAATATAGTATTTTCTAAAAAAAAATTGTTGCAATATTGTTTTCTAAGATCAAAATACGTAAGTACTTAGTCTTATGCTATGCTTTCAAAATTTTATACTAAGTATTTTCAAAAAGAACCACAGGTTTTCATTGTTGGAGCAAGTATTTTTTGGTTTCTTTTGATGTATGACAAAGGGGGAGAGGTGTGCGTGCTTATGTTAGAAAATTTTTTTGATCAATTAATCAAAATGGTTTTTAAAATAAGATGGGAGAGAGTTAGAATTTTTTTTCTTATCTTTCCCAGAGGATCAAAAATATATTTTTAAAACTAAGATTAGTTTTTAGTTTGATCCCAAGGATGGTAAGTTAGTCCCTTAAACCAATCTAACTTAAGTTATTGTCAAACATCAAAAAGGGGGAGATTGTTGGTGCAAGTTGCATCAATGATGTTCTTCTTTAAATGTTTTAATGTTTGACAATACACATAAGTCAGTGATGCAATGAACAGACAAAGGGGAGCAAAGGAGAAGTAACCAAAGTGAAGAAAAGTCCTAGTTAACCTAGGCATTAAGTCCTGATCGGGGAATTGGGCACTAAGTCCTGGCATAGGGCTGGGCACCGAAGACCTGCTCGGAAGGTGGGCACTAAGTCCTGGTCGAGGATTGGGCAAGAAGACCTAGCTGAGGGTTGGGCACCGAAGATCTGGTTCTGGGAATTGGGCACGAAGACTTGGCCGAGGGTTGGTCACCTAAGTCCTGGAGCTAGGGCTTGGGCATGGAGTCTTGGTCCGAGGGACTAAGCATCTTAGCTGAGCGATGACTAAGGACAGGAGTAGAGACGGGTCAGGATTTGGGCGTCTCGAGGTCCGGAAGTATCGGAAGCTAAGCAAAAGTCCACCCGAAGGACTGGGTGGCAACCGTCTCCTGAAAGGAGTAGGTGGAAGGCGCGTTCTCGGGGGTGAGAACTTGCGCCAGTTCGACCTAGGGTTTCGTGGAGATCCGAAGTCCGAACCAAGTCCTTGAGGCTAATATCATATGTATATGTGCTTTGTGTTTGTGTATCTTGCAGGTACCAAGATTGGAAGACAAAGCAAGAAAAAAACAAGGGCTGGAGGCCTTGAAGCAGGGTGCCCCCATCAGTGGGGGCGCCAGGGTGCCCCCATTGATGGGGCTGCCCAAGCCAAAGGTGAAAAGTGCAGGTTAAGTGAAGCAGGCAGAATAGGCTTCAAGCAAGGCGCCCGGGAGGTCCGGGGCGCCCGGGTTCAAAGCTGTATTTGCTGTTTCGAGTTCGAAACATAGATAAGCCTTCATGAGGGCGCCCGGGAGGTCCGGGGAGCCCTGGTCAAAGGTTTTATCAGTTGCGGCAAGGTCGGCGCAGGGATAAGGTTTGATCGAGTTTATCGGGGCGCCCCCAACGTCCAGGGCGCCCGTAGGAAGCCTATAAAAGGGGCTTCGACCCCTCTGCTTCGAACACAACTGTTGTAAGCCATTCTGATCATTCTGAACGACGACAACGCGCTAAATATGAGGCTCTATGACCGGGAGGCTCCAGGAGGAAGTGCGCGGCACTTCGGAGGTCCAGATCGGTCGAGCTTCAACTTTGTTTTGTTCGGTTTGCATTTAATATTCTGTACTTAATTTGCTATACTTTTGATTTTACTGTTACACTGTAAGTCGGGTTTTCTCCACCTCCGGAAATTCCGGAAAGGAGACCAATAGTGGACTCACGCCGAGTACATAGGCCTTGGACGTACTGACCCTGGGGGGTTGGGAACCAAGTAAATAAATCCCGTTGTGTCCCTGTCTTGCTTTTATTTTTGTTTACTGTTCCGTTGCACTAACGCTCTGAGTAGATCGAAAGTTTTACGAAGTTTTAACGACAAGATTTTCATGGCCGATATTCACCCCCCCCCCTCTATCGACGGCACCGATCCTACATATTTTTCAACAATTGTTTTAATTGCTCTTATGATTTGGATAAACTCTAAAGACACATAGGATGCTTTCTTTATGATCTACTAGAGTTCCTAAGATTGTGTCAGATTTAGGGGGAGTCCAAGTCAAAAGAAATTAATGTATATTTCCCCTGATTACTTTAAAGTATTATGCAATTCTTTTTGTTTAAATCAAAACTTAAGACTCGGAGGAAAATTAACTTTTGGTCAATAAGCTTCCTAGGACTGTGACAGATTAAGGGGGAGGTTCAAATTAAAAGAATCATTAGAAATTTCAACAATGTTATATTTTCAAAAAACCACTATCTTTCTTAAATACTCTTGAAAATATTATATTATCATTTTCCAAAACTTATTTCGAAAATATTTTGTCTTATTGAATACCTTTGAAAATAATTTTTACTTGAGTTTGAAAAAATTTCCAAGACATTTAGAAAAATTTTACTTGTAGTTAAGAAGGTTTTCTAGGATTGTGCCAGACTAGAAAAGAAACTAAATGAAAAAAGTTATTTTTTAAAAACTAAATATTCATTTTTGGAAAATCCCTAAGGCACATAGGAATGTTTAGACTTAGGGGAGTTTAATTTTTTTAAAAACAATATATTCACATATGGTTGGTGCAATATTAATTAAAGTACTTAGTGTCTTTTAGAATATTTTCTAGAACAAGAACTTAGTTTTTCTTTCAAAAAAAGGGAGAAGAGTTTTGAAAATCATTTTTCAAAAATATATATATCTTAAGTATTTTCAAAAGAAGAAGCGAGATTATCTTAAAAGGGGAAGAAATGCTTAAGTTAGATTCTTTTTCAAAATTTTATTGTTGGTGCAAATTTTTTTTGTTATTTTCTTTTGATGTGCGACAAAAGGGGAGAAAGGCTTAAGTTAGATTTTTTTTTTCATTTTCTTCCAAGGGTTAAACCTAGAACTCTTAGACCTAACCTAACTTAAGATTATTGTTAAACATCAAATTGGGGGAGATTGTTGATGCAAAATGCATCAGTGATGAACAGTCATCCTCTAGTGTTTCGATGTTTGGCAATATACTAAAGTTAGTGATAATATATATGTTAGACAATATAAGGTGTAGTCAAAGTGATCAAGGGTTAAACCAAATAAGACCTTATGTTTGGTAGGGTAAACCTAGGTTTGATCAGTTTGACAAAGGGTTAAGCCAAACAGGATCTGATGTTTGATAGAATGAATATAACCCAGGTTTGGTCAGTTTGAACAAGGGATTAAACCAAACCGGACTTGAGGTTTGAGATTATATTTACCTGAAGATTGGAAGAAGTCTAGTCAGGATCATGATGACTAGCAAAGTAGTGATTATGGTGAAAGAAACCCTGGTGAGTGAAGCTGGGTCCTAGCAAGGAAAGCTAGGTGGAAGAAATCCTAATGAGTGAAGCTTGGTGGACAAAATTTTGGTGAGTGAAGCTAGGCCCTAGTGAGTGAAGCTAGGTGGACTAAGTCCTGGTGAGTGAAGCTGGGCATGAAGTCTTAGTCTGGGGGACTGAGCACTAAGTCCTGGTCGGCGATTGGGCAATGGAATCTTAGCTGAGCGAGGATCACGGACAGAAGTAGAGACGGGTCGAGGTCGGACGTCTCGAGATCTGAGTTCTCGGAGGCCGAGCAAAAGTCCAGTTGGAGGTCCTGGTTGGCAAAAGCTTTAGTCGAGCGGGAATCACGAACAGAAGTAGAGACAGGTCGAGGTCTAACGTCTCAAGATTCAGGTTCTCGGAGGTTGAGCGAAAGTCCAACTGGAGGTCCTGGTTGGCAAAGGTAACTTCCCTAGGGTGGAGTAGGTGAGGCCTTGAGGGTGCATTCCTTGGGAAAGGGAACATTAGGCGTCGGTTCGACCTAGGGTTTCGGGTGAAATCCAAAGTTAGAACCAATCATTAAGGCATAAGATTATTTGTATGTTTGTCTTGTGTTTGTTGTCTTGCAGGTACCTGGAGTTGGAGGCAAGATAGGAGAGCAAACGCAGGAAAAAGGACCTAGGAAATGCCTTCCTGGGCGCCTGACTTGAATTAGGCGCCCAAGAGACCTTTCCCAGGCGCCTGGGAAGGGTTGATGTTATCCCTGCTACGATTTCGGTGGTTCGGATGAGCTTTGACCACAAGTGGAAGGCGTTCAAGAGCACTCAGGCACCCGAGAATGCACTATATAAAGGGGTTTAACCCGTTATCTCAGATCATCACTTTCTACATCCGTAAAAGCAGTCTGTGTGAAACNTCTCTTGTGGTTCAAATTGTTTTTGAAGACCCATTTGGTTCCAATGATGGTGGTCTTCTTAGGTCTAGGGACTAAGTCCCAAACTTCACTCCTCTCAAATTGACCTAGTTCATCTTGCATTGCAATGATCTAATCAGGATCACTTAATGCTTCATCAATTTTCCTAGGTTCAATTTCGGAAATTAGGGCAACTTCATTAGCCTCATTCCGGAAGAATGATCTAGTTCTAACCCCCTGATGGATGTCTCCAACAATTTGGTCTTGGGGATGACTAGAGGCTAATCTAGTTTGCCTTGGTGTTGGTGGTGCTTCTTGAACGGGTTCAGTAGACACAAGTTCAGCCTCAGGATCCGACTGATCAATGGGTTGTCTAGGTTCACCGTCATCAGACTCATCACCATCAACAACACTTGGAGTTTCATTCAAACTTAGTCTCCTAAGTTCGAGTTGAACTCCTTCTACATTTTCTGATTGGTCAATTGATTTTGGAATTTCTTCAAAAACCACATCAGAAGACTCTTCAATTAATTTAGTTTTCTTGTTGTAGACTCGATAGGCTTTGCTAACGAGGGAATACCCGACTAGTATCCCTTCATCAGCCTTTGCCGTGAACTTTCCAAGGTGATCATTGGTGTTTAGGATGAACACCTTACAACCAAACACCCTAAGGTGTTTAACCGTAGGTGGTTTTCCAAACCAAAGTTCATGGGGAGTCTTTCCTAAAAACCTATGGATGAGGACTCGATTTTGCACATAGCAAGCTGTATTTACAGCTTCAGCCCATAAGTAACTCGGGAGTGAGTACTCATTAAGCATGCTTCGTGCAGCCTCTTAGAGTACACGGTTCTTCCTCTCTACAATACCATTTTGTTGTGGTGTTCTAGGAGTAGAAAACTCATGTCTATAACCTCTATCTTAACAAAATTCTAAAAACCTTTGGTTTTGAAATTCACCTCCATGATCACTTCTAATTGTCTTAATGGTTAATGATTTTTCATTTTCAACTCTTCTACAAAAAGAAATGAAAATATCTATGGTTTGGTCCTTATATTTTAAAAAGTAAGTCCATGTGTATCTAGTAAAATCATCAATGATAACAAAGCAATATCTACTTCCATTCAATGATATGATGGTACTACAATCAAATAGATCCATGTGAAGTAAATTTAATGCATTGGAAGTACTTACAGCGCTCTTACCTTTATATGCAGATTTTGTTTGCTTACCCATTTGACATGCATCACAAAGTTTGTCTTTCTCGTACTTGACGCTTGGTAAGCCACGGACTAGTCCCTTGTTGGCCAACTTCCGGATGTTCTTCATGTTCACATGAGCTAATCTCCGGTGCCAAAGGGTGGACTCTTCTTCTTTTGACATGAGACACTTAGCAAAAGCATTAGTAGCACTTTTAAATGAAACTTGGTAAATATTGTCTACTCTTGCTCCTACTAGTACCGTGTCTAAGGTGTCATTTTGTCTAACTAGACATTGACTTGGTTGGAAGTCAATTGTGTAACCCGTGTCACACAATTGACTCACACTTAGGAGATTAAATTTCATCCCCTTGACTAGGAGGACATTTGAAATTCTAAGACATTCGGATATTTGAATGTCTCCTATCCCTATGACCTTAAGACTACTATTGTTACCAAATGATACATTACCTCTACTTTTCTTGTGAAGTGTGGTAAACAATGATCTATCCCCGGTCATGTGTTTGGAGCATCCACTATCAACGAACCAAGTTGATAGATGCTCCCCCTCAATCATAACCTACACAATTCGAAAAATAGAAGTTTTAGGTGTTGGTGCAGAATGCACCCAAGTCAAACCTGTGTTTTGATATTGGCAAAAGGGTTCAAAAGTTAAGGGTTAGTTGTTGTCTAACAAGTTTCTTGAGTGTACAGGAAAAGCCCTAGCGAAGGAATGCTAGGCACTGGCGAAGGACTGCCAGACAGGAAAAGCCCTAGCAAAGGACTGCTAGGCTCTGGCGAAGGACTACCAGAATGGACAAGTCCTAGCGAAGGAATGCTAGGCACTGGCGAAGGGCTGCCAGAAGAAAAGACCTAGCGAAGGGCTGCTAGGCACCAAGCGAAGGGCTGCCAGAAGAAAAGACCTAGCGAAGGGCTGCTAGGCACCAAGCGAAGGGCAGCTTGGCAACTCAAGACCTGGCGAAGGACTGCCGGGCAAAAGTCCAACTGGAGGAGCCGGTTGGCACCAGGTAAATTCTCCCGAGAGGAGTAGGTGAGGACGCGTTCCCCTTGAGGGAACATTAGGCGTCGGTTCGACCTAGGGCTCCATTTTGGAGACCAAAGTCAGAACCAAGACAGCTGAAGCTGTAGAAATTAAATTAAATATTTGTTTTATTGTGTTTTGGACTAACCCTGGAAGCAAGACCGAAGGAACGTGTGTCTGCAGCTCAGAATGCCTCAAAGGAAAGAGGCAACTGCTGACCAGGGCGCCCGGAGTGTCCCGGGCGCCCCCAAGGTGAACACAAAACATAAAGAAAGCAAATGAACCTCGACAGTACATTCTGAGGGCGCCCCCGCTGTCCCGGGCGCCCCCATGGCAAACCAACTGAAGAGTTAAACTGCTGCCGTATCTGCACTGCGCACCCAGGGCGCCCCCGCTGTCCCGGGCGCCCCCAGCGCACAGGGCGCCCCCAGCATTACCGAGGAGAGCTCAGCGCTTCAGAAAAGGTTTGACCTGGTCAACCAGGGCGCCCCCAGCGTCCAAGGCGCCCCAGTCAAGGCCTTATCCCGAGGATTAAGGGATAAGTCGACGACCGCGTCTCTTGTGGATCTGCTGCCACGTGGGGGGCGCCCCCGTCGACCAAGGCGCCCCCAGGCACTATAAAAAGGGCCTCGACCCTCCTCTTCAGTACACCGCTTTCATTCAACACATCCAAACTCTCTGACGACCGCGCTCTGCTCCAGGAACTTCCCGACTCAAGTCCGAAGCGCCGTCGACCTCCCGCTGCATCGAAACTCGAGTCTACCCCGGGAGTTGGTAAATACAGAAGTGTAATCATTCTTATTGCAATTTGTATTTCTCTTCTGTACTCAATCTACGCATTATAGAATTGCCCAAAGTAAACGGTCAACGACCGTGGGCCTTGGAGTAGGAGTCGACCCAGGCTCCGAACCAAGTAAAACGACCTTGTTAGCGTTGTGTTGCTTTGTCTTTATTTCCGCCGCGCACTTACTTTTTTTATTCAATCCGAACGATTTGCCACATTCACCCCCCCCTCTATCGCATCTCTCGATCCAACAAGTGGTATCAGAGCGGGGAATTCAAACTTGGTGGAACCACCAGTTTGAAAAATTTTCGGATTTCTTTCGTTTTCTCTCTCATTTTTTTTAATATTTTCGTTCGAGTTTTTCTTTCAAGGTTGGTGCAACACCCCTTGAAATTTGTTCTTTTTTCCCGCACTACTAATCCAAGACCAAGTCTTGGAATATTTTCGTTGTTTTTGTTGTTTGCTATTTTAGTAACAAATGGTCATCCAAGAAGGTTTTAGCACCGCCAGACCTCCACTTTTCAGTGGAGAAGACTTTCCTTACTGGAAAAGTCGAATGGAGGTCCACCTGAAAACTCAGGTGGACATGTGGATAATCATCCAGTCTGGACTGATGATTCCCACAAATGCTGAAGGCGTACCACAAAACTACTCAGAGTGGGACACTGCCCTTAAACGCAAGATTGAAGCTGACGCCAAAGCAACTCAGACACTTCAATGCGGACTGACAAAAGAGGAGCTGAACCGCGTAGGCCCATTCAACAGTGCCAAGGAGCTATGGGCTAAACTGATCGAGCTCCACGAAGGAACTTCAGATACGAGGATCAGCAAACGGGATCTGCTACTGAACAAGCTCTTCACTATCAAAATGGCAGATAACGAGACAGCAGCCCAGCTCCACGCCAGAATCCAGGAACTGATGAACGGTCTTCACGCAATAGGTCACCAGGTTCAAAACCGTGATCTTATAAGGTATGCCCTAAACGCGTTCCCTAGGACCACCTTGTGGGCATCTATGGTAGATGCATACAAGGTCTCTAGGGATCTTTCTAAAATTAAGTTAGATGAGTTATTTTCTGAACTTGAGCTGCATGAACAGACTAACTGCAATTTGGTCGAGAAAAGTATAGCCTTATTTGCAGGGAAAACAGGAAAGACGACCAAGAAGAAAACTCAAGTTGAACCTGAATCTACCTCAGATACAGAAACAGAAGATCAAGAAGAAGATCAATCTGAACTGGTCCGGCTAGCTCGAAGCTACTACAAAAAGTTGAAGAACCAAACCAACACACGGAGAACAAGCCGAAGAAAGGACGGACAAGCTGAACCGGCAACTGACAAACAAAAGCCCAACGTAACCTGCTACGAATGCAAGAAGAAGGGCCACTACAAGACTGAATGTCCAAGTCTAAAGGAGTCCAAAAAGACCAGAAAGAAGAAGGCACTCCAAGCAACCTGGGACGAGTCTTCCTCAGAAGAAGAAGAAGAAGCACCCCAGTCCAATCTTCTAGCCCTGACCGCTTCGGATCAAATCGAGACTGACTCAGACTCGGACCGGGACGACGGCAAGCTGACATTCTCTGACGACGGCGAAATAAGGGTAACGGATTTTTCAAAATTGCAATTGAATTCGCTTATTTCCTATCTATCCCGAGATTTGGCGAAAGCCAAACTCCGAATCGAGTCCCTTCGACAGGAAGTAAAACTCCTGAAAGAGGGAGCTGATTCTAAATCCTTAACTGAGAAAATTCAGGAAGGAACCCCTGACCAAGTTGAAAAACTTGAATCAGAGAATTCCTCCCTGAAAACTCAAGTTAAGGACTTAAGAACAGCTTTAGAACGATTCACTTCTGGTTCCAAGAATCTTGATATGATTCTAGGAAAACAGAAGTCTGTTCTAAATCGATCCGGACTTGGCTATAGAACCAAATCTCGGCAAAGATCTTACTTTGTTGTACTGAACCAGTCAAGACCTAAGGTTCAGGCATGGGTGCCAAAACTGTGCCTGACTAAACCAACTAGTTCAAATCAATTTTGGATCCCCAAGGACAAGATTCACATCTTGCCTAACCCATACAGAGGCTTTAGTCCAGGGGGAGCCAAAATCAAAATAATTTTTATAATTAGATAATTTTTTTTAATTGATTGATTGTTTGTTTATTTAATTTTTTTGCAAATTGTCATGCTTAGATTTAAGGAATACTTAGATTTAAGGACTAAATTACTTGAAACTTGAAAACATAGTATTGGGAGGAGGTGAGATGATAGTACGTTGGGGAAACCAACTCTAATAAGATCAAGTCTACTTGGTCTCTTTAGACTGGTGAAACCAGCCGAAGCTACCGATCCAAGACCCAAGCTAGTTAGACCAGAAAATGACTTAATTTAATTTGAAAATGAAATTTCATTAAAAGGCTTTGTCAAGGAAAGGGTGGATGATCCCATAAGGCTACGGCCAAAGAAGGCCTAGTGCCTCGCCAAGACCTGGAAGCCAATTTCTGAAATTCAAATTCAAATTATCTTTTGTCAAATTCGAATCTAACTCAAAGTTCAAATAATTATAGATTCTAATCTGTTTTCAAACCTATCTCTTTTTCAAAAAACTCTTAATCTGTTTTCAAAATTTCTACTTCTTAAACTTATTTCTTTTTCAAAAATCACTTAATCTATTTTTCAAAATTTCTAAACTTATTTGTTTAAAAATCTGTTTTCAAAAATAAAGAACTTTTTCGAAAATAAATTGAAATTCCTTTTCAAAACTAACTTCTACTCTCAAACCTGTCTCACAAAAACCTTTAGGTTAACGTGTTTGAAAACCCTAGATTCAGTGAGACAGGAAAATTAAGCTCAAATTAAACCACCTTGCTTGTGCTTTCATAATCATGGTCAAACTGTGGTTAACATAGTCAAACTATGATTAACATAGTCAAACATGGTCAAACACAGTCAAACGAAGTCAAACAGTCAAACCTGGTCAAAACAGTCAAAAGGCTGCTACCTAGGGCGCCCTGACCGTCCCGGGCGCCCCCAAATGCACAAGGTCAAAGGCTGCTGAAAGCAGTCCATGAGGGCGCCCGTAACCTGTCAGGCGCCCCCGACAACACTAACAACGTACCAGCTCCAGTCAAAGCAGAAAAAGCTGCATTTGACCGACTTGACAAGGGCGCCCGTGACCCGTCGGGCGCCCCTATACGCTTCTGTCCCCCACGCTGATTAAAGCAGCCAAAAGGCTGCAATCAACTACCTTTGACCAGGGCGCCCGTGACCTGTCGGGCGCCCCCATCGACAAACCTGTCGTCCACGCCAGTCAAAGCAGCAAAAGCTGCAGTTGACCAGCCTTGATCAGAGTGCCCGTGACCTCTCGGGCGCCCCCACAGACCTTTTTCACTGCCCTAGGCAAACCGACCTGTTGAGGGCGCCCGGAACCTCCCGGGCGCCCCCCATAAAACCCCTATAAAAGGGACCCGAGTCTCCTTCTCCTCGCATACCACATCTCACACTTCTTCTTCCCCTTGCCTCATTCTTGTGGATCAAGTGAACCTAAGCCCACCCTTGCCTCAACCATGCCTCCAAGGTATGAAATTTAGTTGTGCAATTAATTTTTCTTAAATTACATATTTCCTTTTTTTGCATATTCTTTAAGTCTCTTCTTATAATCCAAGGTTTATCCTTAATTACTTATTTTTTCTATACTTAGAAAACGCCGAGCAGTTCAGTCAAACCCCGGTAACGAGCCCAGTCCCGACCCTAGGTTTCCAAACCTAGAACTTTGTAACAAATTCGCCCGAACCACCTACGTTCCGATTAAGACAAGTTACCTTAACCGTCATTTCTTTTCCCAATCCTATCCAGTCGCAATGTCCGCAATTAACTTCTATCAACTGGATAACCTCGTATTCTGCACACATTCGATCAACAACACCCTATGTGCAGAATTCTATAACAACATAGTTAGGCAAGACCACTTGAGCTTCGTCACTACCGTTCAAGGAATGCCCTTGAGCATCACTCCTACCCTACTGAACTGATTTCTGGGACTCCGACCATCTTAGTCCATCTTCTGTTGCTACCCTCCAAGGAACCTACCTTTCGATGCCCCCTACTCTCATATTGACCTGAACACCTTATACAACTATTTCTTTAGGGAGGCCATGGACCCTGCAGGAGGGCAGTTCCACTCCACCCGACTCCCGATTCAGGACTACGCTCTCTATAGAGTAATTGTCTGTTGCATCCTTCCCTTGTCCACTAGGGACATAGCCACCATGAGACCCTTTCACACCTTTCTTCTCTATGCCCTTATCCACCATCTGGACATAGATATAGGCCTTCACCTCTTCCATTGTATCCTACATGCCTCTAGTGTATCCACTCAGGGGCGGGTCCGCACCCCCTTATGCCACGTCATCACCTCTATCCTCCACCACCACGGCCGAAACATCGCTGACGGCGAGATTACCACGATGACCGACTTCGACGAGATAGGATATAAGAACTTTTCTTTAGCCGGTATAGATATCTCGGGCACCGGGGTTCTGACTTGGAGACGCCGACCAGCCGCACAGGACATTGCCGACGAGGAGGTCGAGGTCGACGTTGAAGACTTAGCAGCAGAGTTAGCTCAGCCCGATCCTCCGACACTCTACGAGCGAGTATGCCTCCTCGAAACACAGGTTCAGACCCTCCGGGAGGAATCGGAGGCTTACCACCTTGAGCAGCTAGAAACTCAACAGGGCTACTATACCGAGTATATGAGTGCATTTGCAGCAGAGAGGGAGGAAAGAAACGCCCAGTATCAGGAGATGATGACCATGTTTAGATCCTGGCATCCAGGCTCACCTAATCAGCCTGGTCCCTCTTCTTAGATGACTTGGACATGTACCTATTTGACTACCCCTACTGAGTAGGGTTGACTTCTGTTGACTTGTACTAGACTTCTGCTTGAACTATGCTAATCTTAGCTTGGCTTGTTTACTTTTGACTTAATTAAGTTAGGGTTGTGCTTAGTAGAATAAAATCATTTGGTTTTTGCCTTAAAATGTTTTAAATTGATTTTAAAATGTTTTAAATTGATCTTAAAATGTCTTAATTGATTTTAAAATGTTTTTTTGACTTTAAAAAGTTTTTTCTTCAGTTCTAAAAATTTTTTTTGACTTAGTTTTATTTCAAAAAACTACCCCCTTCAAAACTAGGGCTTTTTCGAAAATGGACTTAGCCTAGGCTCTAACCCTAGAACTGCATGCAGCAATTGGGGCACTAAATGAACAGCAATCAGGTTAAGTGTCAAGTTTAGACAATCTAACTTGAACAATGCACTTGACTAACCCTAGCGAAAACTACTGTTTATAACAGTCAGTAAGTAGCTAATTGGGTTAGACAGGTCCCTAAAGATTTAACCAGACTTAGGTCCTAGCTCGATTCAGTACAGCAAATGCTTAATTTAATTATTGCAAATATCTTTTTGTGCATTTTTTGATATATGTCAAAGGGGGAGAGTTGGAAAGGAAACAGGGAACAAATATGTTTTTCCAAAATTTCTAACTCTGAATTATTTCTAAGCTTAACTTATTTGCTTAAAATCCTTTTTGCTCTGAACTGCTATTAATTTTTGCATAAAATATTCTTTGAAAAGTTTTTTCTAAAAGTCTGAAATTTTGTTTTTTTTAAGTCTGAAATTTTTTCCTAAGTCTGAAAAAGGTTTCCAAGTCTCGAATCTTTCTAAGTATGAATTTTTAAAGCCTGAATTTTTTTTGTGCTTAAAAACAAGTATTTTCAAAAAAACTGAAAAAGTCTAAGTCTAAACTCAAAATTTGCTAAAATATGAAAACTTCTTTAACTTAGAACATCTTTTTTGAAAAACTCAGCCAATACTTAAAAAGTTTTTCTATAATAAAATTTTCTAAGTATTTAAACTCAAACCACCTACTTTTGAAACATCTAGGGGGAGATTTCTTCCACGGGGAGGGAATCTAACTTAGGATTTCAATTTCAGCATTTTTTCCTTATCTTTTTGAACTAGGTTGCCATATATCAAAAAGGGGGAGATTGTTGGTGCAGAATGCACCCAAGTCAAACCTGTGTTTTGATATTGGCAAAAGGGTTCAAAAGTTAAGGGTTAGTTGTTGTCTAACAAGTTTCTTGAGTGTACAGGAAAAGCCCTAGCGAAGGAATGCTAGGCACTGGCGAAGGACTGCCAGACAGGAAAAGCCCTAGCAAAGGACTGCTAGGCTCTGGCGAAGGACTGCCAGAATGGACAAGTCCTAGCGAAGGAATGCTAGGCACTGGCGAAGGGCTGTCAGAAGAAAAGACCTAGCGAAGGGCTGCTAGGCACCAAGCGAAGGGATGTCAGAAGAAAAGACCTAGCGAAGGGCTGCTAGGCACCAAGCGAAGGGCAGCTTGGCAACTCAAGACCTGGCGAAGGACTGCCGGGCAAAAGTCCAACTGGAGGAGCCGGTTGGCACCAGGTAAATTCTCCTGAGAGGAGTAGGTGAGGACGCGTTCCCCTTGAGGGAACATTAGGCGTCGGTTCGACCTAGGGCTCCATTTTGGAGACCAAAGTCAGAACCAAGACAGCTGAAGCTGTAGAAATTAAATTAAATATTTGTTTTATTGTGTTTTGGACTAACCCTGGAAGCAGGACCGAAGGAACGTGTGTCTGCAGCTCAGAATGCCTCAAAGGAAAGAGGCAACTGCTGACCAGGGCGCCCGGAGTGTCCCGGGCGCCCCCAAGGTGAACACAAAACACAAAAAAAAGTAAATGAACCTCGACAGTACATTCTGAGGGCGCCCCCGCTGTCCCGGGCGCCCTCATGGCAAACCAACTGAAAAGTTAAACTGCTGCCGCGTCTGCACTGCGCACCCAGGGCGCCCCCGCTGTCTCGGGCGCCCCCAGCGCACAGGGCGCCCCCAGCATTACCGAGGAGAGCTCAGCGCTTCAGATAAGGTTTGACCTGGTCAACCAGGGCGCCCCCAGCGTCCAGGGCGCCCCAGTCAAGGCCTTATCCCGAGGATTAAGGGATAAGTCAACGACCGCGCCTCTTGTGGATCTGCTGCCACGTGGGGGGCGCCCCCGTCGACCAAGGCGCCCCCAGGCACTATAAAAAGGGCCTCGACCCTCCTCTTCAGTACACCGCTTTCATTCAACACATCCAAACTCTCTGACGACTGCGCTCTGCTCCAGGAACTTCCCGACTCAAGTCCGAAGCGTCGTCGACCTCCCGCTGCACCGAAACTCGAGCCTACCCCGGGAGTTGGTAAATACAGAAGTGTAATCTTTCTTATTGCAATTTGTATTTCTCTTCTGTACTCATTCTACGCATTATAGAATTGCCCAAAGTAAACGGTCAACGACCGTGGGCCTTGGAGTAGGAGTCGACCCAGGCTCCGAACCAAGTAAAACGACCTTGTTAGCGTTGTGTTGCTTTGTCTTTATTTTCGCCGCGCACTTACTCTTTTTATTTAATCCGAACGATTTGCGACATTCACCCCCCCCCCTCTATCGCATCTCTCGATCCAACATTAGGTACCCAAACCTTGGGACCTAAAGCATCAACTAAACATGACTTAGGCACCCATGTCTTGGCAACTTTCTTTTGGATTTTGGGTGTCCTAGATTGTCTCATATCAGTCCTAGACATGAGAGATACAAATGACGGTTCCTTAGGATGGTAACCAATACCGGCCCTATTGTAAACCGCTCTTTGGGCATTTAGGATCATATCTAGGGTCTTAGAGCTAGTTGAGAACTTCCCAAGAATATTCTTGAGCTTCTCAACTTCACTCTTCAATGATTGGTTTTCCTCTACTAACAATTCATCATGTAAATCATTGACTTCCTCAACCTTAGAGGACTTCAAATTTTCAATTTCAAGTTTTAATGATTTAATTTCATCTTCTAGCAGTTCAACATGTAAATCATCAATGTTTTCATCCCTAGAAGCTTTCAATTGATCAATTTCTAATTGCAATGCCTTAACTTTATTTTTGGACTTTTTAAGCATACTAGTTAAACATGCAATTGCTCTATAACACTTTTCAAGCTCGGGAGAAGTTACCTCTTCATCATCTGAAGATGATGAAGCCGCGTTTGATGAGCTTGAAGATTCATCACTGCTCTCCTCTCCAAGAGCCATAAGTGTCGCATGCCTTGTGCTCTTCTCCTCCTTCTCTTCATCGGATGAGCTAGAGGATGACTCATCCCAAGTGGCCTTCAAGGTCTTCTTCTTCTTCTTGGATTTCTCTTCTTTTCTTTTGGATTTCTCTTCCTTCTTCTTAAGCTTTGGACATTCATTCTTGAAATGCCCTTTCCTACCACACTCAAAGTAAGAGGCATTAATCTTATCAAGTTTGGATTCACTAGTGTTACCTCTACTCTTGAATCGTCGATCCCTTCTCATCATCCTTCACACGAAGTTCGTCATTTCGGATGAAGAAGAGTCACTGCCATCTCCTTCGGAATAGGACTCGGATTCGGAGGAGGATGAAGATGAGGAGACCTCCTTCTCCTTCTTCTTCTCCTTCTTCTTCTTGGTGGTTCGGTCCCCTGCAACTAAGGCAATCCCCTTCTCCTTGGGGCCTTTGTTAGCCATCTCATGCAATTCCATCTCACAAAATAAGTCATCTAACTTAACAATAGATAGATCCTTGGATACTTTGTAGGCATCCACCATGGATGACCACAAAGCATTCCTTGGAAATGCTTTCAAGACATACCTCACAAGGTTGCGATTCTCGACCTTTTCATCAATTGAATGAAGTCCATTGAGGACTTCCTTGAACCGGCTATGAAGCTCACTTACCGACTTATTCTCCTTCATGGAGAGATTTTGGAGTTGATTGAGGAACAAGTCCCTCTTGGCAATTCTAGAGTCTCGGGTGCCCTCGTGAAGCTCGACGAGTTTGTTCCACAAGTCCTTCGCACTTGTGAAAGGACCAACCTTGATGAGTTGGTCTTTGTTCATGCCACATTGTAGAGTGACAACCGCCTTCGCGTCGGCTTCACTCTTTCGCGTTTGTTCGGAAGTCCACCGTGAAGACTCGAGTTCTTTGCCTTCGTCATCCTTAGGAGGGATGAATCCCTCCTTCACCGCGAACCAAGTGTGGATATCCATCTTCAAATAGTATTACATCTTTGATCTCCAATATTGAAAGTCGGCGCCGTCAAAGAATAGAGGTCGGTTGGTAGAGAAGCCTTCTCTCAAAGCCATCTTGTTGATAACTCTTGGATGTTAAGCCGTAAACAGAGCCCCTTGCTCTGATACCACTTGTTGGAAACGAGATGGCTAGAGAGGGAGGTGAATATAGCCAATAACTTTTCTTTGAAACTTAACAAGTTTCCTGCACTCAACTTATCAGTAGCACAGCGGAAAAAACGAAATGAAGCAGTGCAGTAAATGAAACAGAAACCGAAAACAAACAACCACAATTAGCAAGATCGCTAACAAGGAGGGTTTACAAGGTTCGGGGATAACTTGCCCCTACTCCTTGGCATGCCCTTAAGGTGGGCGATCCCTTGATCGTCGACAGATCAAGCCCCGGTTATCACCGGATAGAAAGCAACCTCCTTCTCGGTGGAGAAACCTCTCCACAGTGTTTCAATCACAGATAAAGTTTAAGCACAAAGAAACAACTAGAAGGATCTTACTCAAACACTTAGCAAGGACAAGAACACAGCAAGTTTCCCTGAGCTCCACCCAGTGGCGATCTCACGCAAGAACCCTTCCTCGTGTCTTCCCACTGTCGGACTCCAAGCTCCTTGTTCTCTTCTTCAAGCGCTTAAGTAATGGATGATTGCTTCTCGAAATCAGTGGCTTGCTCAAAGTAATGAAGCTTCAAGAACACAGCAAGCTCGTGATGGAGAACTCAAGGCGCAGCAAGAAGATTAGTTCCAGAACTCTGCTTCCACGAAGCTTGCTTCCGCGCTTTTGATTCTCCACACAGCACCAGGTGACAACATTCTCCGTAGCCTCCAGCTGCCAACGCCAGCTACCACTAAGCCCTCTCTGGTCTTCCTGAGATCCCCTCAGCCAAGCCCCAGTCTCGACTCCAGTCTGCAGCTCGGCCGTTGCAACCTGAAATGGAGAATCGGACAAACCTGCTCCAAGGAAAACCTCCATTGACCTCTCCTTGAGTATTTGAATCCTCCTCTGTCACCTGCAACTTAATCAGGGTGTTAGAGCAGCGTATCACACAGTAAATCAAATATCAGATGTAAGTAACAGCAAATCGGATATGGTCAGACGCGATCAGAGGGTCTGACAGTGCGATTTGAATTAAAGTGATCGATCACCGGACCGATCCAGGGCGTGTGGGTCGGTCACCAGACCGATCCACTTCTTCGCTGGGATTCCCAGCTCTCGCGGCTATACATGCCTGATCGGTCACCGAACCGATCAGAGTGAAGCCTGATCGATCACCAGACCGATCAGAGTGAAGCCTGATCGGTCACCCAGACCAATCAGGACAGATGAACAGT
This sequence comes from Boesenbergia rotunda, assembly GCA_024364735.1. Lineage (NCBI taxonomy): Eukaryota > Viridiplantae > Streptophyta > Magnoliopsida > Zingiberales > Zingiberaceae > Boesenbergia > Boesenbergia rotunda. The sequence goes on along the minus strand of JAGFNQ010002612.1, from coordinate 606,482 downwards.
GATTTTTTAATCAGATCCAAAGTCCCTGATCGGTCACCAGACCGATCCAGGACTTGATCAGCAAGGGAACTCACTCACCGTCCGCTCCCTGATCGGTCACCAGACCGATCAGAAGCAAGGCAGTGAGGAAGCAGCCTGCTCCCTGATCGGTCACCGGTCCGATCAGGAGCCACAAAGTAGGTTCCCAACCTCACTGTGTGCTCCCTGATCGGTCACCAGTCCAATCAGACATCTCTGGATCGGTCACCAGACCGATCCACGAAGGAGCAGCGCGCCAATGTCCCTGATCGGTCACCAGACCGATCCAGGGACTCAAACCTAGCCCTCCAAGCTAGGAATTCATCCACCTTAGCCCTCCAAGCTAAGGATTTTTTCATCTAACCCTCCAAGTTGGGAATTTGCACCTAACCCTCCAAGTTAGGACTTTTCACCTAGCCCTCCAAGCTAGGACTTTTCACCCAACCCTTCCGAGTTAGAACATCATCCAACCTAGCCCTCCAAGCTAGGCACCTGACCCTCCAAGCCAGGACTTTTTCACCTAATTCTCCAGGATGGGAATTTGCACCTAACCCTCCAAGTTAGGACTGTTGGTGCAGAATGCACCCAAGTCAAACCTGTATTTTGATATTGGCAAAAGGGTTCAAAAGTTAAGGGTTAGTTGTTGTCTAACAAGTTTCTTGAGTGTACAGGAAAAGCCCTAGCGAAGGAATGCTAGGCACTGGCAAAGGAATGCCAGCCAGAAGAAAAGCCCTAGCGAAGGACTGCTAGGCTCTGGCGAAGGACTGCCAGAATGGACAAACCCTAGCAAAGGAATGCTAGGCACTGGCAAAGGGCTGCCAGAAGAAAAGACCTAGCGAAGGGCTGCTAGGCACCAAGCGAAGGGCTGCGTGGTACTCAAGACCTGGCGAAGGGCTGCCGGGCAAAAGTCCAACTGGAGGAGCCGGTTGGCACCAGGTAAATTCTCCCGAGAGGAGTAGGTGAGGACGCGTTCCCCTTGAGGGAACATTAGGCGTCGGTTCGACCTAGGGCTCCATTTTGGAGACCAAAGTCAGAACCAAGACAGCTGAGGCTGTATAAATTAAATTAAATATTTGTTTTATTGTGTTTTGGACTAACCGTGGAAGTAGGACCGAAGGAACGTGTGTCTGCAGCTCAGAATGCCTCAAAGGAAAGAGGCAACTGCTGACCAGGGCGCCCGGAGTGTCCCGGGCGCCCCCAAGGTGAACACAAAACACAAAGAAAGCAAATGAACCTCGACAGTACATTCTGAGGGCGCCCCCGCTGTCCCGGGCGCCCCCATGGCAAACAAACTGAAGAGTTAAGCTGCTGCCGCGTCTGCACTGCGCACCCAGGGCGCCCCCGCTGTCCCGGGCGCCCCCGCTGTCCCGGGCGCCCCCAGCGCCCAGGGCGCCCCCAGCCTTACCAAGGAGAGCTCAGCGCTGCGGATAAGGTTTGGCCGGGTCAACCAGGGCGCCCCCAGCGTCCAGGGCGCCCCCGTCAAGGCCTTATCCCGAGGATTAAGGGCTAAGACCTTGACCGAGCCTCTTGCGGATCAAAAGCCACGTGGGGGGGCGCCCCCGTCGACCAGGGCGCCCCCAGGCACTATAAAAAGGGCCCTAGACCCTCCTCTTCAGAACACTGCTTTCATTCAACGCATCCAAACGCTCTGACGACCGCGCTCTGCTCCGGAAACTTCCTGACTCAAGAACGAAGCGCCGTCAACCTCCCACTGCACCGAAACTCGATCTACACCGGGAGTTGGTAAAACAAAGTGTATATTTCTATTTACAGTAATTTTGTAATCTCACTCTGTAACCGTTTTGCGCACTATAGAATTGCACAAATTAAACGGTCAACGACCGTGGGCCTTGGAGTAGGAGTCGACCCAGGCTCCGAACCAAGTAAAACCTTGGTGTTTGCGTTGTTTGATTTTATTCCGCCGCGCACTTACTCTTTATTTTAAATCCGAACATTTTCCGATATTCACCCCCCCCTCTATCGGTCTTTCTCGATCCAACAAGTGGTATCAGAGCGGGGAATTCAAACTTGGTGCAACCACCAGTTTGAAAATTTTTCGGATTTCTTTCGTTTTCTCTCTCATTTTTTTAAATATTTTCGTTCCAGTTTTTCTTTCAAGGTTGGTGCAACACCCCTTGAAATTTGTTCTTTTTTTTCCCGCACTACTAATCCAAGACCAAGTCTTGGAATATTTTCGTTGTTTTTGTTGTTTGCTATTTCAGTAACAAATGGCCATCCAAGAAGGTTTTAGCACCGCCAGACCTCCACTTTTCAGTGGAGAAGACTTTCCTTACTGGAAAAGTCGAATGGAGGTCCACCTGAAAACTCAGGTGGACATGTGGATAATCATCCAGTCTGGACTGATGATTCCCACAAATGCTGAAGGCGTACCACAAAACTACTCAGAGTGGGACACTGCCCTTAAACGCAAGATTGAAGCTGACGCCAAAGCAACTCAGACCCTTCAATGCGGACTGACAAAAGAGGAGCTGAACCGCGTAGGCCCATTCAACAGTGCCAAGGAGCTATGGGCTAAATTGATCGAGCTCCACGAAGGAACTTCTGATACGAGGATCAGCAAACGGGATCTGCTACTGAATAAGCTCTTCACCATCAGAATGGCAGATAACGAGACAGCAGCTCAGCTCCATGGCAGAATCCAGGAATTGATGAACGGTCTTCACGCAATAGGTCACCAGGTTCAAAACCGTGATCTTATAAGGTATGCCCTAAACGCATTCCCTAGGACCACCTTGTGGGCATCTATGGTAGATGCATACAAGGTCTCTAGGGATCTTTCAAAAATTAAGCTAGATGAGTTATTTGCTGAACTTGAACTGCATGAACAGACTAACTGCAATTTGGTCGAGAAAAGTATAGCTTTCTTTGCAGGGAAAACAGGAAAGACGACCAAGAAGAAAACTCAAGTTGAACCCGAATCTACCTCAGATTCAGAAACAGAAGATCAAGAAGAAGATCAATCTGAACTGGTCCGGCTAGCTCGAAGCTACTACAAAAAGTTGAAGAACCAAACCAAAACACGGAGAACAAGCCGAAGAAAGGACGGACAAGCTGAACCGGCAACTGACAAACACAAGCCCAACGTAACCTGCTACGAATGCAAGAAGAAGGGCCACTACAAGACTGAATGTCCAAGCCTAAAGGAGTCCAAAAAGACCAGAAAGAAGAAGGCACTCCAAGCAACCTGGGACGAGTCTTCCTCAAAAGGAGAAGAAGAAGCACCCCAGTCCAATCTTCTAGCCCTGACCGCTTCGGATCAAATCGAGACTGACTCAGACTCGGACCAGGACGACGGCAAGCTGACCTTCTCCGACAACGGCGAAATAAGGGTAACGGGTTTTTCAAAATTGCAATTGAATTCGCTTATTTCCTATCTATCCCGAGATTTGGCGAAAGCCAAACTCCGAATCGAGTCCCTCCGACAGGAAGTAAAATTCCTGAAAGAGGAAGCTGAGTCTAAGGCCTTAACTGAGAAACTTCAGGAAGAACCCCTGATCAAGTTGAAAAACTTGAATCAGAGAATTCCTCCCTGAAAACTCAAGTTAAGGACTTAAGAACAGCCTTTAGAACGATTCACTTCTGGTTCCAAGAACCTTGATATGATTCTTGGAAACAGAAGTCTGTTCTAAACCGATCCGGACTTGGCTATAGAACCAAATCTTGGCAAAGATCTTACTTTGCTGTACTGAACCAGTCAAGACCTAAGGTTCAGGCATGGGTGCCAAAACTATGCCTGACTAAACCAATTGGTTCAAATCAATTTTGGATCCCCAAGGACAAGATTCACATCTTGCCTATCCCATACAGAGGCTTTAGTCCAGGGGAGCCAAATCAAAACAATTTTATAATTAGATAATTTTTTTGCTTGATTGCTTGGTTATTTAATTTTCTGCAATCTGTCATGCTTAGATTTAGGGATACTTAGATTTAAGGACTCAACTACTTGAAACTTGAAAACATAGTATTGGGAGGAGGTGAGATGATAGTACGTTGGGGAAACCAACTCTAATAAGACCAAGTCCACTTGGTCTCTTTAGACTGGTGAAACCAGCCGAAGCTACCGATCCAAGACCCAAGCTAGTTAGACCAGAAAATGACCTAATTTAATTTGAAAATGAAATTTCATTAAAAGGCTTTGTCAAGGAAAGGGTGGATGATCCCATAAGGCTACGGCCAAAGAAGGCCTAGTGCCTCGCCAAGACCTGGAACCAATTTCTGAAATTCAAATTGAAATTATCTTTTGTCAAATTCGAATCTAACTCAAATTTCAAATAATTATAGATTCTAACCTGATTTCAAATTTCTATTGTTCAAACTCATTCTCTTTTTGAAAAACACTTAATCTTTTTTTAAAAAATCTCTGTTTTTTTTTCAAATCTGTTTTCAAAATTAAAATAACTTTTTCAAAACAAATTTAAATTCCTTTTCAAATTAATTTTTACCCTCAAACCTGTCTCACAAAAACCTTAAGTTAACGTGATTGAAAACCCTAGACTGGGGTGAGACAGACTAGGAAGTGAAACTCAATTTAAGCTATCCCTAACTTAAATTGGATCCAAATCATCAAAAATTCTTTATGTGTAGGAACATAAAGATTGGACCAATGGATGTTAGATAGCGGGTGCTCCAGACATATGACTGGGGACAAATTGAAGTTCACCAAACTCAAGTTCAAAAACCTGGGCTCAGTGGCATTTGGTAACAATGCTACACTCAAGGTAATTGGGTCAGTAATATTGAACTTAAATCCAATTTCATTATTAAGAAAGTTCTATTGGTGGAAAACTTCAATTTTAACTTACTTAGCATAAGTCAGTTATGTGATTCTGGTTATTTAGTTACTTTCAACAATTCTAATTGCCTGATTAGAAATGCACAAGACTCAGAAATCATGCTTAAGGGCACTAGGAAAAACAATGTATACACTATAAATCTTCCCCTTATACCCAAATGCATGTTAACACAATTAGAACAATCAAAACTCTGGCATAGGAGATTAGGTCATACCAATCTAAGAACTATCTCAAAAATTACCCAACTTGGCTTAATCAAAGGTGTCCCCAAAATTAAGAATAATGAAAACCTAATATGTGAATCTTGTAATCAAGGCAAACAAACCAAGTCTAGTCACAATTGATCCAATCTGATCAAACCCAAACCAACTTGAGCTCCTACACCTTGACCTATTTGATTCACATGGAGCCAGTCACTAAGTGGAAATCGATACTGCTTAGTGATAATTGATGACTACTCTAGGTTCACCTGGGTCAGGTTTCTAAAGACCAAAGATGAAACCCTGAACCTATTTAACAACTTTTGTAAATTGATTGAAAATCAAATGATCCAAAATCAAAAGACTTAGGTCTGACCACGGGGGAGAATTCGAGAATCAAAGATTCGAAGAATTCTGTAAAGTAAATGGATATAAACACGAATTTTCGTGTCCCAGAACCCCCCAACAAAATGGCATAGTAGAAAGAAAAAATAGAACCCTAACAGGAAGTGCTAGGGCTATGCTCAATGAATTTGACCTACCTAACCACTATTGGCAGAAGCAATCAGCACAGCTTGCTATATCCAAAATAGGATTCTACCTATAAAAGATAAATAAAACACCCTATGAACTTTACTACCATAGACTTCCAAACCTACACTATCTTAGAGTCTTGGATGCAAAGTCCATTTCTTATACCAAAGACATCTTGGAAAGTTTCAATCCAAGTCAAACCCAGGTATCTTTTTTAGGATACTCTACAACAAGTAGAGCTTATGGGTCTACAACAAAACAACTAAGAAAATTGAAGAAACAACCAACTTAATATTTGATGAAGAAACTAACCCAAAATCTGATAATTCTGACTTAGCTTCATCAAATACTGATCAAGAAGATAACTCTGAAACCCCAATTGAACCCTTTAATGACTTAACAATTGAACCAACTTCTGAATCAGTTGAACCAACCAATGAACCCAGAACTGAACCTATTAGACCAGCTGGACCTGAAGCTGAGCCAAGTACTAGAAAAACCAAGAAACCCAGACTAAGTCACCCAGCTGACCAAATCGTAGGTAATCCAACCTTAGGAGTCAGAACTAGAGCTTCCTATAGAAATCTTAGTCAAATAGCCATGATTTCAAAGATTGAACCTAAGACTATTGAGGAAGCCCTACCTGATCCTGACTGGATCCTAGCCATGCAAGAAGAGTTACAAATCAACTTTTTCCTAGGGTTACAAATCAAACAAACTAAGGATGGAAATTATGTACATCAATCTAAATATGCTAAAGAACTAATTAAGAAATTTAAAATGGATAACTCTAAAAGTATAAGTACCCTAATGGCCACAAATGTGAAAATAGATAATGACCCTGATGGCAAACCAGTAGACCTAAAACTTTATAGAAGTATGATAGGAAGTCTACTATACCTTACAGCCAGCAGACCTGATATACTTTTTTCAGTAGGAATGTGCGCTAGGTACCAAACCTGTGCTAAGGAAACTCACTTAGCAGCCCTAAAACGAATTTTAAGATACATTAAGGGCACCCTAAATGTAGGGATATGGTACCCTAGGACTTCATCCTTTAAGTTGTCAGGATACTCTGATTCTGACTATGCTGGTTGTAAATTAGATAGAAAAAGTACAAGTGGAAGCTGTCAACTTTTAGGAAACAGCTTAGTAAGTTGGTGCAGTAGGAAGTAACACTGTGTTGCTCTATCCACAACTGAAGCTGAATATGTAGCCTTAGGAGAGTGTGTAGCTCAACTCCTATGGATGATGCACACCCTTAAGGACTTTCAGCTAGACTACAATCAGACCCAAGTCAATATTGACAATATTAGCTCAATTAACTTAACCAAAAACCCAATACAACATTCTAGAACCAAACACATAGAAGTGAAACATCACTTTATAAGAGATCACGTAGCTAGGGGTGAAATAGTCCTTAAGCATGTAGACTCCAAGTCCAACCTAGCTGACATATTCACTAAACCCCTACCTGAATCTGAGTTCAGCTCACTGAGAAGGCAGTTAGGATTATGCTTAGTAGAATAGAATCATTTGGTTTTTGCTTTAATTTTAAAATGTTTTAAATTGATTTTAAAATGGTGTTTATTTTAAAAGTTTTTCTAACTTAATCTTAAAAAGTTTTACTTTGGTTTTAAAATTTTTTCCTTGACTTAGTTTTATTTCAAAAACTATCCCCTTTCAAACTAGGGTTTTCTTCGAAATGGACTTAGCCTAGGCTCTAACCTTAGAATTGCATGCACCTATAGATCTAGAAGCCAGCATCTCACAAGCACCTTAGGGTACTTTGAGTGATAACCTAGAAAGGGTTGAGATGCTTAGGTCTTTGCCTTAACTCAAGATGCTTTAAGTCAGTGCATTTGCAGTAGTTGGGGCACTAAATACAAACTGAACAGCAATCAAGTTAAGTATCAAGTTTAGACAATCTAACTTGAACAATGCACTTAAACTTGACTAACCCTAGCGAAAACTACTGTTTATAAAGTTGGTAAGTAGCTAATTGGGTTAGACACGTCCCTAAAAGATTTAACCAGACTTAGGTTCTAGTTTGATTCAGTACAACAAATGCTTTAATTATTGCAAAATTTTTTCTGCATTTTTGATATATGTCAAAGGGGAGAGTTGGGAAGGAAACAGGGAACAAAAATTTTTTTTAAATTTTTTCCCATCGTCTTCTTCAAAAAGTTGAACTGAAAAAATAAAATTGGTGAATCAAAGTTAGTTTTATTTCTAAACTCTGAATTATTTTGAAACTTAATGTTTTTGCTTAAAATTATTGTTAAGCTTAAAGGTTTTAAAATTCTCTTTAAAAATTTCCAACTCTGAACTATGTGTTTTGAAATTATGTTTAAGCTTAACGTAGTGCTTGAAAGTTTTCCAAT
>JAGFNQ010002612.1:566329-595574 GCA_024364735.1 Boesenbergia rotunda | reverse complement strand
CAATTCTGATAAATATTAATCCTACTTATACGGTAGTAGCTACAAAACTATAATTCTGCTACATAATTATGAGATTATAGTTTGTAATAACTATGAGATTATATTTATTATATAAACTATTACAATTGTATAATTGTAATAGTTACGACAATTATATAATAGTTATGATGTCATAATTATTATAATTTACATCTAAATACTAGAGTATTTTTAAAAACAAAACTGTGTTGAGACAAATATTGTTTTAATAATAAACGAAAAAAAAACAAATGCTTTTAATTTTTACTCATCTTTATTCCCCTTTACCTCTTCACCCCAAACTTTCTCTAGATTGTAGTAAGGACTACATTTGACTTTAAAAAAAACAAGGTAATGGATTGATTTTAAATCATCACTCGTCTCTATGTAAACACTGGATCTACCTATATGTCTCTTTCCAATCGGTAATCGGTATCCAATATGCAGATTTGCAATCCATCCCTTCTAGGAAATAGGCTGAGGCATGTTTACCTCAAGAGAAACTTTATGGAAGGATAGGAATTAATGCTCCAATTTGAAGGATCTCTCCCTTGTGCCAGTGCAACTTCAATACGGAGGAATCAAAATTCCTCTTTCTCTAAAGACTCATTATTTCCTTCAATAAAGATTTTCTAATGCTCTGTTTATTTAAAGGAATGGATGATAAATGGATCAAAGAAATCTAAGGGCATGGGAAGAGAATGAAAAAGAAAAGAAATCTCTTCCTTTGTCCTTTGCATACTTGTTTACCTTGATTGAGAAAGATAGATACATGCGGTATAATTTTGTTAATAAAAAAGAGCATATGCGTCATTTTTTTAGAATATAGTATATTTTTATGAGTTAAAAAAAGTACATGCATTATTTTTTTTGTATATGATATAATTTTGTAAATGAAAAAAGGTACATAGTCATTTTTTATCCATCCATTACTTTCCGCTCGATTTTGAGATGATCGATTTTGACTCTAAAATTATCTGCGAATGAATTATATTTCTCTTCCCTTTTTAAATTTTAATGAAATAAATAATGAAAAGATTTTCAATGTAAAATTTTTTCCTTAATTTACTTTTCTCTCCCAAATAAACAGGGCATAAGGAAATAGAAAAAGGATAGCGAACATTTGAAATAGAGAAAGGAAGGGCATTTACATCTCTTATGGTTGCGCAGGAGAGGGAGGTGAAGGCCGAGAGAGGAGAGTGATAAGCCAAGGCCACCTCGCCTCATCTTATATTACCCTCTTTTAATATTTGTGGAATCCATACGAAAGAAGAAAACTAAAATTTAAGGCTGCGTTTGGTAGGAGGTAATGTAATCAAGTCTGTAATATAATCAAGTTTGTAATGTAAATAATGTAATCAATATCATATTACTATGTTTGGTAACGAATTGTATGCAGGGGCGTAGCCAGAATTTTAAATTACATGAGGCTACTATGATTGATATCGTCTGTTCTTTGAGAGAAAAGATGTCGCGATTATACTCGTCGAGTCGTCGTCGATCGCCTGTATATGACATAAATATGAAATATATAAATAAAAAATATTACAAAAATTTTAAGAAATTGAGAAATTGGAGATAAAAAAATTCATTTAAGAAATTCAATTTAAATTTCAATAAATTTGTTCTATTCTCTTCACAATCACAGAAGAGAAAAAAAATAATTAAAATTTATTTTTGCTTGCCGATTTTGCTATAGAAAATTGGAGACAGGAAATTGCTGCATAAAATTGGAGGCGGCGGCAGAAAATTAGAGAGCTACAGAAAATTGGAGGAGGCGGGCAGAAAATTACTGCAGAAAATTAAAATTGCTGCTGCAGAAGAAGAAACTGCGAAGAAGAAGCAGAAAATTGCTGTAGAAGAAGAAACTGTGAAGAAGAAGCAGAAAATTGGAGGCGGCGGCAGAAACTTACTGCAGAAGAAGAAACTGCGAAGAAGAAGCAGAAAATTGCTTCAGAAAAAGAAGAAACTGTGAAAAAAAAGAAAATTGGAGGCGGCGACAGAAAATTACTACAGAAGAAGAAACTGCGAAGAAGAAGTAGAAAATTGCTGCAGAAGAAGAAACTGTGAAGAAGAAGCAGAAAATTGCTGCAGCAGAAGAAGCAGACGGTAAGGCGGCAGAAGATATTACTCTGCCTTCTTCGACAAAAGAGAAGTTGAGTAGGGTAATAGAAATTAGGAAAATTGGGCCAACTAACTAAGTTATATATTTTTTTGGGGTTAATCTGGGTGGGGCTGGAGCCCACCCTAGCCCAAGGGTGGCTCCGCCCCTGGTTGTATGTAATCTTGGCGGCCGACGACCGACAACGACGACCAACGACCATGGTTGGCGACCGCCATCGGTCGGCCGGCGACCGGCGGCCGCTGCCTGCTGTCGGGCGTCCGATCGACGATCGGCGGCCGGTCGACGACCGGCGGCCGGTCGACCGGCGAGTGCCAGTCGGCCGACGACCGCCGCCTGGGCAATAACTTTACAAGCTGTAATATAATCGGATTACATCGGTTTTGTTTTGTAATCGAGATTACAAATCTTGAGCCACTTTTGTAATCGAGATTCCATTACATTACAATTTTAAAATTATTCCAAACAAAGGAATCAAACTTGTAATGTAATCTTGATTACATTACAGGATGGATTACCCCCTACTAAACGCAGCCTAAAGGAATTTAAATGGAAATCTGACAAAGATGAATTTAAGTTTACACTCAGCCTTAATTTTCTAGTCTTTCTTGATGTTGAATAGCCAAATATAAACCTTCTCCTGCCTTAACTTTTGTTTCATAGTGGAAGGAAGGGCATTTGCAGCTCTTGCAATGGTGGTGTTGAGAGAAAGGTGAAGAGAGCAGCATCGATTCATAAGGTTAACAAACTAATCCAACACAAGTTATTAAAGCAATCAGATCAAAAAGCTTTTGTGATTAATGTGTTCTATGACGATATCTTCAGTATCAATTCAATTGTACAAATGAAGAGACGCTGCAAACTAATTTTTGTAAATGGGTGCCTCTCAAGTCTCATCTCTAGCAGTTAGTGAGGTGAAACATCACTTGCATCATCTTCTGTCAAAATCATCGATTGATTAACCAAATACTTGCATTTAGATGAACAATGCTAATACCCTCACCAGCTTGTGTGACTGAAGAGGAATGAATGAAACCAAAAATATAGACTTTATGTCTCATAGGAGGAAAGCGACTAAGGCATGCAGGATTGTTTTCGGGCTACCAAACTTCACAAGGCTATCGAACACTGAAGCTTGAAAATCATCAAATCCATCGTCCAACGTCCTCTAGCAACCAACCTTCATCAGCTTTTGCAATATTAACAATGAAAAGAATTTAAGTTATGGCAGTTTTCTCATACCTGTGCAGCATCTTTGAGAGCACCCCAGCATTCTAATCGATTGTATTTCTGTGATTTCGAATGGAAGTACACCCATACTTGAGCTTCCATTAGCTCAGGATGCTTGCTAAAAAGGGCAGAATCTCCATGAACCACAGCTTTCAAAACCTGTTATTGCCAAATTAACAACTCAGTAATCTGACAAGGAGTTCAGTGACTAATGTCCATCTTGTATATGCTTACCAATGGCAACTCTTTCGAGAATATATGGTATCGGAATTCAGCAGCCAGATCTTGGAGGAGGCTAGTTCCACTCACAAAGCAGTGAACATGCAAAGAGATTTCCTCATTCATCTTCTTCCACTCTGCCACCACATCATCCTTATTTAACCTGGTTTGGCCCCCGTCCATTAACTGTGATCGTATTAAGCTTTCGCAGGTCATTGTTGTTATGATCGTCAAATATTATCACTTTCATGGGAAATATTAACAAATTTAATGAGGGCGTAAACAATGTATGTAGCTAGTGATTGAGATACCATCTTTATGTGGATATTGTTGGAGACTGATAAGGTCAGATTTGCTGTGAAGTCGCAATGTGCGAGTGTGTAAGCTCGGTGAATGGTGCTTGGAGCATGCTTCTCAATTTCTTCTCCCGTGAACACCACTTTCAGCTTCGAGGCTTCGAATTTTGTCGGAGGACCCAAAAGTCTAGCAGCCTGGTTATGGAACAACGCAGTAGAATGAAATCATTGAAACCCAGAAATTGTGCTTCTAAAAACTTGAATTTGGCCGTAGTTGGAGCATTAGATCGAATAGGTTGAAGCATTAGGGGATGAGGCATCGCCCTAAAGATTCAACCTTTTTGATACTTTGAGTCAGCATTGTTAAATTAAGGGAGGAGGAGGAAATAGGGTTAGGAATTCCGCACCAGAGGTCCATAAAAATCTCTCCTTTGGCAGCTCAAGACCACGAGGCGGCTGGCCGGAGCTACAGCGACGACGGACATGCGAGACCTGCCGCCCATCGTGAAAGAGGAAGAGGAAGAAGGCGAAGAAGAAACGGTGGGCACAATGAAGGCATTTCCAGCAGAGAAACAAGCCATGGGGAAACCCACTGGCGTCTCAGGCGTGGCCTTGCGCATACCCCATGACCTTCCTCGCAACGGAAGCGACGAGACGTGGAGGCTCGGCGTGGAGGTTGACGAGATGTGGAGTTGTGGCTTGGGGTCGTTCAAGCCTTCCTTCGCCACTGAATAAGGGTTCGTACAACACGCGCTGCCGCTGCGTGGCCAGCTCCTCTTCGCCATGACCGCTACTTTACTCTGCCACGCGGACTGGTGGTATTGGCTAGTATGGGAAGGAAAGGATAACGTGGATATAGCAAATATTCAAATTTTGTAGTATTAATTTTGTAGTTAAGTGATCTTTTCTTTGGATTCGTGGCAACTGGAATCAACTCACAGTTAAATTTCATGATGTCAAGTTTGCTAGAGCTAAGTCGAGCCTATAATGAATCGAGTCCTGAAATAATGATTCAAATTTGATTTAATTTTTTTTTATAAATTTGAACTTAGTTCAAATTTAGTTTGAACTGATTTATTTAAATGTTATTGAGTTCTAAATTCAATTCAAGCTTATTTGATGGTTTAAAAATTTTACATTTTAAATTTTTTAGATAGATTATTGAACTTATAATACAAATTTATTTATTTATTTTAATTTTTTTCATTTAACATATTGATAAGAATTATATTGATAAATATTTTTCACGAGCATTAATTTAGTTTAACGAATTATTTAAATTTATTTATTTAATTAGTCTTTTATATTGAATGAATATAAATAAATATTTATCAAGTCGAATATTAAATTTATTTGTGATAAATTTGAATTGTAGAGAAAGAGTTGTTTTTGCGACCAAAAAGCCTTAATGGGAATTATACGTAGAAAGTTGAGTTTCTTTGTGATAAAAAAAAAAACTCAAGGGAAATGTAATTCTTCACAACTAAGCACTTTTAATGATTCAATATCGATCATTTCTCTATTAGAATAATTTGGAAAAAATTAATAAAGAAAGACACTTTGAGATTAGTGATCCACTTAGTTGGAAGTAAGCAATGTAACCCTTGTCAAATTATCATATATAATTTTGATTATATGATTATCAAATAATAGTTAAAGTTATAGAAAATAAAACATAAACTTAACTAAAGCAATAAAAATTTATTTATGGGGAGATTTTAGTATATCAGGATTGATCTCCTGCGGGACAGAGAAAACGCGACTGTGCGCGTCGCGTGGGATTTTTTTTCGGACTTCGCGTGGCTTTAATAAAAAAAAAATGAAACCTTTTCCCTCATCTCCCTCGCGTTTTTTCCCTCTTCTCCCTCGCGGCTCAAGGCTAGGGCGAAAACTTTCGGCGCCGATCTTCCTCCTCTCTCGCCGGAGTTCGAATCCACGCACGCCGGAGGCAGAAGCCACGCAGAGCCCTCCTCTCTCGCCGCTCCTCTCTCACCGAACGCCGAATACACGCAGAGCCGCTCTTCCTCCTCTCTCGCCGGAAGCCACGCAGAGGCTCTTCCTCGAACGCCGAACGCTCAAGGCCACCCTCCTCTCTCGCCGGACGCTGAACCCACGCTCTCTCCGAAGCCAAGCTTGGTCGCTCTTCCTCCTCTCTCGCGGGAAGCCACGCAGAGCCGCTCGCCGGACGCCGAACGCCGAAGCCACCCTCCTATCTCGCCGGACGACGAAGCCACCCTCCTCTCTCGCCGGACGCCACGCCTTTAGAGGCGCTCTTCCTCCCTCTCCGAAGCCACGCTCTCTCCGAAGGCAAGCTACGCCTTCGAGGAGCTTCGCCGCGCCGGAGGCCACTGCTACGGCTTCGAGTAGCTTCGCCGCGCCGGAGGCCACTGCTACAGCTTCGAGGAGCTTCGCCGCGCCGGAGGCCACTGCTACAGCTTCGAGGAGCTTCGCCGCGCCGGAGGCCACAGCCACATAGCTCTATTCTAAAGGTTTCGCTCGTTTTCCATCCTCTAAATTTCTGTAATATACAGTGATCTAGTTACCAGTTTATTACAAAAATTTATCAATTTATTTTCCTTTGACATCAATCTTTTCCGTATGTTTGATCTTTCTAAATTTTGTTTTATTTCGAATTCTGTCTGCTTGATAATATGCTTGTTCTTTTGATATGGTTAACCTTATTTCCAGTGACTACTACTAATTTGACTTATTAATTTCTTTCTTGTTAATTTATTTGCTTATTGGATGAGTTATAAATCCTTGTTACTATAAGTGTGGTTGTTGTCAACATATGTGTCTCCTTTACAGTGTTTGCTGAGTGTTTTTACAGTGTATGTTATTTTTTTACAGTGGTTGCTGACTGTTTTTACAGTGTTTTTACAGTATTTTTATGCTGTGATTTTTTTTGAAATGGACATTTGATTTAAAAAGTTATTTCTTGCAATATCATCATAATATGCAGAGTTTCCTACCAATGGATGAAATTTGCAGTGATGATCAGCTATATATTCCTCAAGTTGCAGATGATAGAAAGCCTAAATATGGGATGGAATTCTCATCAATAGATGAGGCATTTTCATTCTATAACCAGTATGCACGTGAATCTGGATTTAGTGCTAGGATACATAGTAGCAAGAAAAATAAGATGTCAAATGAAGTAGTGTGGAAAACATTTGTATGCTTTAAAGAAGGACATACAGATGACCGCCGAAATAAACAAGCAAAAGGTGATCACCCGATAAAGGAAAGAGCACGTGGCGAAGTTAGAACTGGCTGTAATTCAAAGATTTCATTTGTCAAGAAACAAACTGGACCCAATTGGGTTGTCACTAACTTCATGGAAGGTCACAATCATCCACTCTCGACTCCTTCAAAGGTACATTTGTTACGATCACATCGTAAAATAACAGCAGCCAAAAAAGCATTGACTCAACAGTTTTCAAACGCCAATGTGCCAACTTGCCAACAAATGCGATTATTGGAGATAGAGTATGGAGGGCCCGAGCGGATTGGTTGTTTAGAAAGAGATATCAGAAACTTTGAGAGAGATGTAAGGGATGAACAAAAGGGTATTGATGCAGAAACACTAATTGAGCTATTTGCATCCGAAAAAGAGAAAAATCCAGCATTTTTCTTTGAATATGAAACTGATTCAGATAGAAAATTTAGTAGGTCTTTTTGGGCAGATCATATATCAAGGACCGCTTATAGTGTATTTGGTGATGTGGTTGTATTTGATACAACATATAACACCAATAAATATGGATTGATTTTTGCACCATTTGTAGGAGTTAATCATCATCATCAGACAATTATTTTTGGTTGTGGCTTCATAAGTGATGAGAAATTTGAGTCTTTTGTTTGGTTGCTTACCAAGTTTTTAGAAGCCATGCCTAAAGGTGCACCAAATGTAATAATCACAGATCAGGATCCTGCTATGACAAAAGCTATTGCTCAAGTTTTCCCTCATACAGTGCATCGATATTGTTTGTGGCACATATTGAATAAATTTCCAGATAAATTGAATCCTTTGACTTTTCGTGACCACTATCATAGCATTAAGAATGTCATTAGAAATTCAACAACACCTGATGAATTTGAGAGTTCATGGGAGCATGTTATCAAATGTGCTAATTTAGAGGAAAATAATTGGTTGTCTTTGATGTATGAATTGCGACATAAGTGGGTGCCAGCATATTTTAGCCATATTTTTTGTGCTGGAATGTCAAGCAGTCAGAGATCTGAAGGCTCATATGCATTTTTCAAGAAATATGTTTCAAATAAGAATTCTTTGATGGATTTTATCACCCGTTTCAATAGGGCATTGAGACACCAAAGGCACAATGAGTTAGTTGCAGATCATATTGATATAAATGAGCATCCCAGGACTAAGACAAACTGGCCAATGGAATCTCCAATGGTGAAATTGTATACAAAAAAGAAATGGGTGGAGTTTCAAAGCGAAATGAGTGAGAGTCATGGTTATTATGTGCAACAAGCTTCTTTGACAGTTGACTCAGTTGTACCATCTATGGGAGCTGACTTAGTGGTTTATCATGTAATGAATTTTCAAAGTTGTTCTTCCTCCAAACCAAAGGTTCTAACGCATGACAAACAGAAGGATCACATATCTTGTAGTTGTAGAAAATTTGAGTTTGATGGCATTCCATGCAGACATATGTTAGTTTTTTTTCGTATCAATCAAGTGTTTCATTTGCCAGATAAGTATATACTCAAACAATGGACACGAGATGCAAAGGTTGGAGCAACATATAGTTTGGGGGAGCAAAATTTCATTGATGATCCAGAAAGGGTTTTGATGTCAAGGCATTCTAGGTTATCCTATAAAGCTTCACTATTAATTGATGATGCATCTTTGACTGATGAGGGGACAAATTTCTTGGATGAACAATTGGATTATATCTACAGCAAAATTAAAGAGATGAATATTAATAAAATATGCGACAATGGAGGTCAAAGGAAGAAATCTATGGATGGGTCCCCTAATATTATTGATCCTTCTTTAGTAAGAACAAAGGGATGTGGGAAAAGATTGAAATCATCAAAGGAAAAGTCAACTTCAAAGTCTCGTCTATGCCGTGGATGTGGGCATCGAGGTGTGTCACATGACAAGCGCAACTGTCCAAATTTACATCAACGGTATGTGTTGGTTGATTCTCCATTTGGATGATAATTGTATTTGCACATCAATTATTTTTATTAGATAAATAAATATGACAATGGTTTGGTTGTATTTGTATGTCAATTGTCAGATCAACTATCGATAATCAACATAATAGCGATGATGACACATATGTAGAAGAATTGGCATCTTTAGCAGGTACTATCAAAGTTTAATTTTATAAAATTAGTGCTTGATTGATTTAGATATTACAATTAATAATTGTCTTTATTATTGTAGATTCTAACAATATGCCCTATTTCGGATGAAACTTTTGTAATTTCAAGAACAAGAATTAGATTGGATTGATTGGTATATTCTTTGATTGCTATTATCCGTATATTCATTTATTGCTATACATGTTTAACTGCTATACCTTTTTATCTGTATAGGTTCAAAATCGCCATGCTATTCAGCAGATGAAGTCAGATGAAGTCAGTCTTCTTGAAGTCAGATGAAGTCTGTTGAAGTCAGTGTTCTTGCTATACCTGTTGCATCTTTGATCTGTGATTTTGGAATTGCTATGGATGTAATTTTGGAATTGTGATGGTAATTCTTGTAAGTCTGTGATTTTGAAATAGATATGTGATTTTGGAATCGAGATGGTGATATGTTCTGTTACACTGCTATGGATGTAATTTTGGAATTGTGATGGAAATTCTTGTAAGTCTGTGATTTTGAAATAGATCTGTGATTTTGGAATTGAGATGGTGATATGTTCTGTTACACTGCCAATTCTTTGCTTTGCAATAGTTGCTGTCTCCAATTACTATTGTTATTTTATATATATATAAAATACATTGAATCCACGCATTTCCTCTTCCTGAGTATATTCTATATTCTTTATGTAAGAACTCATGTCCTCTATTCTTTGCTCATGTGTGGGGTCTTGGAGCAGCCTTGTTAAATATATATGTTGTAGTCGCATGCTGTGAAGAATTGTCTCTGCCTTGTTAAATATATATGCTGTGGATTCCAATTTTTTTCTGTTTTAAAATTATATTAATATATAAAAAACCCTATCAAAACGCGTAATTTTATATTAAAACGCAGGGTCTGAAGTCACGCTAGGAGGGCCTGAACACAGATCCTAAGGAGGGTCTGAACACAATCTTCAAATGATATTAGGTTTTGATAAGTGAGCAGTTTAGATCCTCCTAGCGTGACTTCAGACCCTGCGTTTTAATATAAAATTACGCGTTTTGATAGGGTTTTTTATATATTAATATAATTTTAAAACAGAAAAAAAAATTGGAATCCACATCGGGCCTGAATACAAATTGTATGCAGGCCCACCTTAGGCCTGAATACATTTGTATTCAGGCCCAAGGTGGGCCCACCTTGGGCCTGAATACAAATGTATTCAGGCCTAAGGTGGGCCTGAATACAAAAGTATTCAGGCCCACCTTGGGCCTGAATACAAACGTATTCAGGCCTAAGGTGGGCCTGAATACAATTTGTATTCAGGCCCGATGTGGATTTCAATTTTTTTTCTATTTTAAAATTATATTAATATATATAAAACCCTATCAAAACGCGTAATTTTATATTAAAACGCAGGGTCTGAAGTCACGCTAGGAGGGCCTGAACACAGATCCTAAGGAGGGTCTGAACACAATCTTCAAATGATATTAGGTTTTGATAAGTGAGCAGTTTAGACCCTCCTAGCGTGACTTCAGACCCTGCGTTTTAATATAAAATTACGCGTTTTGATAGGGTTTTTTATATATTAATATAATTTTAAAACAGAAAAAAAATTGAAATCCACATCGGGCCTGAATACAAATTGTATTCAGGCCCACCTTAGGCCTGAATACATTTATTCAGGCCTAACGTGGGCCTGAATACAATTTGTATTCAGGCCCACCTTGGGCCTGAATACAAATGTATTCAGGCCTAAGGTGGGCCTGAATACAATTTGTATTCAGGCCCGATGTGGATTCCAATTTTTTTTTCTGTTTTAAAATTATATTAATATATAAAAAACCCTATCAAAACGCGTAATTTTATATTAAAACGCAGGGTCTGAAGTCACGCTAGGAGGGCCTGAACACAGATCCTAAGGAGGGTCTGAACACAATCTTCAAATGATATTAGGTTTTGATAAGTGAGCAGTTTAGACCCTCCTAGCGTGACTTCAGACCCTGCGTTTTAATATAAAATTACGCGTTTTGATAGGGTTTTTTATATATTAATATAATTTTAAAACAGAAAAAAAATTGGAATCCACATCGGGCCTGAATACAAATTGTATTCAGGCCCACTTTAGGCCTGAATACATTTGTATTCAGGCCCAAGGTGGGCCTGAATACAAAAGTATTCAGGCCCACCTTGGGCCTGAATACAAATGTATTCAGGCCTAAGGTGGGCCTGAATACACAGAGATGATCCCCTAAAAGCCGTTCAAGATTAATATATCATAACAACTTTTTCTTGTTACGTACTTTTTCACAATTCGTTTCTAATATAAAGGTTCTCTTTTTTTCATGAAGCAAAGAAACAGTTACGAGAATGCAAGCATAGGGAGTAAACGTTTTTATTCGTAGGTATCAAGAAATGATAGTGGTCCTGTACTTTTTTATTACAAGATACCTTGGCAAACTATCTGATTTTATCAACAATTATCAAGAATCAGTCCCTATATTCAAGAGGAAATGATATGGTGTTCAAAGTAAAGCAGAAGTTGAAGGCAGATTTGTTTCTCTTCTTTCAGAAAGTTTGCTTCTTGTGTTGGATGATATATGGAGCGCGAGTGTATTGAGAGATTTGCTCAGAAATCCCATTTTGAATTGTTCCTGTCGAGCTGCTATCTTATTTACCACTAGACTTGAAGATGTGCCAACAGATATAAGAGCTGATTTTGTTCACCATGTTGAGGAAATGGATGAAGACAACGGTTGGGAATTAATTACAAAGATTGTTTTTGGAGATGGGGAGGATCAAATAATTTCTGAATTGAAAGAAGTTGGTATGGAAATTGTCAGAAAATGGGGGGCAAGTGGAGGTAAATAATGCCAGATGGTACAAGATTAGAGGATCATTCAGGGTTGAGAAAAAAATATCCAAAGTAGTAGTTCATCCAAAGCTTACAAAATACTTGCTAGTGATATGACAAAAAATACAATCCACAGACAAAAAGCAGACTTCATCTGACTTCATCAAAACAAGTCAGTCGAGGTATCTCAGACAATCCACAGACAAGAAGCTGAAAATACAATCCACAGAAGCTGAAAATACAATCAACAAACAAGAAGCTGAAAATACAATCCACAGAAGCTGCTTCACATCTGACATTTCTTCCATTTCTTCCATGTTCCATTATACTGAATAGCAATCAATGAATACCTTTATATAAGCTGCTCCATATTCCATTTCTTCCATATCTTCCATGTTCCATTATACAGAAGCTGTTCAATGAAAATGCTTCATCTATTGATGAGAATTCCATCCCATATTTTGGCTTTCTATCATCTGCAACTTGAGGAATATATAGTTAATCATCACTGTAAATTTCATCCATTGGTAGGAAACTCTGCATATTATGATGATATTGCAAGAAATAACTTTTTTAAATCAAATGTCCATTTCAAAAAAAAAATCACAGCATAAAAATATTGTAAAAACACTCAGCAAACACTGTAAAAATCACAGCATAAAAAATCATAGCATAAAAATATAAAACACTGTAAAAACATTTAGCAAAAATTGATACCATAAAAATTGGCAGCATAAAATTTAAAAAAATCACAGCAAGTTGGGCCCTGCGTAAAAATTGATACCAAAAATTGGTAGCATAAAATTAAAAAAATCACAGCAAACTTGACTCAACTTGCTCACCAAAAATTGATACCAAAAAAAAATCACAGCATAAAAATTGGTACCATAAAATCCATCCCATGTTTTGATGTTCAATCATACAACAAAAGGTTGGACAAGGTAAAGGATAAATTGTAAATTGCTGATTCAGATTTCAATTGCTGCAATGGATGTATAAGATCTAAGATATTAACAATTTTTGGGCTACGCCCTTAGAGGAGGGAAAAGGAGGACCTTTAGAGCGAGGGGCTATGCTTGGTTGTGGCCTCCAGTGCGGCGAAGCTTCTCGAAGGCGTAGCTGTGGAGGCAATGGTGGGCAGCGAAATCTTCTCAAAGGTTGGCTCTGTTTGGCTTCGGCCTCCGGCGAGAGAGAAGGAAGAGCGGCGGCGAAATGGGGAAAAGACGTAGCCCTAGCACGCGAGTGGGGAGGGAGTTGAGGGAAAAGACGATAGGGGCAGTGGAGGCAATGGTGGGCAGCGATGCGCGAGGCCACCGGCGAGAGATGGCTTCGGGCTCCGGCGAGAGAGAGAGAGGAGGATATTTGGAACCTGGTTTCGCCGTTTCGCCGTAGCCCTAGGACGTTGAGTCGGGAGGAGGGAACGCAAAGTCGGGAGGAGGGATGCGCAGGAAAAGTTGGGTTTTTTTTAATAAATAACACTAAGTAAACGAAGAAAAAAAAAGCGCTCACGTGAAAACGCATCGCGACGCGCACAGGCGCGCGTATTTGATCCCGCAGGAGATCATCTCTGTTTAGTATATAACTTAGTTTAATAAAATAAAATAATTAAAAAATATATAATAATATTATTATTAATGGTGATATATATATATAAATAAATTTGAATAATATTTTAGATTTTTTTTGGTATAATTTTTATTAGGGTTTAGATCAAATATATTAAGTTAATCTCTATTATATAAATATGAGTTGATTGATTAAACGGCAATTTACCAAAAGGCGCACCCAAAAATGGGTATTTACCAAAAGGCGTCCCATGGTTTCAATGTTATAAAAGGGCGCACATATTTTAGTAAACTTCCTCTTATACCCCTACTGTCAATCAAGTACTGCATGCAATTCTCTTTCCCTTTCTCTTTCTCTTTGTCAGTAACGAATTTCGAGATGGACCATAAAAAGATGTTCCTTTATATTTTGATAATAATATTATTGAACCTTTCTCAAAACAAAAAAATATTGAAATTAATTAAAATATTTTTATTAAATAAAAACTAAAAGAACATTTCAGCCGCCCACGTTGGGCCTGAAATGGTTCCATTTCAGGCCCACGTGGGGCTGAAATGTTTCCATTTCAGGCCTAACGTGCCCAATATTAAGGGTCTTTTCTCGATTCTTTGTTATTACATTTTAACACCTCGGAGAAGTCCAAATAAATAATGGATAGCAAATTTGAACTCCTTGTAACCTCAGAAATCCACAGGAACTGAAATTTTTACAATCGGAGCTCTCTAGGTCAATCAGTGGCCTTTTGGAGTCATTGGGGGAAACATTTCAGGCCCAACGTGGGCCTGAAATTTTTCCATTTCAGGCCCCAATGACTCCAAAAGGCCACCGATTGACCTAGAGAGCTTCGATTGTAAAAATTCCAGTTCCTGTGGATTTCTGAGGTTACAAGGAGTTCAAATTTGCTATCCATTATTTATTTGGACTTCTCCGAGGTGTTAAAATGTAATAATGAAGAACCGAGAAAACATCACGTTGGGCCTGAAATGGGCACGTTGGGCCTGAAATGGAAACATTTCAGGCCCACGTTGGGCCTGAAATGGAATCATTTCAGGCCCAACGTGGGCCTGAAATGGTTCCATTTCAGTCTCAATGACTCTAAAAGGCCTAATATGTCAAAATTCACTATTTGACCTAGAGAGCTCCGATTGTAAAAATTTCAGTTCCTGTGGATTTCTGAGGTTACAAGGAGTTCAAATTTGCTATCCATTATTCATTTAGACTACTATGAGGTATTAAAATGTAATAATGAAGAACCGAGAAGAAATCACACATTAGGCCTTTTAGGGTCATTGGGCCTGAAATGGTTGGACACCTATTGCATTGGTGATATCTAATATATAGATGTTTGGACACCTAAAATATCATCTCCTACCTCTGACCTCTCTATTCATATGAAATTTTCAGAAATCCAGAATGGGAGGTCCATCAGTGAGTTTTGACCAAAACTCACTGATATTTCTAAACTACTCCTATTTGATTGGTGATATCTAATATATAGATGGTTGGACACCTAAAACATCATCTCCTACCTCTAACCTCTCTATTCATATGGAGTTTTCAGAAATCCAGATATGGGAGGTCCATCAGTCAGTGAGCCTTCCACACGAAGGAACGATGGCAACGCCGAGCCAGCACCATCCTTGCTACTCGCGCTCGACGACCGACTGCGCCGCTACTCGAGCTCAACAGTCAGTGAGCCGCCTGCTACCTCCGGCCCTCAGCGAGCCTTCCGCATGAAGGAACGACGATGACGCCAAGCCGGCACCGCCCTTGCTGCTCGAGCTCAACGATTGACCGCTGCTCGCGCTCCATGGCCAATCGTAGCTCGCGTTTGACGACCGATCACATGCCATGTTTGATGACATGTAAAGCATATGCCATTACACTAGAATCAATCGTTACCTAAAACAAATAAAATTTTCATTGATGCTAGGCGTAGATGTTTGTACGATGTACATTGATTATAGTAAAATTCTTCTCCATACAAAATCTATTACTAGGAGAAAAGAGAAAAAGTCGAGGAGATATGGCGTCATGTCGTGTGTTTTAATGTAAGTCGGGTTTGGATTCGTTGTCGTAAATGGATGTCTATGATACACAAAATACAATGTAAAAAAGTGGAAGCTCAATTGGTATTCAGGATTCATAAAGAATTAGATTTAAGCCTGGGTCTAGAGTTCGAATCCTGGGAAGGCAAAAATCCACACCTAGGGGTGGGAAGACCTAGTATTGGTAACGGCACGGTCGACGGTCGCCTTAACGGCTTTTGATTCCGACTCACAAGTATCCAGAGGGGATAAATTATGATTTTAAGGCGCCTGAGACCGAGAAAATTTAAGCCAACAAACGAGGATTTTATCCAATATGGGGCTGACGACTCTCGAACCTGAGACCTCCGATACAAGCAGTCAGACGCCTTACCAACCGAGTCAGCCCATGAGGACAAATTAGAATGGGTAAACTTTTTATAGTGATTAGCCCCACCGTCGAAATGATCCCCTTTATCAGAAATCCTTTTCTGGGATTTTTGGAGGCATAGTACTACTGATTGATAAGAGCATAATTATTAAAATAATATCTCGCATATTATTGACAATAATCTCTCGATCAATAAATATTAGTTAAATATTAGTCACTAAGAGGACTCGAATCTGAAATCTGAGATAATATATATCTCCATATTTAACACTCCTAAGACACTTTGATAGGATAAGACACTTTGACATGGTGGTGTATGCTATAGTAATTGATAATAATCCTCATTGATCCTGTCGCCGAGCGTAGTGGAGCCGCAACCGGAATGACGGTGTAGGGATGAACGACGTAGATGCTGACGGGGCGTCCTCGCGCAGAATGGCAGCTTCGTGGGGGGGGGGGTATCCTCCGACCGAATGGAAGTGGATGTCGCCTGGTGCAGGGCCGGCCGACGAGAGGTGAACCTGCTGAGGAAGATGACCGTTAGCAACCCAGCCGGGAGACGTCCCGGCAAGGCACTCCGACGATCAAGTCAGTACTCCGAGGAACTGTAGAAATAATGGAGCACTGGAAAGATAGAGGATTCGCGCGAGTATGTATGCGTACCTGAGAATGAGGAGTGGAGTGGCTTATATAGCCGGGGAAAAGGACCAGGCATGGCCTGTGTCAGGATCTTCTGACAGGGTCAGAAGATGTGGTATGGTGCTGTCGATATGGGTATGGCCTGTGTCAGGATCTTCTGACAGGGTCAGAGGATATGGCATGGTTGTGTCGACTGTAACCATCTTTTTTTGTCGTATACTATTTGTCTTATGCGAGGACAAAGACAGGTCTCGGTAAGGCGGCGCCTGTCAGAGAGTGTCAGCTCGTACGAGGAGTGACATCCTGTTACCTGCGGCTGGTGCAGGTATATTTTGTCTTTATCCTAGGATGACTCCGAGAGAGAGCCCGAGTGGACATCCGGCCGGCTCGCCCGGATGGGTGTCAGGTCACGAGCATGGATTGCCGGGCGGATGCACCCGGCTGAATGAGGTGGGTAAGTCTTAATGTGGCAGGCCGGGCTTGACCGACCGGATGGACCACTATATTTATTCTACCCGGCTGCCTTAAGCCCGACCAGCCGGTGAAGGCTTTGGGGCCCGGCCAGAATGTTTGTTGAGTCGGTTACTCGTATAATGACGTGGACCCTGAAGCAGGCCAGGTCGTTCGCCACGTTGGCTACCCATATCGTGCAAAATATAGGACAGGATCAATAGCCTTCCCCTCGAGTCTAGTCGAAGGAGGCGATCAGTCCGACTGACTGGACTACAAGTGTGTACAACCATCCTGCGGCCGGGCGTTGTCTGCCCTTTCAATATCCGGCCGGCTTACCACGATGCTCAACAGCTGGTGCTGAGTATGTTTGCCCTGTCTGGGCGGAAGAAGACTGTTAGTCGAGAGGGGCGTGGGCCGCCACGCACCCCTGACTCTTGTTTAGCGAAGGCGTCCGGCTGGACGAAGAATTACTGGGGAGCGTGGGCCGCCACGCATCCTTGACTAACTATTGTCATGGTGAAGATGTCCGAGCGGATGAAGATTTGACCGGAGGAACGTGGACCGCCACGTGTCCTCGTAACTTGTCTGCGTAGTCAAAATAGTTGTTCCCGACTGAAAGGAGCGTGGGCCGCCACGCGTCCGTTAACTCGTCCGACCGGACGAGGGTTGTCAGTTGGTGAGAGACATGCTAGACACGTTTGGGCGGGAGAATGCTTGCCTTGAGTTGCAAGAAATGTGGTGTCACGCGCCTCAAGACGATTTTCTCGGGACAGCCCGAGTCAGTCAATTAATGGAGACGGGACATTCTAAGCCGAATGGGGTGATGTGATAGGCCCGATGCGACCGGCGCCATAACGACATCACCTCAGCTTTAATGATCTGGGCCACGTGGCGTTCGCCGGTTGGCCGACCGGGATGCGATTTATCCCATGATGACGAATTTTTAATGGCCATTAATGCGCGTAATTCTTTCTGCCACGCGGCAGCTTCCGACTGGCCGTCACGGCGACGCGCCCTGCCGCCGCATCAGGCGACGTCAGCGGATGCGGCACGCTTTTTCGAGGCTGATCGTGGGACGACTCTTCGGCATTGGGTGAGGCGATCGCCGTACACGTGGATCGCCATCCGACGGTCGCCTTTCTTTCGGCCTAGCTATAAATAGGTCTCCGCATTCGCCGAAACCCTTATTTGCTCTTCACTGTTCTCTCTACCTCGGTGCTTCTCACTTCTTGCCGCCGTCTTCGCGCGTCGCCGCCGGTCTCGTGCTTCTCCGTTGGTTAATCTTTTCCGCCACCCCGACGGTCAGATTCTCCCTTTTCTTCCCTTTCTTTCCGTTCCATGGCTACCCCTACGTGGTATACCTCTGTCGAGTCTTCCCTTCACGACGAGACCATCTCCGACCTCCGACTAGCCTACGACATCCCCGCGAACTACCGCATTGCCGTTCCGACGAAGGATGACCGACCGCACCAGCCTCCGGCTGGCTTCTTTGTGTTTTTCCGGGATCAACACATGTCTGGCCTGCGCTATCCTCTTCATCCCTTTATTGTAGACTTCTGTAACTTCTTCCACATTCCTATCTTCCAGCTTTCTCCCAACGCTATTCGTATATTGTGCAACCTAATTGTTCTTTTCACCCTTTACCGAGTCCCCCTCCGACCGGAGGTTCTGTATTTCTTTTATTACCCGAAGAAACAGGAGGTCGGGAATTTCTTCCTCCAAGCCCGGGCCAAACTATCTATAGTGGAGAATATTCCTTCCTCAAATAAGGGATGGAAAACTCACTTCTTTTTCATAGGCCCTCCGACCAGCCCTGGGTTCCCGATCGGATGGGTCGAAGACATGCCCCCTATAGCTCCCTTAAGAAACTTTAAAACTGACCCCTTGTTCATAAGGGCCGCTTCTCTAATCGGCGGTCGTCACTTCGACGGCATGAAACTTCTCACCGACGCCGTTCTGTACATATTTGGGCTAAGCCGAGTGCCTGCCGCCCTGCCCTACGCCTTCTGTAAGTTATCTTTTCTTCGTACTCCTTTTTTCCTAACTCAAAATCTCTTGATTTTGCAGCCAAGATGATGTGGGAAGCGTCCCTTGATGAGGCCATGGGTCTGGCGGACGCAGAAATCAACACCCGGGCGGCCGAACAGCTTCGCCTGCGCCAGGCCGGTCCGCCCGACCAACATACGATTCCTGAGAGCGCGGAGCCAGCTCCTCAGGCTCCTGCCGAACCAGCGCCGACTGGTTCTACGGAGCCGGTCGGCTCTTCGAAACCTCCTGCCTCCGCAAAATCCGCCGGCAAGAAGAAGGTTCGGTTTTCCATGGAGAAGTCCCAGCCTTCCAAGCGGAAGGCTAGCGCTTCTATCCGCATTGAGGAGCCGACGGAGGTGGACACATCCTCTTCCGATTCCCCAGACCCGGAACCCTTGCGAAAGCGCCCGAGGAATCCTGCGTCTGGCTCTGGTGCTCAGCCTGCAGAAGCCGCTGCCCGCCCGGCTAGCGCTAGCCGACCTGCAGACGCGCCGGGCTCGTCACGCTCGGGGGGACAATCTTCCCAACCGCCTTGCTACGGCGTATATCTCCCCTCCCTCGACCCCGCGGCCGCTCGGGGAGCCCAGCAGCGACTTACCCTTTATGGGGAATTGGCAGAATGCTGGGAGCTTGGTATGAAGGAAGGGACTTCCAAACCCCCGATCCGCCTGGCCGACCAATTTATGCAGGATGCTACGAATGTAAGTCCGATGCTTTAGTGCTTAGCTAACTTGCTTTTTTCCTAACAATTCTTATTGTAGTTTTGGGCCACCTGCTCGAGCGTCGCCCATACCTTGGTTATCAACACCAGGGGACGCCGAATGGCCGAGCGGCGGCTCGAGGAATCGGAGCTCCGTCAGGCGCATGCGAACTTGCCGGTCGGGGAGGAGGGAACCGATATTCTCCGCTCGGAGATACTGGACCTTAAGGAGAAACTCCGCTCGGCCGAGGCGCGACTGACCGATGAAGCCGCCCGATCGGACGCAGCCGAGCGGGCGTTTGCCAGGTCTTCCTCCTTACACGAGACCCTCAAGCAAGAGAGGAAGAAGGCTCTGGATAAGCAGCGCCGTACCCGATCGGACCTCGCCAAGAAGACTGCCGAGGTCCAAACCATGAAGGCGGAGCTAGACAAACTGGTGAAGGCTTCTGAGGAGCTCCGGGAGACCTTGAATGATAAAGAGCAGGAGCTGGCAACTCGGGAGTCAGACTTACAGGCCAAGGAGAAGGCTTTAGACTCCCGAGAAGACGAGCTTCGCTTATCTGAAGGACTACTGGCTTCTCAAGCGGTTGCCCTGGAAGATAAGGACAAGGAGTTAGCCAGCCTCCGGGCGGAAATTGAAAGCCTGAAGCTGCACCAAGAAGGCGAACCCGCCCGGATGGACGCACACCGCCTGGCCTACATTAACTCCAAGAGTTCTGCGATAAGCTGGGCAAGCGGACGTCGAGCATGTTCCAGATGGGCATTAACAGCGCTATTCTGCAGCTCCAAGAGGGCGGCTATCTGCCTGCTGACATTCCTGCCAACGCTGTAATAGTGTCCCGGGTCAAGGAGCTACTACCCAAGGACTTCTTCCAGCCTTTTACCTAGTTTGAATCGTGTAATCCTTAGCCGCCGGTTGGGGCTCTTTTTTGGTAATGCCGCCGAGTAACCATCAATGCAAAGGCCTTATCTTTTAACGTGTTATTTTATACAACGATTCAGTAGATGTTGCTGATTGGTTTTAGTTGTCAGGTAATGTATTGGGGATCTGAATGAAACTCTTCTTTCTCGCTCCAACTTTGTTTTAGGTGTTTTCGATCAACACCCTTGGTTCTGGAATAGGCTATTTACTTTAGGAGGCTCAATGCCCTGGGGAAATGGCCCAGTATATAGTCGGCTGGCGGATCGGTCCGAATGAGGGGTGCGGGTCGCCACACGCCCGGTCGGGGAACCAAACCAAGTTTATAAATATGTTAGGCTTCTCAAGCCTCTGGATGGACCAATCTTCCACGCGGGCTGCCACGCTTCCGACCGTGAACCAGTCCAGGCTTCCGAGTGGGCTGACGCGAAGAGTCAGTCGCCGACTCAGGCTTCCAAAGGGGACCAGCCTTCGGCGTGGGTCGCCACGCTTCCGGTCGGGAACCGCCTTTAGGCTTCCGGATGGGCCAATCTTTCACGTGGGACGCCACGCTTCCGACCGGGAACCAGTCCAGGCTTCCGAGTGGGCTGACGCGAAGAGTCAGTCGCCGACTCAGGCTTCCAAAGGGGACCAGCCTTCGGCGTGGGTCGCCACGCTTCCGGTCGGGAACCGCCTTTAGGCTTCCGGATGGGCCAATCTTTCACGTGGGACGCCACGCTTCCGACCGGGAACCAGTCCAGGCTTCCGAGTGGGCTGACGCGAAGAGTCAGTCGCCGACTCAGGCTTCCAAAGGGGACCAGCCTTCGGCGTGGGTCGCCACGCTTCCGGTCGGGAACCGCCTTTAGGCTTCCGGATGGGCCAATCTTTCACGTGGGACGCCACGCTTCCGACCGGGAACCAGTCCAGGCTTCCGAGTGGGCTGACGCGAAGAGTCAGTCGCCGACTCAGGCTTCCAAAGGGGACCAGCCTTCGGCGTGGGTCGCCACGCTTCCGGTCGGGAACCGCCTTTAGGCTTCCGGATGGGCCAATCTTTCACGTGGGACGCCACGCTTCCGACCGGGAACCAGTCCAGGCTTCCGAGTGGGCTGACGCGAAGAGTCAGTCGCCGACTCAGGCTTCCAAAGGGGACCAGCCTTCGGCGTGGGTCGCCACGCTTCCGGTCGGGAACCGCCTTTAGGCTTCCGGATGGGCCAATCTTTCACGTGGGACGCCACGCTTCCGACCGGGAACCAGTCCAGGCTTCCGAGTGGGCTGACGCGAAGAGTCAGTCGCCGACTCAGGCTTCCAAAGGGGACCAGCCTTCGGCGTGGGTCGCCACGCTTCCGGTCGGGAACCGCCTTTAGGCTTCCGGATGGGCCAATCTTTCACGTGGGACGCCACGCTTCCGACCGGGAACCAGTCCAGGCTTCCGAGTGGGCTGACGCGAAGAGTCAGTCGCCGACTCAGGCTTCCAAAGGGGACCAGCCTTCGGCGTGGGTCGCCACGCTTCCGGTCGGGAACCGCCTTTAGGCTTCCGGATGGGCCAATCTTTCACGTGGGACGCCACGCTTCCGACCGGGAACCAGTCCAGGCTTCCGAGTGGGCTGACGCGAAGAGTCAGTCGCCGACTCAGGCTTCCAAAGGGGACCAGCCTTCGGCGTGGGTCGCCACGCTTCCGGTCGGGAACCGCCTTTAGGCTTCCGGATGGGCCAATCTTTCACGTGGGACGCCACGCTTCCGACCGGGAACCAGTCCAGGCTTCCGAGTGGGCTGACGCGAAGAGTCAGTCGCCGACTCAGGCTTCCAAAGGGGACCAGCCTTCGGCGTGGGTCGCCACGCTTCCGGTCGGGAACCGCCTTTAGGCTTCCGGATGGGCCAATCTTTCACGTGGGACGCCACGCTTCCGACCGGGAACCAGTCCAGGCTTCCGAGTGGGCTGACGCGAAGAGTCAGTCGCCGACTCAGGCTTCCAAAGGGGACCAGCCTTCGGCGTGGGTCGCCACGCTTCCGGTCGGGAACCGCCTTTAGGCTTCCGGATGGGCCAATCTTTCACGTGGGACGCCACGCTTCCGACCGGGAACCAGTCCAGGCTTCCGAGTGGGCTGACGCGAAGAGTCAGTCGCCGACTCAGGCTTCCAAAGGGACCAGCCTTCGGCGTGGGTCGCCACGCTTCCGGTCGGGAACCGCCTTTAGGCTTCCGGATGGGCCATCTTTCACGTGGACGCCACGCTTCCGACCGGAACCAGTCCAGGCTTCTGGAGGGTATGACGCGTCAGCCAGCGTCCCGTCCAGGTATGACTTTGCCTTACATGGCCGACCGGGAATTTTCGGTCGGGTGCGCCTTTCGATATAGCTAAAATGTGGCGTTTTACAAGCTCGCATTACTCTAGGGCTCTCTGTACATTTTCAAGTGTAGGGCACTCCACGGTCGGTTCAGCCTCTTTCC
Source organism: Boesenbergia rotunda (assembly GCA_024364735.1). Taxonomy (NCBI): domain Eukaryota; kingdom Viridiplantae; phylum Streptophyta; class Magnoliopsida; order Zingiberales; family Zingiberaceae; genus Boesenbergia; species Boesenbergia rotunda. The sequence goes on along the minus strand of JAGFNQ010002612.1, from coordinate 572,364 downwards.
ATGTTCGTCCTCCAAGTAGTAGGCGCCTGAATGCAATTTCTGGACGATTTTGAAGGGTCCGCCCCACTGTGGTTGTAATTTGTTAACATCACCGACCGGCTTTATTCGTTTCCAGACAAGGTCTCCAGGTCGAAACGAGCGCGGCAACACCTTCTGGTCGTACCTTTGTTTCATGCGCTGACGGTACGTGAACATCCGGGCGGCTGCTTTTTCCCGGACTTCCTCTATGAGGTCAAGCTCTAGGCGTCTTCTTTCCTCATTCCCTTCATCATAGCTTAACCGCCTGTCGGATTCACAGCCGACCTCGACCGGCACCACCGCCTCGCTGCCATAGACGAGGTGGAAAGGCGTTTGCCCGGTAGCTTCTCTGGGTGTGGTTCTGTTCGCCCAAAGGACCCCGGGCAGCTGTTCTACCCAGTTGGTTCCTGCATGATCCAGTTTGGTTTTGAGCCCTCTCAAGATTTCTCGGTTGGTGACTTCTGCTTGGCCGTTGCTTTGTGGATACGCCACGGATGTAAAAGCCTGATGGATACCGTAAGTCGAGCACCATTCTTTGATTTTCTTTCCTTGAAACTGCCGACCGTTGTCAGACACCAACTTGTGGGGGATCCCGTATCTGCATAGAATATTTTGCCAAAGGAACTTAATCACCGTCTGCTCGGTGATTCTAGCTAGCGCCTCTGCTTCCACCCATTTAGAGAAATAATCCACCGCGACCAATAAGAACTTCTTCTGAGCGGGGGCGGTGGGAACGGACCTACGATATCCATGCCCCATTGGTCGAACGGGCAAGAGACTGCCGATGTCTTCATTACTTCGGTTGGCCGGTGTGGCAGGCACTGATGTTTCTGACAAGATATGCATGTTGCGGCCAACCGGTCGGCATCTTTCTGTAAAGTTGGCCAATAGTACCCGGCCAAAAGAGCTTTCCGGGCGGTGGCTCTACCTCCTGAATGATTACTGCAGACCCCCATATGGACCTCTCGAAGCACATAATCTGCATCTTCACTGCTAAGGCATTTGAGTAATGGCCGGGCGTGAGCACGTTTATAGAGGACATCTCCGACCATAGTGTATTGCGCGGCTCTCTTTCTGAACAGACGAGCCTCTTCCCGGTCGGACGGCACTTTTCCCCTGGTCAAGAATGCAATCAAGGGAGTTCTCCAATCGGTCTCCAATTCAGCTTCCGCCTGCTGCTCGATTTGCATGACAAATAAGGCATGGCAGGCCGGCCGGGGGACCACCCAAGATCCGACTGCACTGGCTAATTTGGCCAGCTCATCTGCCTTCAAGTTGCTTTCTCGAGGGATCTTCTGCAAGAGTACCTCCCGGAAACCCGCCTTCAACTGCTCATATGCATCGATGTACTCTTGCAGCCGGTCACTGTTGACTTCGAAGTTACCGGCTAGTTGTTGTATAGCAAGCTGCGAATCTGAATATAGCCACACCCGGGTGGCGCCGATATGCCGGGCGGCTTGCAGACCGGCTATTAGTGCTTCATATTCAGCTTCATTATTAGTTGCCTTGTGTTCCAATCGTACTGACAGGTGTAGCCGCTCTTCTTCGGGAGAAACCATGAGAACGCCGATTCCGCTTCCTTGCCGAGAGGATGCCCCATCAACGTACACTTTCCATACGCCTTCGGCTTCGTCGGGATGCCATTCCGTGAGAAAATCGGCTAAGGCCTGAGCCTTGATAGCCGGCCGGGGTATATATTGTATGTCATATTCGCTTAGCTCAGTTGTCCACTTGACTAGCCGCCCTGAAGCATCCGGATTTGTAAGCACGCGACCCAAGTTACTGTTAGTCAATACAGTAATCGGGTGAGCTAAGAAATATGGTCTGAGTCGCCGGGCGGCTAAGAACAGTATGTAGCCCAATTTTTCGAGTGTCGTGTACCGACACTCGGCTCCTTTAAATAGATGTGCAAAGAAATACACCGGCCGCTGCTCAGCTTTGTCTTCCCGGACCAACACCATGCTGCCCGAGTCAGCGGAAGTTGCTAGATATACAAATAAATTCTCCCCAGGCTCTGGCCGGGCGAGCGTTGGTAATTCCGCCAGGTACGATTTCAGCTCTTCGAAGGCCTTGTCACACTCCGCATCCCACTGAAATTTGGTGGTTCGACGCAAGGTCTTGAAAAAAGGCAAGCCCCGTTCGGCTGACCGGGAAATGAATCTTGACAAGGCCGTTATCCGTCCGGTCAGCCGTTGAGCTTCTCTTAGATTCCTTGGAGCCGGCATCTCCATGATGGCGTTTACTTTGCCCGGATTTGCTTCAATGCCCCGTTCGGTGACGATATAACCAAGGAACTTCCCGCTCCGAGCTCCGAATAAACATTTGGCCGGATTAAGCTTTAGGCCAAACCGCCGCAGCGTTTGGCAAGTTTCTTCAATGTCGGAGATTAGTTCATCCGCCCGGGCAGTCTTGATCAGAATATCGTCGACATATACTTCGACGTTACGCCCCCTTTGCGACCGGAACACCTTGTTCATCATTCTTTGATAGGTGGCGCCCGCATTCTTGAGGCCAAACGGCATGACGGTGTAGCAGTAAGTGCCGTCAGCCGTGACAAAGCTACTTTTCTTGGTCGGCCACAGCCAGCGGGACTTGGTGGTACCCTGGTACGCATCCAGCATTGATATGAACTCGCTGCCGGCCGTCGAGTCGACCAGTTGATCGATCCGTGGAAGTGGGTAGCAATCTTTCGGGCATGCACGATTGAGATCTCGGAAATCAATGCATACCCGCCACTTGTCATTTGGTTTGGACACCAGCACCACGTTGGCCAACCAGGCCGGGAATTGAACTTCCCGGATGTGTCCTGCTTCCAGCAGTCTTTCCACTTCCGCCCGGATGACTTGATTTTGCGCAGCGCTGCGATCTCTTCTTCGTTGCTTGACCGGCCGCGCACCCGGGTAAACATGGAGCTGGTGTTCTGCGACTTCCGGTCGGACTCCCTTCAAGTCTTTTGGCGACCAGGCAAATACATCTTGATTCCGGGCGAGGGAGTCGATGAGGGATTGCTTCAGCTCCTCGGGAAGTCCTGCAGCAATTTGTATTTTGGTATCTTCCGACCAGGCAAAAGTTGTACCTCCTCTTTGTCTTCCCGCAATTCTGCCCAAGGGGAGGCTTGCACCATGTTGCAGCTGCTACCTGCCCGCCTCGCCTTTTGACCTCCCGAGCGGACATCATCAGCATAGCAGCGCCGGGCCACGGTCTGATTGCCTTTCACCTCGCCGACTCTGTCGCCGACCGGAAACTTCACCTTAAGGTAGTAGGTGGAAACTACCGCTCTGAACTCATTGAGAGCCGGTCGACCGAGGATGGCGTTGTAGGCAGCAGGGGCATCCACGATCAGAAACGTGGTCCACCGGGTTCTCTTGAGTGGCTCCTCTCCAAGTGAGACAGCCAGCCGTATCTGTCCGATCGGCTGTACTTCGTTCCCCGTAAATCCGAACAGGGGAGTAGCCACCATCTCTAGCTGCGATAACTCAATTTGCAGTTGATCGAAAGCTCGTTTATATAAAATGTTTACCGAGCTGCCGGTGTCCACAATGGTTCGATGGACTTCATAGTTGGCGATGACAGCTGTGATGACCAGCGGGTCATCGTGCGGCACCTCCAATCCTTGTAAATCCTGCGGCCCCCAGTTGATTTGGGGCCCTTGAGCTTGAGATGTACTGACTCCGACTTGGTGAATTTCCAGTCGGCGTACCTGCGTTTTCCTGGCTCGGTTGGAGTCGCCGCCGGTCGGACCGCCAGAAATCACATTGACGCCTCCTCGGACGGCGTTTTGGTGATTGGCTTGATCTTCGTCAAGTTCCTCCACCTCTTCCTGCTCGGGCCGAGGAAACAATTGCCGGGCGGCAGGGGCATCCCACCTTTGTCCTTGCTGGGCTGTGGCTCCTTGACCGCGCCCGCGTCCCTGCTGGGTTGCCGTCCTTGACCCCTACCGTGGGGGTCCGAGCTCTGTTGCTGCTCGGCAGTCCTCAGTGTTGTGTGTATTGCATTGGTGAAACGCACAATACGGGGCCCATCTGTTGGGCCAATTCCCCTGTGCCACTTGCACTTGCTGGGGTCTCATTCCGAGCCGATCGGCCGGTCGGGGCTGCGAATCGGTCCCCTGGCGATCTGTTGTGTTGAGGTGCGGCGATGGGCTAACGATCGCTTCCTTCCGCCGGGCGGCTTGTGCTTCTTCCACATTGATATACTTACCAGCCTTCCCGAGCAGGCTGTCGAAATCCTTCGGTGGTTTCCTGATCAGGGATCGGAAGAAATCACCCTCTTGAAGCCCTTGTGAGAAGGCGGTGACTAGTACTTCGGAGGTGGTATTGGGCACCTCTAGCGCTACTCCATTGAACCTCTGTATGTAGGCCCGGAGTGACTCTTTCGGACCTTGCTTCAGAGCGAACAAATTGAGGCTGGTCTTGTGGTGCCTCCGACTGCTTGCAAAATGTTGCAGAAACAGCCGCTTTACCTCTGCGAAACTCCCAACTGATCCACTCGGGAGCCCGCCAAACCATCGTTGAGCCGGCCCGGAGAGGGTTGTCAGGAAAGCGCGGCATTTGACGCCCTCCGGGTATTGGTGCAACTGGGCCGAGCTTTCAAATTTCATGACGTGCTCCTCGGGGTCACTGGCCCCCGAGTACTCTGGCATGGTGAAGAATCGTAGGTTCTTGGGAACGGATCCCAAGAATTTGTGAGGAGAAAGGGCTGCGAGTCGGACAGGCCGCCGTGGGGTCAGCTAACCCTTTCCCTTTATCTGGGCGTGTCTGGTGCGCCAGGCTGGACGCTGAAGCTTCGGTCGGGACTGAGTGGGCCTCGTTCCGGAAGAGTGCTCGGGGAAAATTAGGAGCACGGGGATCGGGCTGAGCAGCCATACCTTCTGAATTTCCCCGTACAAGGGCCCGGGGGCCGGGCCCTTGACTACCGGTTGGCGGATGCGATTGTTGGCCTTCTGTGTCCGGCAGCCATCAGCATTTCATATTCTTCTGGCGAAAGAGTAACCGTCAGGGGATTGGGGTTATCCATTCTTCGCTCTCGATCAGGCGGAAGGCCCTCCTTCTAGCGCCAAATTTGATCCTGTCGCCGAGCGTAGTGGAGCCGCAACCGGAATGACGGTGTAGGGATGAACGACGTAGATGCTGACGGGGCGTCCTCGCGCAGAATGGCAGCGTGGGGGGGGTTCCTCCGCCGAATGGAAGTGGATGTCGCCTGGTGCAGGGCCGGCCGACGGAGGTGAACCTGCTGAGGAAGATGACCGTTAGCAACCTAGCCGGGAGACGTCCCGGCAAGGCACTCCGACGATCAAGTCAGTACTCCGAGGAACAGTAGAAATAATGGAGCACTGGAAAGATAAGAGGATTCGCGCGAGTATGTATGCGTACCTGAGAATGAGGAGTGGAGTGGCTTATATAGCCGGGGAAAAGGACCAGGCATGGCCTGTGTCAGGATCTTCTGACAGGGTCAGAAGATGTGGTATGGTGCTGTCGATATGGGTATGGCCTGTGTCAGGATCTTCTGACAGGGTCAGAGATATGGCATGGTTGTGTCGACTGTAACCATCCTTTTTTGTCGTATACTATTTGTCTTATGCGAGGACAAAGACAGGTCTCGGTAAGGCGGCGCCTGTCAGAGAGTGTCAGCTCGTACGAGGAGTGACATCCTGTTACCTGCGGCTGGTGCAGGTATATTTTGTCTTTATCCCAGGATGACTCCGAGAGAGAGCCCGAGTGGACATCCGGCCGGCTCGCCCGGATGGGTGTCAGGCACGAGCATGGATTGCCGGGCGGATGCACCCGGCTGAATGAGGTGGGTAAGTCTTAATGTGGCAGGCCGGGCTTGACCGACCGGATGGACCACTATATTTATTCTACCCGGCTGCCTTAAGCCCGACCAGCCGGTGAAGGCTTTGGGGCCCGGCCAGAATGTTTGTTGAGTCGGTTACTCGTATAATGACGTGGACCCTGAAGCAGGCCAGGTCGTTCGCCACGTTGGCTACCCATATCGTGCAAAATATAGGACAGGATCAC
>JAGFNQ010002612.1:393069-566210 GCA_024364735.1 Boesenbergia rotunda | reverse complement strand
GCTACCCATATCGTGCAAAATATAGGACAGGATCAGTAGTGAATTGTAGTTTGGAAAAAGACATAGGAGAAATTACTTTGTATGTCACTTGCAGGGGCGTATAACTAAGTTCGACACTTCATGCATGTTAAAGTGTCAGCTAAACATTATCCTTAAGACTCGTCTCTTCCTGTTTGTCCTCTACATGATTACTTGTTGGGCACATTTTCTCTTACCAGTATGAATTTCTGAACCCATTAATTGACTAATTGCTGCAGATGCACTGTTAAATCTCCTAGTCAGTCTGCAATGACAACCCTTATAGGAAGTGTAAAACTGCAAAAAAGCCTTTAGTAGTGGCAGGATGTGTTCCTCAGGGTAGTCGAGATTTGAAGGACCTCGAAGGCATTAGCATAATTGGAGTGCAACAAATAGATCGTGTTGTTGAAGTTGTAGAGGAGACTTTGAAAGGCCATGAAGTACGGCTTTTAAACAGGAAAACATTGCCATCACTAGATCTTCCTAAGGTATCTCTTGGAGGCTGTGCATTGTTTGTATAATCATATTAGAGTTAGTTTCATAAAACAATGTTGCTTAGGTTGCGTTTGGTACGCTTGTTTTCCATTTTCATTTTCCATAGAAAATGCGATTTTTCAGAAAACGTGTTTGATTTGTATTTTCCAGACTTGCTTTCTAGAAAAAGATATAGTATTTTCTGAAAAACTAGAGAATGAAATAAAGTCATTTTCTAGAAAATGAGAAAATGTGATTTTTTCAGAAAATGAAAATAGAAAACGGAACAAACCAAACGCTCCCTTAGCTATTTTATACTTGATTCTAGTATTTTTATGATTCCAGAAGTGTGTTTTTAATGTAGAGTTGATGATCTCTTGTTCAGATCTTTACTTGCAAGGATACTTGTCTAACTCTTCTGTGTTTCTGCAGGTAAGGAAAAACAGGTTAATTGAAATTCTTCCGATAAATGTTGGTTGTTTAGGTGCCTGTACTTACTGCAAGACAAAGCATGCTCGTGGCCATCTAGGTAGCTATACAGTTGAAAGCCTTGTAAGTTAGCTGAACTAAGGTCTAGCTATAGAATTATTCTTTTCAGATATAAGCCATATGTTGATGCAGGTAGAACGTGTAAAAAATGTTATTTCTGAAGGAGTCAAGGAGATTTGGTTGAGCAGTGAAGACACTGGTGCATATGGTTAGTGATTTTTTGGTGAACTATTTTAGTTAAAAATGTCATGACACAGGGTTGTCCTACCATGCTCAAGGAGTACCTCTTTAGGTGACAATTGAATCAAACGTCCATATATATATATGTCCGGAAATGAGTATGAATCAAGGATACGAAAGCTAAATAAATTTCCTATCAAAGATCTAAATATATTTTCATCTTATAAAGAAGAACATCTTCTTAAAAGGAATGCATACTATATAAAAGAACATCTATCAGTAAAATTGGTGCTTCTAAGAAAATGAAACATTGAACAAAACTTAAACAAGCAAACACAAATGAAACAAAAAATGGTTTCGAACATATGCCAGTATCTTTGAGCAACTCTATATATGCTAGTTGGAACTAGTCAAGACCTGCAATACATATGCTTGCCTATAAAATTTGGAGGACAAGGAAAATACAGAGTAAGAACATATTACAAAGTGGGTAAGAGGATAGATGTGCTTGAACATAATCTTATTTAAGAACTTAAGAACCAACACGAGGTACGCGTCCTAACTTTTTAGGTTTCTTTTATGCACATAATTAACTTTCAATCTTTATCACATTTATTTTATCATGAATATGGGTCACTAAAATCATCTGACACATGGGTCAAATTCCTCATAGGTGGTAGATAGCAATACAGTGAACAGCACCATATTGACCATATGCAGTGCCACGAAGCCTGTAGGTAGTAGGTACTCAGGAACTTTGATTATATATCTACGCTTGGAGTATTCACTTTTTACCATTTATTTTCACCATTTACAATAGCGACTTGTTATAGCCATTTTTCACTTTAAAGCTTTCGCACAATTATTCAACTTTGGGTTTAAATATAATTTAGGTATATTACTTTTAAGTAATCATTAATTGGAGAGGCTAACCTATTTCACCATTTAATAAATGTTATGCTAATTTAACTATGTGTTAGAAGATGGTTGGAAGGTTTAATATACTATATGTAAACAAACATGAAAAAATGGAAGAAAATTAATATTGAACATGGAAGGAAAAAAACAATTTAGACAAGTGTCTCGAACATCATGTTATAACTTGAAATTTTCTCCCCTTAAATGTGACCCAACAAGATGTTTCACATGATTGATAAACAACACAAAAATTAGCATTCATTTCACCCAAGAATTTAACCCATGATTTAATTTAATTTTGAATTGGAATAGCACCATTTTGGTTCCCTTTCTTGAAACAATGTTAGCACCATATATAATCTTTTAACACATTTAATGTATGCCCAAGGGATCATATAAGTTTACCCACATCAATAGATGTTGCGAGAAGGGCCAAAAGTCCTCAAGGTTAGTTGCTCACGAGTCTCTACATAATCACATAAGTATAACTTAATTAAAAAAATTAATATAAGATAGGAATATTAAACCTCAAATTCCATGTATTCCCTGAATTAGTTGATCCAATCTTGGTCCATCATCCTCAATACATCTCAATTTTTAAAGTAAATGGTTGTACTACCCCTTAAATCCAATTTATCAGAGTCAAGTTCACTAATATTACTATGTGAATCCTAAAAATATAAGTTCGACGAAGAAAGTGTTGCCTAGCTACTCTCTTTGAGTAAATAAGCAGAATAGGTGTTTTGATAATGCAAAAAGCTCGTACCAAAGCCCTAAAGTTGGGAACAAAGAAAGGGGAGGAGCACCAAGTTAACTATTATGGATGGCGGCATGTAGGACGGATTGTTGCCGCTAGGAAGAGAAAGGGAATGAGACAATACTAGAAGGTCTGGCAACAATGCTGCAACATGCCTGAGGGTTGGATGGTGATGCTCGGGCATTTGCAAAGGCTAAGTGGTGGCCATGTGTGTGTTCAAAAGGTGATTGTGTTTCAGGCACACAAAAGCAATGGCAGGGGGCTTCATGCAAGTGCAACAACTTTATGCGAAGGCTACAACAAGCAACTACGCGAAGGGAATGTGGGTGAATTAGAGCCATAACTAGGAAGGAAGGAGGTGAATGCTTTTAGGGAACACTTGACTTGTGAATGTCATGTTGGGGAGTGGAGGGGAAAAGGGTTTTATATACTTCATACAAAACTAACTTTCCCACCAACCCAATTAACACAACTAAATTGGCTTAGCTCAAGTGTAAAAACTTGGTTCAATCTTAATTTACTCATAGATCCAAATCAAGTTTAGTTGGGATCTACATGATTGTAATCTCCATGCTTATGTGAAGGACTCACCCAAAACTTAATTAGGCCATAGTTCCCCCAAAGCCATTAATGGAGTGTTTGAGAGAGCTTTTGCTTATTTAAAAGTGATTCTTATAAAGATTATTTCGAAGTTAGTGAGAAGCTAAAGTATGAAGTGTTTGAAAATAAAAATCAAAAGTTGATACAAGATAAAGTTTGAGTGTTTGATGAATAATTACGTCTAAGCTTTATTTTTAGTTAAATGACAATAATATCCTTAAATTATATAAATTATTTTTTTTAATTATCTAAATATAATTTTGATACACCATTAATAATAATATGTTTATATAATTATTATTATATTTTGAATATGGTATCAAAATTAACTTTTTTATAACATGAATGTTTGGAAAAATATAACAACAACAACAAAGCCTTATCCCACTAGGTAGGGTCGGCTATATGGATCCTTTTACGCCATTGAGTTCTATCCCCTACTATATCATCATCTAGATTTAAATAAAATTTATCTTGTTTTATTGTTGCCAACCAAGTCTTTTTTGGTCTTCCTCTCCCTCTTTTAATGTGCGTATTTATCATAGTTTCACATCGTCTAACAGGGGCATTTATTGGTCTTCTAAGTACATGTCCGTACCATCTCAAACGTGTCTCCGAAGTTTTTCTTCAATAGATGCAACTCCGACTTCTCTCTAATGTTCTTATTTCTTATATACGTATCATTCGTATGTCCACACATCCACTTACATCATCTTCATCTCTACAACTTCTCATCTTTCTGCTCATGTGTTCGTCATACGCCAACATTCAGTTTCACTATAATATACACAGGTCTAACTGACCATTTTGTAGAACTTTTAAGTTTTAAAGGTACTTTAACACATAAAAACACCCGATCAATGTTTTCTATCAACCAACCACTGCTTGTATTCTATGTAAGACATCTCTCTCAATTCCTCCATCACTTTGCAAGAACGATCCTAAATACTTAAAGTTCTCGATTTTAGACAACTCATCATCTCCTATCTTAACAATTGTTTCACTACGTCTAGCATTGCTAAACTTAAATTCCATATATTCAGTCTTTACTCTACTAAGCCTAAAACCTTTCATTTCTAGAGTTTCCCGCCAAGATTCTAGTTTAGCATTTACTCCTTCACGTGTCTCATCTATCAAAACAATATCATCTGAACAACATGCACATAGTCACTGTATCTTGAATGTGCCAGTGAGTTCGATCCATGATTAGTGTAAAAAGATAAGGACTAAGCTGATCCTTGATGTAACCCTATCCTTATTGGATAATGCTTCAGTAATCCACTGAAGTCTTCACTCTGAGTCGTTACATCTTCTACATATCCTTAATTAGTTCAATATATTTACGCTAACGCCTCTCTTTTCTAGAATTCTCCATATAATTTTCTGGACCCTATCATAAGCTTTTTCTGAAATCAATGAATACCATGTGTAGATCTTTCTTTTGCTCCCGATATTTTTCAATTAATTGTAAGAAGATGTATAGCTTCTATTGTCGACCTTCAGGTCTGAACCTAAATTGATTTTCGATCACCGTGATCTCCTTAATCATTTTTCTATTACTCTTTCTCAAAGTTTTATGGTATGACTCATTAGTTTAATACTCCTATAGTTTGTATAATTTTGCACTTCTCTTTTGTTCTTATATAAGAGAACTATAGTACTTACCCTCCATTGATTAGACATTTTTTTTAATTTTCAATACCATATTAAATAATTTTGTAAGTCATTTAATACCTTGTTTCCCTAAGCACTTTCATACCTCTATTGGGATATCATCTTGTCCCACGGCTTTTCTATTGCATCCCTTTCAAAACTTGTTTTACTTCTGAAGTTTGAATTCTACGATGAAAATTAAAATTTCTATACTCATTTAACTACTTAGATTGCCTAAGTTAAGTGGTCTCTTAAACCTTCATTAAAAAGTTGATGAAAGTAAATCCTTCACCACTTTTTTATTTCTCTTTCATTTACTAGCACTCTATTGCATTCATCTTTAATACATCTTATTTGGTCAAGTTCTCTTTTTTTTTCTCTCTCGCTTTAACTATTTTATAAATGTCTCTTTCCCCTTCTTTTGTATCCAAGTTTTGGCATAATCGTTCAAAAATTTTATTTTTTGCTTCATTCACTGCTTTTTTAGTCTCTTTTTTGGCTATTGTATATTTTTTTAAGTTTTCCTCGTTCTTTAAAATATATAATTCCTTATAGGCTATTCGTTTTTTCCTTTATTTTCTCTTGTACTTTCTCATTCCACCATTAAGATTCCTTACTTGGTAGTGCATGCCCTTTTGATTCACCGAGTACACCTTTAGCTATTATTTTCAACTTTGATATCATCTTATCCCATGTCGTGTTAAAGACACTGTATATTTTATCTAATGCTTGCATTCCTACCTTCTCCTTCAATATATTTTGCTTTCCATTCTTTTAACTTCCACCATTTAATTTTAGGAGTCGTGTATTTTTTTCCTCTATTGATACTATAATTACAGCGTATATCTAACACTACTAATCTATGTTGGGTAGTTAAGCTTTCTCTTGGGATGACCTTACAATCTTTACAAATCTTCCGATCTTTCTTCCTAACCATAAAAAAGTTAATTTGCGATTTATTATTCTCACTTTTGAATATGAGCAAGTGTTCTTCTTTTTTCTTAAAAAATATATTATCTAATATAAGGTCACATGTTATCGCAAAATCCAATATAGTTTTTCCTTCTTCATTTTTTGTTCCAAACCCATAAACCCCCATGTACCTCTTATATTCTTTATTTTTCACTCCAATAATCCATTTGGATCGCTCCTATTAAAATCATTTTATTTGACGGAATGTTTTGTAATATCTCATCTAAATCATCCCAAAATCTTGATTTGTTTCTTCATCTAATCTACTTGAGGTGCATATATGCTAATTATGTTCACAACTTTTTTTGCCACTATTATCTTGAGAACTATAATTCTATCCCCTACTCTAACAACTTTATCTTTTAAAGAACTATCTACAAAAATACCTACACCATTTTTTGTTTTACTTTTTTTGTGTACCATAACTTAAAACCCGAATTCTCTATTATTTTTGCCTTATTGCCTACCCATTTGTTTCTTGCACACAAAATACTAATTTTTCTCTTAATCATCGTATCTACCACCTCCATTGTTTTACTAGTGAAGTTCCTATATTTTATGTTCCAAATCTCAGACTATTACTTTTTTATAATGTTTATTCTTATCCACCTAGGGTGAGAACTCTTGCCTATTTAACACTACACCCAAAGTTGGTTCCTGCATGATCCAGTTTGGTTTTGAGCCCTCTCAAGATTTCTCGGTTGGTGACTTCTGCTTGGCCGTTGCTTTGTGGATACGCCACGGATGTAAAAGCCTGATGGATACCGTAAGTCGAGCACCATTCTTTGATTTTCTTTCCTTGAAACTGCCGACCGTTGTCAGACACCAACTTGTGGGGTATCCCGTATCTGCATAGAATATTTTGCCAAAGGAACTTAATCACCGTCTGCTCGGTGATTCTAGCTAGCGCTCTGCTTCCACCCATTTAGAGAAGTAATCCACCGCGACCAATAAGAACTTCTTCTGAGCGGGGGCGGTTGGGAACGGACCTACGATATCCATGCCCCATTGGTCGAACGGGCAAGAGACTGCCGATGTCTTCATTACTTCGGTTGGCCGGTGTGGCAGGCACTGATGTTTCTGACAAGATATGCATGTTGCGGCCAACCGGTTGGCATCTTTCTGTAAAGTTGGCCAATAGTACCCAGCCAAAAGAGCTTTCCGGGCGGTGGCTCTACCTCCTGAATGATTACTGCAGACCCCCATATGGACCTCTCGAAGCACATAATCTGCATCTTCACTGCTAAGGCATTTGAGTAATGGCCGGGCGTGAGCACGTTTATAGAGGACATCTCCGACCATAGTGTATTGCGCGGCTCTCTTTCTGAACAGACGAGCCTCTTCCCGGTCGGACGGCACTTTTCCCCTGGTCAAGAATGCAATCAAGGGAGTTCTCCAATCGGTCTCCAATTCAGCTTCCGCCTGCTGCTCGATTTGCATGACAAATAAGGCATGGCAGGCCGGCCGGGGGACCACCCAAGATCCGACTGCACTGGCTAATTTGGCCAGCTCATCTGCCTGCAAGTTGCTTTCTCGAGGGATCTTCTGCAAGAGTACCTCCCGGAAACCCGCCTTCAACTGCTCATATGCATCGATGTACTCTTGCAGCCGGTCACTGTTGACTTCGAAGTTACCGGCTAGTTGTTGTATAGCAAGCTGCGAATCTGAATATAGCCACACCCGGGTGGCGCCGATATGCCGGGCGGCTTGCAGACCGGCTATTAGTGCTTCATATTCAGCTTCATTATTAGTTGCCTTGTGTTCCAATCGTACTGACAGGTGTAGCCGCTCTTCTTCGGGAGAAACCATGAGAACGCCGATTCCGCTTCCTTGCCGAGAGGATGCCCCATCAACGTACACTTTCCATACGCCTTCGGCTTCGTCGGGATGCCATTCCGTGAGAAAATCGGCTAAGGCCTGAGCCTTGATAGCCGGCCGGGGTATATATTGTATGTCATATTCGCTTAGCTCAGTTGTCCACTTGACTAGCCGCCCTGAAGCATCCGGATTTGTAAGCACGCGACCCAAGTTACTGTTAGTCAATACAGTAATCGGGTGAGCTAAGAAATATGGTCTGAGTCGCCGGGCGGCTAAGAACAGTATGTAGCCCAATTTTTCGAGTGTCGTGTACCGACACTCGGCTCCTTTAAATAGATGTGCAAAGAAATACACCGGCCGCTGCTCAGCTTTGTCTTCCCGGACCAACACCATGCTGCCCGAGTCAGCGGAAGTTGCTAGATATACAAATAAATTCTCCCCAGGCTCTGGCCGGGCGAGCGTTGGTAATTCCGCCAGGTACGATTTCAGCTCTTCGAAGGCCTTGTCACACTCCGCATCCCACTGAAATTTGGTGGTTCGACGCAAGGTCTTGAAAAAAGGCAAGCCCCGTTCGGCTGACCGGGAAATGAATCTTGACAAGGCCGTTATCCGTCCGGTCAGCCGTTGAGCTTCTCTTAGATTCCTTGGAGCCGGCATCTCCATGATGGCGTTTACTTTGCCCGGATTTGCTTCAATGCCCCGTTCGGTGACGATATAACCAAGGAACTTCCCGCTCCGAGCTCCGAATAAACATTTGGCCGGATTAAGCTTTAGGCCAAACCGCCGCAGCGTTTGGCAAGTTTCTTCAATGTCGGAGATTAGTTCTTCCGCCCGGGCAGTCTTGATCAGAATATCGTCGACATATACTTCGACGTTACGCCCCCTTTGCGACCGGAACACCTTGTTCATCATTCTTTGATAGGTGGCGCCCGCATTCTTGAGGCCAAACGGCATGACGGTGTAGCAGTAAGTGCCGTCAGCCGTGACAAAGCTTACTTTTTCTTGGTCGGCCACAGCCAGCGGGACTTGGTGGTACCCCTGGTACGCATCCAGCATTGATATGAACTCGCTGCCGGCCGTCGAGTCGACCAGTTGATCGATCCGTGGAAGTGGGTAGCAATCTTTCGGGCATGCACGATTGAGATCTCGGAAATCAATGCATACCCGCCACTTGTCATTTGGTTTGGACACCAGCACCACGTTGGCCAACCAGGCCGGGAATTGAACTTCCCGGATGTGTCCTGCCTCCAGCAGTCTTTCCACTTCCGCCCGGATGACTTGATTTTGCGCAGCGCTGCGGTCTCTTCTTCGTTGCTTTACTGGCCGTGCACCCGGGTAAACATGGAGCTGGTGTTCCGCGATTTCCGGTCGGACTCCCTTCAAGTCTTTTGGCGACCAGGCAAATACGTCTTGATTCCGGGCGAGGGAGTCGATGAGGGATTGCTTTAGCTCCTCGGGAAGTCCTGCAGCAATTTGTATTTTGGTATCTTCCCGACCAGGCAAGAGTTGTACCTCCTCTTTGTCTTCCCGCAATTCTGCCCAAGGGGAGGCTTGCACCATGTTGCAGCTGCTACCTGCCCGCCTCGCCTTTTGACCCCCCGAGCGGACATCATCAGCATAGCAGCGCCGGGCCACGGTCTGATTGCCTTTCACCTCGCCGACTCTGTCGCCGACCGGAAACTTCACCTTCAGGTAGTAGGTGGAAACTACCGCTATGAACTCATTGAGAGCCGGTCGACCGAGGATGGCGTTGTAGGCAGCAGGGGCATCCACGACCAGAAACGTGGTCCATCGGGTTCTCTTGAGTGGCTCCTCTCCAAGTGAGACAGCCAGCCGTATCTGTCCGATCGGCTGCACTTCGTTTCCCGTAAATCCGAACAGGGGAGTAGCCACCATCTCTAGCTGCGATAACTCAATTTGCAGTTGATTGAAAGCTCGTTTATATAAAATGTTTACCGAGCTGCCGGTGTCCACAATGGTTCGGTGGACTTCATAGTTGGCGATGACAGCTGTGATGACCAGCGGGTCATCGTGCGGCACCTCCAATCCTTGTAAATCCTGCGGTCCCCAGTTGATTTGGGGCCCTTGAGCTTGAGAAGTGCTGACTCCGACTTGGTGAATTTCCAGACGGCGCACCTGCGTCTTTCTGGCGCGGTTGGAGTCGCCGCCGGTGGGACCTCCGGAAATCACATTGACGCCTCCTCTGACGGCGTTCTGGTGATTAGCTTGATCTTCGTCAAGCTCCTCCACCTCTTCCTGCTCGGGCCGAGGAAACAATTGCCGGGCGGCGGGGGCATCCCGCCTTTGTCCTTGCTGGGCTGTGGCTCCTTGACCGCGCCCGCGTCCCTGCTGGGTTTGCCGTCCTTGACCCCTACCGTGCGGGGTCCGAGCTCTGTTGCTTGCTCGGCAGTCCTCAGTGTTGTGCGTATTGCATTGGTGAAACGCACAATACGGGGCCCATCTGTTGGGCCAATTCCCCTGTGCCACTTGCACTTGCTGGGGTCTCATTCCGAGCCGATCGGCCGGTCGGGGACTGCGAATCGGTCCCCCTGGCGATCTGTTGTGTTGAGGTGCGGGCGATGGGCTTACGATCGCTTCCTTCCGCCGGGCGGCTTGTGCTTCTTCCACATTGATATACTTACCAGCCTTCCCGAGCAGGCTGTCGAAATCCTTCGGTGGTTTCCTGATCAGGGATCGGAAGAAATCACCCTCTTGAAGCCCTTGTGAGAAGGCGGTGACTAGTACTTCGGAGGTGGTATTGGGCACCTCTAGCGCTACTCCATTGAACCTCTGTATGTAGGCCCGGAGTGACTCTTTCGGACCTTGCTTCAGAGCGAACAAATTGAGGCTGGTCTTGTGGTGCCTCCGACTGCTTGCAAAATGTTGCAGAAATAGCCGCTTTACCTCTGCGAAACTCCCAACTGATCCACTCGGGAGCCCGCCAAACCATCGTTGAGCCGGCCCGGAGAGGGTTGTCAGGAAAGCGCGACATTTGACGCCCTCCGGGTATTGGTGCAACTGGGCCGAGCTTTCAAATTTCATGACGTGCTCCTCGGGGTCACTGGCCCCCGAGTACTCTGGCATGGTGAAGAATCGTAGGTTCTTGGGAACGGGATCCCCAAGAATTTGTGAGGAGAAAGGGCTGCGAGTCGGACAGGCCGCCGTGGGGTCAGCTAACCCTTTCCCTTTATCTGGGCGTGTCTGGTGCGCCAGACTGGATGCTGAGGCTTCGGTCGGGACTGAGTGGGCCTCGTTCCGGAAGAGTGCTCGGGGAAAATTAGGAGCACGGGGATCGGGCTGAGCAGCTATACCTTCTGAATTTCCCCGTACAGAGGGCCCAGGGGGTCGGGCCCCTTGACTACCGGTTGGCGGATGCGATTGTTGGGCCTTCTGTGTCCTGACAGCCATCAGCATTTCATATTCTTCTGGCGAAAGAGTAACCGTCAGGGGGTTGGGGTTATCCATTCTTCGCTCTCGATCAGGCGGAAGGCCCTCCTTCTAGCGCCAAATTTGATCCTGTCGCCGAGCGTAGTGGAGCCGCAACCGGAATGACGGTGTAGGGATGAACGACGTAGATGCTGACGGGGCGTCCTCGCGCAGAATGGCAGCTTCGTGGGGGGGGGTATCCTCCGACCGAATGGAAGTGGATGTCGCCTGGTGCAGGGCCGGCCGACGAGAGGTGAACCTGCTGAGGAAGATGACCGTTAGCAACCCAGCCGGGAGACGTCCCGGCAAGGCACTCCGACGATCAAGTCAGTACTCCGAGGAACAGTAGAAATAATGGAGCACTGGAAAGATAGAGGATTCGCGCGAGTATGTATGCGTACCTGAGAATGAGGAGTGGAGTGGCTTATATAGCCGGGGAAAAGGACCAGGCATGGCCTGTGTCAGGATCTTCTGACAGGGTCAGAAGATGTGGTATGGTGCTGTCGATATGGGTATGGCCTGTGTCAGGATCTTCTGACAGGGTCAGAGGATATGGCATGGTTGTGTCGACTGTAACCATCTTTTTTTTGTCGTATACTATTTGTCTTAGGCGAGGACAAAGACAGGTCTCGGTAAGGCGGCGCCTGTCAGAGAGTGTCAGCTCGTACGAGGAGTGACATCCTGTTACCTGCGGCTGGTGCAGGTATATTTTGTCTTTATCCCAGGATGACTCCGAGAGAGAGCCCGAGTGGACATCCGGCCGGCTCGCCCGGATGGGTGTCAGGTCACGAGCATGGATTGCCGGGCGGATGCACCCGGCTGAATGAGGTGGGTAAGTCTTAATGTGGCAGGCCGGGCTTGACCGACCGGATGGACCACTATATTTATTCTACCCGGCTGCCTTAAGCCCGACCAGCCGGTGAAGGCTTTGGGGCCCGGCCAGAATGTTTGTTGAGTCGGTTACTCGTATAATGACGTGGACCCTGAAGCAGGCCAGGTCGTTCGCCACGTTAGCTACCCATATCGTGCAAAATATAGGACAGGATCAATCACCAATGGGGAAATGGCCATGTTCATGCAATTATTGTACGGATATTTTAGCTAGCACACTCGATCTTTTTCTCTATCATGGAGTAGTAAATTTATGGCTAGCTCTTTTTGGTGCATGCATGGGTTCCTCTCCTCCATTTCAAGGTGGTGGTAGTCTGGTAGATGTCGGTGTCATGATCTTGGAACTATCGATGAATTTTGAGGTGAGTCGTCAAAAGGTTGGAGGTCGAAAGGTTTAGAAGTGTGCGGGCAATGATGAGATGAGATGAGATGAGATCCCTGTGGATATCCATGAAAGGTTCTGGTCGGGCTACAGAGATAGTATTTCTTTTATTAGTTTTATAGCCTCTAAAATCTCTTAGACCATCAAGTTGCTATGGTGTAGTGGTTATCACGTTAGTCTTACACACTAAAGGCCCCCAGTTCGACCCTGGGTAGCAACAGTATTGAATTTTTTTTACTAACATCCCTCGAAGTTTCAGATTTACCGATTGCTTTCCTAATCAAAATTTACTGGGTAGCAACAGTAATGAGTCTTTTTTACTAACATCCCTCGTAGTTTCACGTTTACCAATTGCTTTCCTAATCAAAATTTATATATTATTAATAATATTTTCAAAAATGTAACTTTATTCTTTTAATAAAATACGGTATATATTTTTATATTTTATTAGTTTTCATATTTAAAATGAAAATTTTAAAATTTGTTTTCCCAAGGGGCTAACTTTGAATAAGTTAAGACATTTTAACAAACACAATTTACTGGATCACATATATTTATAATTTCAAATATTAATTTCTTATATTCATATACTCGAATATTAATTTTAACAATAGCAATTCACTAACTTTTAATAGATAAAATAATTTCAGAATGATATAAAATTAGTTTCTATATATATTGTTTGTTTTTATGAGTATATTCATGTCTTCGAACATTAATTTGACCAAATATATTGAGAGCACTAATTTTTTAAATACGAATTTGATTGTTTAAAAAAATCAATTCGTGATAAAAAATTATTGCTCTCAATATATTGGGTCAAATTGATATTTGAGGGCGTGAATATAATCAGGAGAATAAATCATATACATAAGAACTAATTTCATATCAATCTGAACTCGTTTGGTCTATCTGTTGATTTTGCCCAGGCATAGGAAGGTAAAACCAGCCGATAGACCAAACGACTTCGGATTGATATGAAATTAATTCCTATGTATATAGTTAATACTTCTAATTATATCTACGCCCTCAAACATAAATTTGACCTAATATATTAAAAGTAGTGATTTTTTGAACATAAATTAAATTTTTTGAATAATCAAATTCATATTTAAAAAATCACTGCTCTTGATATATTTGGTCAAATTAATGTTTGAATGTGTGAAAATAATTAAGAGAATTAGACAAATATATAAGAGTTAATTTCATATTAATCTGAGATCGTTTGGTCTATTAATCAATTTTACCCAGAATCGACTGATGGACCAAACGAATCATATGATAAACCAAACGACCTTGGATTGACATGAAACCAACTTCAATATTTTAGTCTAATTTTTTTCATTATATTCATGCTCTCAAACATCAATTTAACTTAATATATTGAGAGTAGTGTTTTTTAAAACACGAAATAGATTTTTTAAACAATCAAATTGGTGTTTAAAAATCACTGCTCTCAATATTAAGTTAAATTGATATTTGAGGACATTGATATAATCAAGAGAATTAGATAAATACATAGGAACTAATTTCATGTAAATCCGAGGTTGTTTGGTTCATCAGTCGATTTTGCTCAAAACCGACTGATGGACCAAATAAATCAGTTAATGAACCAAACGATCTAGGATTGACATGAAACTAACTTCTATATTTTAGTCTAATTCACCTAATTATATCCCTTCCTTCAAACATCAATTTAACTCAATATATTAAGAGTGGTGATTTTTTGAACACGAATTTGATTGTTCAAAAATCTAATTTATGTTTAAAAAATCAATACTCTCAATATATTGAGTCAAATTGATATTTGAGAGCATGAATAGACTAAAATATAGAAGTTGTTTTATGTCAATCCGAGGTCGTTTAGTCCATCAGTCGATTTTGCTCAAAATTGGCTGATGGACCAAACGAACCGGTAGATGGACCAAAAGACTTCGGATTGATATAAAACTAACTTTTATATTTTAGTTTAATTCTCCTGATTATATTCATACTCTCAAACATCGATTTAACTCAATATATTGAGAGTAGTGATTTTTTGAATACGAATTTGATTATTTGAAAAATATAATTTGTGCTTAAAAAATCATTATTCTCAAAATATTCAATCAAATTGATGTTTAATAACATGAATATAATTAGGATAATTAGACTGAAATATAAAAGTTAGTTTCATATCAATCTAAGATTGTTTGATCCATCAATCGGTTCGTTTGATCCATCAGTCAATTTTGCCCAAAATCGAATGATGAACCAAACGAATTAGTAGATAGACCAAATGAATACGGATTGATATGAAACTACTTCTATGTATTTATTTATCTAACATAATAAGGAGGAATATTCAGGATAATTAAATAAATATATAGGAGATAGTTTCATATTAATCCAAGTTCATTTGGTCTATCTACCGGTTCATTTGGTCGATCAATCGATTTTGGGCAACACCGATTGATGGACCAAACAAATCGACAGATGGATCAAACAATATCGGATTGACATAAAACTAAATTTTATATTTCAATCTAATTCTCCTGAATATATTCATGCCATCAAATATCAATTTGACTTAATATATATGCCCTCAAATATCAATTTGACTCAATATATTAAGAATAGTATTTTTTTTTAAATACGAATTAGACTTTTCAATCAGAAGTCGTTTGGTCCATCAATCGGTTTGTTTGGTCCATCAACTGATTTTGGATAAAACTGACTGATAGATCGGATTGATATGAAATTAACTCTTATGTATTAATTTAATTCTCTTAATTATGTATAAGAAGGCAAAATCTGCTAATGGACAAACGATTTCAGATTGATATGGAATTAGTTCTTATATGTATGGTTAGTTCTCCTGATTATATTCACGCCATCAAATATCAATGTGACCCAATATATTAAGAGTAGTGATTTTTTAACACGAATTAAATTTTTTGAATAATCAAATATGTATTTAAAAAATCACTGCTCTTAATATATTAGGTCAAATTAATATTTAAGGGTATGAATATATTTAAAAGAATAAACTATGTAAGAACTAATTTTATATCATTTCAAAATCGTCTATTAATTAATTTTATCTAAAATAACTTTTAATTAGAAAAAAAAACACTCGATTGATTTTTAAATCAGCCGACTGTTTCTCTCGGTTAATTCGTCGCATGAGGGCAGTAGAAAAATAAGTCGACGTATGAAAAAAAAAATAATAGGGAAAGTAAAAATGGGAGAATGAAAGATAAAGTGAATGACGTGATATTTTGTATGTATCGATCTTCGACGGATTCATCGTGCCTCCAAGGTACAGTTTGATTCGGCCGTCGATGATGTCCAAATGATAATCGGACGTGTGCATGTAAAATATTACGTGATTCATTTTACTTTCACTCTCATTATCATTGCTCTGAAAAAAATCATCAATCGACTGATAAAAACAAAATTGAAAATAGATACCTAATTTAATAATTTTAAAATTATCTTACATGATTTAAATATTTCACAAATTTAATTAGTCGATTCGGTAAATTGCTATTTTATCAATTTCGAAAGCATTAGGAGCGTTTGACAAAAAAAACAAGTGCATAAAATAGGTACATTAAACAAAAGCTTCCTTGAAAAAGCATAATTAACTCGAAAGCAACTGAATTGTTCGACAATACAATTTGCTGATTATCATATCCATAGCAAATTATTCATTCATACAAGTCTGGTAACAGGAAATGGAATATGGTTCAGTTGTTCTGTGGAAATTCAACGAAAGCACAACAAACTGGAAACAAAAATTTTCAAACGAAGTAGCAACAGAACACACACAACATGACATCTATTGCCCGATGGAATACAAATGCGCAATCAGATGGAAGACCGATCGTGTCATTGGAATCTCATTTCTTTAGTACACTGCAAAGAAATAAAAATAGTTAGGGAACACTTTAATTGTAGGAATTCATCCATGAAAAATAAATTTTTTAAAAAAACTGTAGGTTCTCAGGGATATGCATAGCCATGGTATTGTTTATACTTTACATCAGTTATTCTATTTATGGAATCAGATTCAAGATGGCAACTAAATCAGTCCACCAGCCATAAATATGCATGACTGTGTACAAACTGCAGGTTAGGAATGAAACTTACTTGTACAGATAAGCAGCAATACCAAGAATAATGCACAACAAGATTATGTCAATGCAAAAATTGCGACTGGATCTAAGCTGGAAAAATGAAAATCACAGTTTACTTGTCAGAAATTTTAAACTTTTGGCGGTTTAACAAATATCTGTCTGAATAGATAATGTTTACTCAAACTAGAATTAGAAGGGACCTGAGTAACAGTCTGCTTAAGTCTGACATTGGTATGCCTCAGGTCAGAGGTAGCCTTGTCCACCTATAGTCCAATCTCACCAGTAAGTCAAACATAATCTGAATATCTCATTAGTTAGTGAAAAAGAATTATAATATTTGAAGAGAGAGAAAAAAAACTACCTTTGCATCAATTTCATCCATCAGAGGTACTTGCCTGTCCAATTCCTGTCCAATACAATAAAATCAGCATTTTTTCCTTCTTTTTAGTCCTTCATAACTCAAAATAAAAACCTCACTTCATTCATGTCGTGGGCCATGTTTTTCAGTGTATCCAGTCCTTCGGATATAATATCCAAACCTTGATCCTGAAAAATAGATTACACATCACCCATGTATCAGAAGCAATAATTAGTTATAATAAAACCACCACTGACTGACAGAGAAAACAACTATTATAGTCTGTAGTCTCACTAAAACCATCTCCAGATCTGAAAGATAATTAACAAATATAAAATAACTGAGGACCAAAATAAAAAAAAATCAAGATGAAATATAGGGGTTTCAATAGAAATTGGCACAGTATCCCAAACTATGTCAATAAAGTTTGCTATTGCAAGAGCATGGAAATCATTTTAAACAAAAATAAATATTTCCATGAAAAACACAGTTCATTTTACAACACAGTCTAGGGAGTGAAACAAAAAACGCATGATAAATAAAATGAAGTGTATTTCTCAAATGATGTAATTAAAACAATAATGAATACTACTAAGAGGTAAAAAATACTCAGACAAACAACAAATGAACAATGATCAAACGCAAAAAATAATAATAATAAAAATACAACATCATGTGCATATCAGAACACCACTGCTTGTGCCCAATTTCTTATACTAAATGCTCAGTGGTTGAGAAAAAGACGTTTGATTCATCAATAAGAAGTAATTGGCCATGTATAAACTGGCACGCATTTGCTTAATGTATTCCAGATGGCACACACATCTTCTCTATCAATGAAACAGAAATATGCGAACATCATTAAACCATCCAAAAGCTCAAAGAAGAACAAGACAAGCACAAGTGAGCTTGTAATTTCAAGGAGAAGATGATGACAGTTCAAAAATAAGCAATCTTTGTTGAACATAAGATATGATATATAGCTAGTTTTCTAGGTGAGACACATGCACACTTAAGAAAACTTATATACAAGTTATACAGATTAACATACCTAATCACGAAAGAAATTATTCACGGAAGGCAATGGTATTACATCAACAATCAGGAGAAATAAACTATCACTGATAAAAGCTTAGCAATTTGAATTGCAACATTGCAACAAAATGGACTACATGTCTACTGCCACACTTAACCTATGCAATGGCATGTACAAATACAAAGGAAGAAGAGAAATCACTTGTTTCATTTTGCGCATTTCATACTCTTGCCTAAATTGGTTTGATTCTTCAGTCTGCTGAAAGTACTCACTGTCAAATCTTCCATCTGGGACAAATCAAATGCACAATCAAATCCCAATCAATTTACAAAAAAAAAAGTAGAAATGAGAGATCATGATACAAGTACTACTAAAATAATGTATTCCATTATATATTAGAAAAAGGAACTTGTAAGGACTTCCATTTCCAGAAGCATACAACCAATGCAACTAGGAATAGTTTATTCTATGGCTCAGTATTTGCCTATACTTGATGTATCCCTTTTTTGACAAAATTCATTTAGCTCAAGTCACTGCAAACATATTGATGTTGTATGGCCTAGAAAAAAGAAGCAAAACCGCAAACTTGCCACTGTATCTAGGAAAAACTATAAGAGCTAGAAGTGCCAAGTGCACATCCACAGACTATATCAGATTAATATTCTCTAAGTTAATACCTTCTTTGAGTATTCTTACAAACACCTAATAAATGCACATAATATGATTATGTTAACCTGAAGTAGTGTCGAATCTAATCCCTGTGCGAGAACCTGAAGCTGTCCAGCCACCAGTTTTTGCTCCAGTTGAACTCCCATCTGGAATTGACTGAATCCTGTCTGGTAGAGCTGAGACCAAGTCACTGCGAGTAGCAAGTTCCTCTTTAGACAGCCCTTTTACCTGGACTAAAAATAAATTAGAAATACCAAATTCAACAGAAATAAGTCATCTATTTCAGATTATCTATGTTCTAAATACATATTAATGGATGTCCAGTTACACTCACGGGAGACACAAACAGTCAATTTTAAGAAAAACCAACTATTATGAATGTGCAATGCATTGGTATTGTGTGTAAAACAAATTGCATTTCAAACAATGGGCAACGCAGGCTAATCGTTATTAGCACAAAAATATTGTGATATACCTTCTTGTAAGGTAAAAATAACAAGAAAAGAAATATGAAGCTCAGTTATGGTCTCATCAAAGGTTATGTAACATATATATGTTCATATCACAATTTTGATACTGAAATTTCCTGTTTGTGAGTCACATACTTTTTGTATCATTGAAATTTCTGAAAACATCTCAAATATTAAATTACCCATCTTAACCTACCAAAATGTTCTTGTGGGATGCACATTTATGTTTCCAATACAGTTGTTGTTTTTGTCTCTTTAGCCCCTTCCAGTAGTTCTTGTGGGATCAATAGATGGTGTGTTTGACAGAGGCTAGGGGTATAAGGGCAGCTAGAGGGAGAGGGGATGAATGGCCAGTTCACCTAAATTGAAATTTTCAATACGACAAATAATAAATCACTTAATTGCGCATGTGCTCGTGTGTGTTGTTTGTGTGAAGAGTATGCAGAGGAAACATAGACAACACAAACAAACAACGTTAACAAATCATTTAACATGGCTTGATGATCTCACTCCTAATCCACAATTATAAAGCATTCCATCACCTAAATTCAGCATTACATACTCACAGCAGCAATTCCAATATGAAAATAACATCCAACGAATGCTCATTTTTCCTTGCAAGTTCAGTCATGAGTTTATCAGCTGGTCTCTGTAATATCTGACATCAATTGACTGAAGGTTCATTATTGAAGAAGCATCTTCCTGTGGTGCTTCTCCAAGTATATTTTCTACTCCTATCTTAAAATGAACAGCAAGCTACTGAGTCTCAGGTCACAAAGGAATTCATTTTTTAATATACCATCACTATCTTCTTGTGAACATCTTAAATAACTTTTATCACTTGCATGACAACAACAGACAACAACTAACCTTGAGCTCCACTATTTAGAATCAGGATATAAGGATCTTACTTGATAGTAGATTCTTACAGTCAAAGGCACCAACAAATATGTGATGCTGTCAAACCTGTTTAATTGCGCATGACCTCACAGTGTTCTCTGCAGGCTTGCTTTCCTATTCCTATGAGGGGCGAAACAGAACTAAAATGTAGTTTTTTGAACAACATTTGGAGTTAAAAAGCTACCATAATCTCAAATCACACAACCGAAAACAAAGCATAAGCCAAATTTAAATAACTCGCAACACGACAAAAGAGAATCAGAGAAAAAGGTGTCACACCTTCTTCACGGCCAACCGCTGCAGCTTCGGGATCTCCTCCAGCAACCTTGCCTTTGTGCGCCGGATCTCGGCATTCAACGCCACAACTGCGGCCCGATTCTTTTCGCTGGACGCTGCTTCCGCTTTCTGCGTCGCGCCATCGCCAAATCAACCGCTACGGATCAAACCCTCGCACAATGCAAAAAGAGGAGAAGAAAAAGAAGGAAGGAACGGGAGATACCTGGAGGGCTGATTCGATGTCCGAATCGACGGAGGCATAAAGGCGGGCGAAGGCGTCGTCACCGGAAACATTGTCGGCATTGAGCTTGTCGACGTCGTATTTCTCGTACTTCTTGCAGATTACGTCGACCCGCGTAAGGATATCGATGACGCTCATCCTCGATCCTTGGTCAGCCTACCTCTCTCTCTCTCTCCCCCCTCCCTTCTCTGCCCCAAATCTGGCTGTTCTCCGACCCCAACGGCAGGAAATGGAGATGCGTTCGGGGCGGAGAACAATTCTGAGGGATTTCGATAAAATAAAATAATATAATATAATATATACCCGGAGATCTTTACGTAGAAAACCCTCAGTTTCAATATTTAACGTAGGGACGTCCCATTGTTTGTTTTCATTTCAACCCCACCGTGTCCGGATTTTTCTGTTGAAGTCCTGTTCAACTAATTCATTTTTCCAGTGGAGGGTGAATTTAATAAGGTTCTGAAAATCAAACCGAATATCAAATCGGTCGAGATAAGAATTCGGAATTTTAAAAATTTAATCGATTTAATCGGAGATCCAACTAGAATATAATCGATATATAATAAAATATATATAAATATAAATATATGAAATTAAGAACTTGTCCAACTAATTTTTTATTATTGGATCAATTAGGTCGTGCATAGATATATTTTTCTCAGAAACTCAAGACGATATTCTTAAAAAAAGGTTAGTTTCAAATAAAAATTCAAGTTTAAAATTATTGGGTTCAAGCAAACAATAATTTTATTTATTTGGGATTTTAAGTGAAAGTAAATTAGGATTTTGATATTTTATTTTTTTTTTATTTTTTATTTTTCAAAAGTAAAATTGTAAAAGCGAAAAAAAATAAAAAATAAAATAAACCAAGTCGGTTTGCCTCATTTTTTCGATTTGTCCGGTTCATCGATTCTCAACCGGTTCAAAACGGTTCGCATTCGGTTCTTGAGCAGCCAATTTTCAGAATCAATTCGGATCAAAAATTTGACCGATTCTCTGTCCGATCAGTTCGACCGATCGGTCCAGGCCGATTTTCAAAATGCTAAAATCTATGATAAAAGTTAATTAAAATATGGGAAAATTTGAGAAAACTCCCCAACATCAAATTGGGCTTTACATGCACTCCCCAACCAAAAGTTTCTTTGCATGCACTCCTTGATGAGATTGACAAGACAGTTTTATGTGTTATTTTTTTTTATCAGTATAAAAGAGTAAAAATTCATTATAAATCGTAAAGATTTGAGTATAAATTGTTTGAGATTGAGTATTAATTTAAGAAATTTGAGTATTATTTGAAAAAATTTGAGTATATATTATTTCAGTATATAGTAAAAAATTTAGTATACATTATCAAAATTTAAGTATGAATTGATTTAGATCAAGTATTATTTGAAAAAAAAATTGAGTATAAAATTTAAAAATTTGAGTATATGAGGTTACATCCACCACATCAAGATTTTCACATGAGGGGTCACCGAAATTTTATATTCAAATTTCTTAAATTAATACTCAATCTCAAACAATTTATACTCAAATCTTTATAATGTATACTGAGTTTTCACTCTTTTATACTCACCATATCCAGATTTTCATATGAGGGGTCATCGAAACTTTGTACTCAAATTTTTTGAATTAGTACTAAATATTAAACAATTTATACTCAAATCTTTAAAATGTATACTGAGTTTTTACTCTTTTATACTCAATCCATCGGCGAATGAATGCAAAGAATTTATCAAGTGAGGAGTATATGCAAAAGTCAGTTTGGGATTGGGGAGTTTTCTCCAATTAAGCGTTAAAATATTATTATAATTTAATTTAATAAAAAATCTTTTTATAATATTTTTATATAAATCTAAAAGCAGGTAATAGAATTTTAATTGCCTTTTCAATAATGATAATAATAATTGACAGGCTGGGGGTGCAGCTCGATCGTACGGTACGCGTCCAGCTTTTCCATTCTTTTCGTCTGTTTATAAGCGAAGCAGAGAGAACTCTGCTTTCCTCCCTTCAGCCATCCATCCATCCACCTCTTTGCGCTGTAGGTTTGTTGTTCGATGGGGAGGGCTCCGTGCTGCGACAAAGCCAACGTGAAGCGGGGTCCCTGGTCGCCGGAGGAAGACGCCGCCCTCAGAAGCTACATCGAGAAAAACGGCGCCGGCGGCAACTGGATCGCTTTACCTCAGAAAGCAGGTAATGTTACTGTTCCATCTCAATCAATAGCGTATATAGCAGCGTCCTCACTCGATCACTATCGATAACGTAGGCCTCAAGCGATGCGGCAAGAGCTGCCGATTAAGATGGCTCAATTACCTCCGCCCCGACATCAAGCATGGCGGGTTCACGGAGGAGGAGGACAACATCATTTGCACTCTGTATGATCGACTCGGAAGCAGGTTTGGTCGATTGATTTGGGGTTGATACTTGATTTAGCTAAGAATTTGATCTCGAGATTGGCGATCCCTAATTCACGTTCAAAAAAAACAAAAAAAAAAAAATCTCGTTAGGTGGTCTGTGATTGCTTCCCAGCTGATTGGAAGAACGGACAACGACGTGAAGAACTACTGGAACACCAAGCTCAAGAAGAAGTTGATCGTGCCGAGGGCAACCTCCAACTCCACTCTCCACGGCGCACCGTCCACTCCACCTCCTCCGGTCCTCTCTCCGCCCATCAAAACCGAGGCTTTCGGCGGCGCCGATTTCAGCTTCGCGCATGTCAAGCCTCCTCAACCCATCTACGGGCTACTCTCCCAGCAGTGTCAGCAGACGCCATTCCCTGAGAGGATTTTCATCGAACAAGTGATCTCCCCGTCGGAGGAAGCCTCGGCGGCTTCGTCGTCGTCGGTGAACAGCTGGTGCGGCTACTCGAATGAGCTGTTCCTGTCGGCGCTTGGGCTGGGAGATGCCGCTGCCTTAATCCTCGGTGGCTACAACTACGGCTGCCAGGAAAGCGATCCAACTCTAAGCGACATGGCAACACCGCACCAGGGTCTCACTTGTCACGATGGATTCAACTGCAGCAAGTTCAACAACCCATGAACATGATCATGGAACTGACGACAGAGTAGATGGCTAGTGAATGTTGTTATAGCAGTGTAGTAGTTCTAATCTCCCTTTTGTTTTCAGTATCTGTGTAGTGCAGTCGATTGGGTGGTTCGATCGAAGTCGAAATTATGTTAACAAAAACTCATTCACTGCTAATTAATTGATCAAAGTCATGCATTGTTGTCTTGTGCGTTGGAATGGTGTGGAAAGTTCGTCGTCCAAACATGGTCAGCAAAGGCATGATTCTTTTAGTTTGTCCGTCTGACAGAGTGCTCAGAGGCCATGAGAATTGCATGGATGGTGGAATGGCAGTTTCGAAGCTCATGCAAAGGATGGAATAGCTATCAGGCCTTTCTCGCTGCATCAAAATTACCTCACGAGGCTTAATTACTTATTCCTAATCCTCCTTTTCCTGTATATATTTAGCCATTAATTGTTCAGATAGGCCTATTCTAAAGCTTTTTGTTTATTATGCATTGCTTTTGAGGGTCTGCTCTCTCTCCCTCTCTCATATGGCTGCGTCCTCTGAATGGGACAGATAAGAATATCAGGTTCGGGAAAGGTCTCATCTCTTCTTCCACGGCAGCAGGCTTTCTCGTACTGTAATCATCTAAGTTCGGAAATTTAATACGTAGCAAGAAAATTACAAAAATAGAAACTAATGGGAGAAAACTTTCCAATCTCAAATTAACCTTTGCATGTATTCCCCACTTGATAAATTTTTTACATTCATTCCATGATGGATTGAGTATAAAAGAATGAAAACTCAGTATATATTCTAAACATTTTAGTATAAATTGTTTAAGATTAAGTACTAATTTAAGAAATTTGAGTGTAAAGTTTCGGTGGCCCCTCGTGAAAATCTTGATGTGGTGGATGCAACCTAACATGCTCAAATTTTTAAATTTTATACTCAAATTTTTTTAAATAATACTTAATCTAAATCAATTCGTACTTAAATTTTTACAACGTATACTGAAATTTTTACTATATACTGAAACAATATATACTCAAATTTTTTTCAAATAATACTAAATTTTTTTAAATTAGTACTAAATCACAGACAATTTATACTTAAATCTTTACAATGTATACTGAATTTTTACTCTTTTATACTATCAATCCCATCAGAGAGTGCATGCAAAGAAATTCTGAGTTAGGAGTGCATACAAAGCCTAATTTAATGTTGGAGAGTTTTTTCAAATTTTCCTAACCACCGAGTAAAAAGAACATAGATTCTCGTGAGGAAAAAAAAGATGTTGCAAAAAAATCATCAACAAAGGATAAAAGTTCACTATCAAAATTGTTGCAAAGAGAAAATATACGGCAATTTACCAAAAGGCGTACCCAAGAATAGATATTTATCAAAAGGCGTACCATAGTTTCATTTTCACCAAAGGGCGCACTCATTATAGTGAACTTCCTCTTATACCCCTCCTGTTATCTATTGTCTTTCTCTTTCTCTCTCAGTAATAAATTCTGAGACGTCAGCACATGCAACGTGACTTAATTACTGAGTTTTATTTTAAAATAATATATTATGAAATCGGTGCTCAATTAAAAAACGTAAGGTAAAAATTGAAAAATATTTCACTTAAAAATTTTCTCATCCAACATGATTTAAAAATATAAATAAATAATTTTTATTTTTATTAATAAAAATTAATATATTAATAATATTTAATAAATATATTAATGTATAAAAAGTTTTTTTGAAACAAACTGTTGATTTAAAAATATAAATAAATGATTTTTATATTTGATTAATAGACGTGGGGCCTGAAATCTTTTGATTCAGGCTCGACGCGAACTCAAATTTTTTTTCTATTTTAAAAATATATTAATATATAAAAAAACCTATCAAAACACTTAATTTCAGATTCAAACGCAGGGCCTGAAATCATCCCAGGAGGGTCTGAAGTTAAATAACTTCAGATCCTATAAATAATTAATTTAATAAATAATAATTAAATATAAAAAATATTTTTAAAATTAAAAAATTTTCAGTGCCCTTGGGCCTGAAGTCATCCGACTTCAGGCCTAAGGAGGGTCTGAAGTCTGATGACTTCATGCCCTCCATCATTAAGAATTTTAAAAATATAAAAAACTTTTTTATAAAAAGGTATAATATATAATTACATATTATTTATAATTTTTATTAAAAAAATATAATATATAATTATAAAATAATAAAATACTATAGGAGTGGTTTAGGTATATCAGTGAGTTTTGAGCAAAACTCACTGATGGACCTACCATATTTAGAATTCTGAAAACTCTATATCAGTAGACAGGGTTGAGCTAGGAGATGATATTTTGGGTGTCGAAACCTCTAATCTTGCTGTATCACCAATGCTATAGGAGTGGTTTAGGTATATCAGTGAGTTTTGAGCAAAACTCACTGATGGACCTACCATATTTGGAATTCTGAAAACTCTATATCAGTAGACAGGGTTGAGCTAGGAGATGAGATTTTGGGTGCCGAAACCTCTAATCTTGCTGTATCACCAATGCTATAGGAGTGGTTTAGGTATATCAGTGAGTTTTGAGCAAAACTCACTGATGGACCTACCATATTTGGAATTCTGAAAACTCTATATTAGTAGACAGGGTTGAGTTAGGAGATGAGATTTTGGGTGCCGAAATCTCTAATCTTACTGTATCACCAATGCTATAGTAGTGGTTTAGGTATATCAGTGAGTTTTGAGCAAAACTCATTGATGGACCTACCATATTTGGAATTCTGAAAACTCTATGTCAGTAGATAGGGTTGAGCTAGGAGATGAGATTTTGGGTGCCGAAACCTCTAATCTTGCTGTATCACCAATGCTATAGGAGTGGTTTAGGTATATCAGTGAGTTTTGAGCAAAACTCACTGATGGACCTACCATATTTGGAATTCTGAAAATTCTATATCAGTAGACAGGGTTGAGCTAGGAGATGAGATTTTGGGTGCCGAAACCTCTAATCTTGTTGTATCACCAATGCTATAGGAGTGGTTTAGGTATATCAGTGAGTTTTGAGCAAAACTCACTGATGGACCTACCATATTTGGAATTCTGAAAATTCTATATCAGTAGACAGGGTTGAGCTAGGAGATGAGATTTTGGGTGCCGAAACCTCTAATCTTGCTGTATCACCAATGCTATAGGAGTGATTTAGGTATATCAGTGAGTTTTGAGCAAAACTCACTAATATATCAGTGAGTTGAGCAAAACTCACTGATGGACCTACCATATTTAGAATTCTGAAAACCCTATATCAGTAGACATGGTTGAGCTAGGAGATGAGATTTTGGGTGCCGAAATCTCTAATCTTGCTGTATCACCAATGCTATAGGAGTGGTTTAGGTATATCAGTGAGTTTTGAGCAAAACTCACTGATGGACCTACCATATTTGGAATTCTGAAAACTTTATATCAGTAGACAGGGTTGAGCTAGGAGATGAGATTTTGGGTGCCGAAACCTCTAATCTTGTTGTATCGCCAATGCTATAGGAGTGGTTTAGGTATATCAGTGAGTTTTGAGCAAAACTCATTGATGGACCTACCATATTTGGAATTCTGAAAACCCTATATCAGTAGACAGGGTTGAGCTAGGAGATGAGATTTTGGGTGCCGAAACCTCTAATCTTGCTATATCACCAATGCTATAGGAGTGGTTTAGGTATATCAACGACTTTTGCTCAAAACTTGACTGGTATTCCTCTCGGAGACGAGTGAAATCTCTCGACTGGTATTCCTCTCTCCTTTCCTTGGCACTTGGTACTGCTACAGCAATGTGCACGCCCTCTCCGGCGCTGAACCATGCACATGAACAAGTCCGTCTCTATTTTTCTCGTTCCAAGTGTTCAAGAGAACGTGGAAACGATAGAACACTCATTAATTCTTAGCTTTCGCCTCCTAAAGTCTACGGAGAATTGTATATGGTTCGAGCTGTATAATTTGATATATAGCTCTAACCTAACATTAAATGTTTAACAAAGTAGGCCCTGGTGACAACAACAAATCTTTTTCCCACACATCATGTTCATGAATGAGAAAATAAGAATACTTTTCCTCGACTTTGGGACGAGTTCACGATGGCGAATGAATGAGAACTTAAGTCAAAAGAAGAAAGGAGAAGAGTCCAATTGCTACAAAACAACAACACCGCACTCACATCACCTTCACTCCGTGTCCGGAGCAAGCAGCAACCACAGCACACTAGATCGCATTTATGGCGCCGCGAAAGGTGCGAGAGCAAATTGGAGCAGCATGCCTGTCCGCTTCCCCTTGGCTCGCCAAGAATTGCCATCCATAGCCACTGCAATGGAGAGGCAGAGCATGGACAGAGGTTGACCCCCTAGTTTCAATTGCTCTGTCTGCTTACAGAAATGACCATCGTGCAAGACAAGGGCGTAGCAACAGCGTTCTTGGCAAAACGAGAAGGCATCTGAATGCCTCTCCTTTGGCCACGCCAACTACAAGAAGAACGCATCAAAATCTGATTTAAACAATGCTTATTTGCCGAGAGACCGTTGTTACGTTACTTCGTCTGATAAACTTTTATTGTTCAGATACGACTCGAGTGATTGGATTGCTCCCATACGTCTCGTGTTGACATCAGCGAGGAGGTTGGAATTGCCCCCGAATAATTGTAGGGGGGTTTAAACAAGCAGGTCACGAGCGAGACAATCCAAATCCAAGCAACGATTCTACTCCGTCGAGGTTCTGATATAAATATCGTCTTCTTCTCCTTCTTGTTCATCAATCTTCTAACAAGCGTCTCAAATGGAGAAATCGGTCAGCAAAAGCAGTAGCGGCAAGCTGAAGCAGCGCTTCGCACGGATGCTGCTCGGTTCCTCCTGCTCCGCCGCCGCCAACGTCGCCGCCGCAACCAAGCCTCCTGCGACGCGTCTGCCGGTGACGGTCGACCACGGGTGGAATGAGTGTTGCAAGTTCGACCAGCACTACTGGTCTTTTCCCGCCGACATCCGGCAGCGCCGCTGCGTCGCTCCGGTCGTTCGTGTCTCCATCAACTGCCGCGATCGCCGATCGGTCGAAGCTTACGAGCCGTTGCTCCCCTCGATCGGTAAGGAGGAGAGAAAGTGGAAGCCGGGGGGAACTCAGAAGGAGAGACGACGCCAGGTACCTTTTTGTCAGAGAAAGAAGATCAGTAGCTTCCCCTACTCTTCTTCCTCGGACTCATTAAATGAGGACGAGTTCGATCTCTTCCGCAGCGAGGAAGAGGAGGAATCGAGAACTACACTGTTCTCGTCCAAGAGCTTCTCCTCCGACTCCTCCGAGTTCTACCACCACAGCAAGTGGAAGAACAAGAGCACTAAGAGCAAGAGCATGAGGTCCACACGACGTCCGCCGCGAAGGCACGCGGCTCATTCGACGACGACGGAACTCCGGCCATTGGTCTCTATCTCGCCGGCGAAGGCCAATGCGGGAGGATTCCCGGTGGTGAAGCGGTCCACCGACCCTTACGGCGACTTCAGGAGCTCCATGGTGGAGATGATCGTGGAGCGCGGCATGAGCAGGGCCCGAGACCTGGAGCAGCTCCTCCACTCGTACCTGAAGCTGAACTCCGGCCGGCACCATCAGGTCATCATCGAAGCATTTGAGGACATTTGCGAAGCAATGTTTAGCAAATAGATTGAACTCTCGCGTGTCTGTAATTCTAACGCTCTGTTTGAAGATCCACTAATAAATTTTGTGTTCCTCCGAGCTCTTCCGATCAGTGATAAATAACAAGAATGTTACATTCAATGCTCGATCACAAAGAGAATTGACCGTTCCCTGAATTTATCCAGCATTAAATTACTTACTGCTACTATATACATGAAACTATCGATGAGGACTTCATTTCTTCTTTCAAGCGTGAGCATGACAAAGTCGAAACACTGTATTCATTTTTTCTTTCATGGTATCATATTCATTCTGATTTCATATATCAAGCATCATAATTAAAAATGAAATATATCAAGCATCATAATTAAAAATGAAATAGATTTCATTCTTATTCTCGATTTCTAAATTCGTTTACCAAACGCCCCCTAAATCCCCACCCATATAGTGCCACATGTTATCTAAAGGCATCTAAGAGACCAAGGAGACCAAGTTGACAATCTCATAATTATCATACCACAATTTATATGGATTCCGCACAAGAATTCAAGTAATACTAGAGAGTGAACGAGACAGCTCGGGAGAGATTTAAATGCTACATTCTTGACAAGTTGTAAATTATTAGACAAGTTTAATAATGTCAAGCTACAAGAAGTTCGAGAAGAAATGAAGCCAAAAATATGGTCACGCGTATTGCAATCCTTTGCCCTCCAACAGCAATTTAAATTAAAGGGAATTAATTGCTTAAGCGAATCAATCATGAAGGATCCGCACCCGTGCAATCCTTTGCCCCTTAAAATCCGAATCTACAACTCATCCATCTACAATATACAGAATCAAGTATCTGAGCTCCAATCAAAATGATAAAAAACAGAACTTCAAGAATGTCGAAGGCAACATTGTAAAAAATCTCCATGATTTGAATAAATGATCTGACAAAAGCAGAAATGGCATCAGGAATAACCTTTCACAGAAGAACAAACAAACATAGTGCTAAAGTGTTTATAATGCTTAGAATGGAACTGTCATCATATCGAGAAAATAGAACGCTAGAGAGACAATCAGTGAAAATGCTATACGAGTTCATTGAATAAAAAAAGGTTTAGAAGCATTTTTATTTCATGTGCAACACACTACAGCGTGGATATCACACATTGTCCTCATTTAAAGTTCATAACTCGGGAAAAACATTTGAATATTTGGTTAGCCTATCTGATGCTCACAAGTGTTGCAATTTAGTCCTTCCACAATTATGGCTAACTTTCTCCAAAGGTATTGGTAGTTTTAATCAAAGCATTGCTTTGATCCACTCGTCAATCATCATACATCCTCATTGCTAGCTGATATGCATACAAGACATCAGTACAGGAAATATCTACAAACTACTAAATTTGGCCAGATATTAAATTAATAACTTTTGGGGCGAGAGATTGACTAAAATTACAAGTTAAAAATAAACATTTTCGTTGACACGTAAATGCAACACTATACAGTTCATGATGGTGGCATTATGACAAGCATGAACAAAAAAACAATATATCCATTGAAAGCGACATGCCATCTATATTACTCAAGGCAGTGTGAATCCGACATAGCTATTTCTAAAAAATTTTACTAGTGAACGATAATTGTTCCTCAGTATCAATGTCTAATTTTTTGTATCTAACACAGGAGCCGAGGGGGTAAGAAGAATTTAAGTATTAGAGCATACCATCAATCTGAAGCCCAATGCAAGCGAAGGAAAATAGTAGCTATATTTTGCTAATGACTCCGAAATGAATTGGAGCAATTGACTAAGCTAACAAGTAGAGTTCCAGTAGAGGAAGGGGTTTAAACTTTAAGCAAGCAAAGCGAAGCACTTACATACAAAAATGGAAGTTTTGGATCATATATGAATAAGAGTATCCAGTGTACTTCTCTTCAAGGGAAGTCTCTTGAAGTAGAATATCATAAACAAATCACTAAATCGCACATGGAAGCAAACATTTAAGGTGAGCAAGTGCAAGTTCCATGAATTCTCTGTATGAATAAATTGCCATGATTTTTATTTGGCAAACTTGGCAGCAAGTCACCCACAACAGCAGCATTATGATAAAAAATTCATTTTTAAGCATTCTGCCGTTGTTAATTAAAATATTAAAAAAAGGACTGTTTGTTGGTGTGCCTTATTATGAATAAAATATTTTTGTTGCATCGTTCTCAAAATTGGCTTTTAAGCAGTATCTACACTAAGACTGTGGAAGTAAAGTAGAAACTTTAGATAAGAAATTTCATTGTGCTAATACAACCTCATATTCCATTTGCATTTTTAATCTACGTATTTATAGAGAAGTCATGCTCAAGGGCATCCATGTTGGTCACATCATCTCACAATTGCCTCAACTCTGAAGTGACTTGATCAAATGACTCAAATCAATCAGATTCGAAAGATACAACCAGAATATTAACAAGAGGCTCAAAAGAACATATGCCAACCTGTGTATGTGAGAACATCAGTAACTAACTTGCTAAACTCCACCTAGTAATTGTCACACATCATCAATTGCAGCTGGTTGAATGAACAAAAATCAGTATGCTAATTGGCTCGGATAACAAATTAAATGAAATGAAAGAACCCGTCAAAGTGGTCTCACCAAACATGTTTAAAAGAGAAGACAACCGTTAGGTTGTCACAACTAGTAGTAGGCACAATTGCCTGCAGACAGAAGAAAAATTAGGTTCTGGCTATCAAGTTGAAGATTTGTTTGTTCCTTAGAAAGTTGACAATTACATTCCAATGAAACTGTAGTGAGTTCCTTTATATATTTAATTAGAGATGGATTGGAATATAAAAAAACCCATAAATTTAGAGAAATTTGACATTAGTAAAATTAGTTACATTCCTATTGAAAAGTTGGAAGCACCTGGGTATTAAATCAACCCAGTGAACTAGCTTTTGGCGGGTTTCTACCATAACCAAAGATTTCCTTTCTACCAGCACTCAAATTACAGTGAGATTGATTCGGAGAACACTGCTGCTGATTACCCCGTCCAATTAAAAAATAAAATTTAATGCTACTTGACCAATAAAACACATAGGATAGGAAATGCATTGAAATTTATTTATTATTTCTTTATCAATTTAATTTGCTTCAGTAAGTAGAGTCCCTATTATGGGTTTATCAATTGTTTGTCTGGCAATGGTCACTATTATAAAATAAAGAATCTGCATCACTATTTTGTCGGCAGCAGATGAAGCAAACGAACGCATATGCTTCTATATCACAAGATTGTTTTAGATAAACAAATCGGCGAGAATTAACGAATTCAACCGATTGAAATAAAATCAAAGAACAATAGATCGAAGTATACCTTCCGACAGCCATCCACAACCCCTGCGTGAAATCGTGAGCATCGACGTCATCAACGCGGAAGCCGTGGCACTGTGCATCGGCAGCATCGATTCCACACAGAAGCTCGCCTCGACGGGGGACCTTAACAATCCGAAAGAAATTTATCTTACGCAAAGAAGAGAAACAAACGAATGGCTCGCGAGCCGCTGGCGAGCACCTGAAGAAGCGAACGGCCGCAGAGGGAGGCCTCTGCTTTGGGACGGAGCGAAACGGCGAAGGCCGCACTGATCCGGCTCTCGAGGCAGGGCCCCTGAGGCAAGGCGAGCGGAGGATCGACCTGCCAGCGGCGGCGGCGATCATGACGCGCTTCGGACAGCGGGGTTTAGGGCAGGCGGCGAATTAGGTGGCAGTTGAATTAGCGCAAGATAAAACTACGAACCAGTTTATGTCAGACTTGAGCTCGACAGGGTTCAAAGACACAAATTAATAATTATATAATTAATTCACGAAGAAACATATAATTTTCTAAATTAGAACTTAACCCTTTATTTTTGGATGAGATGAGGAGAAATTCATTAACAGAATGGGAAAGGAGGGGAAGAGAGGAAAAGGAAAGATAAGAGGGCGTTTAATTTGCTCCGTTTTCTATTTTGATTTTTTAGAAAATTAGGGGACGTTTGGTAGGTTTATTTTTCATTTTTATTTTCTATAGAAAATGTGGTTTTCTAGAAAACGTGTTTGGTTTGTATTTTCCAACCTTGTTTTCCAGAAAAAAATATAGTGTTTTCTGAAAAATTAAGAATGAAAGAAAGTCATTTTCTAGAAAATGAGAAAATACGGGGGCGTTTGGTTTACTCCATTTTCTCTTTTTATTTTTCAAAAAATGATATTTTCTCATTTTCTGAAAAGTGACTTTCTTTCATCCTCTAGTTTCCAGAAAATGCTATATCTTTTTCTGGAAAATAAGGCTGAAAAATACAAACCAAAGACGTTTTTTAGAAACCCGCATTTTCTAAAAAAAAATGAAAATGGGAAACAAGTCTACCAAACGCCCTCGTACGATTTTTTAGAAAATGAAAATAAAAAATAGAACGAATCAAACGTCTCCTTATATTTTCTCATTTTTTTAAAAAAAAAATTATTTCATTTCTAATTTTCCAGAAAACGTTATATTTTTAAAAAATAAAATTAAAAAATACAAACCAAATACATTTTCTAAAAAATCATATTTTTTTACCAAAAATAATAATAAAAAATAATCATACCAAAGGTTCCCTTGACTTTCTGACATTTTTGTCTTGGACGTTCTCTGTTTAGTTAGCGTTGTGAACTGCCTTTAATTAATTTACTTTCTTGAATATTAATATTAATATATATAATTAATGTGCATTGAGTGAGGCCCATGCACCAAATGGTAGGTTAGGAATCTCCATGCTTGAGGAGGAATTTTGTCAATTTTCCTTTACACCAATGCAAGAATCAACATTGATTTGAGATATTGGATGAAAATCCGATCCGTAATTCGCCAAAAGGGATTAAACATGCATGCATATATAATTCGCCAACTTAATAATTAAACATCTCGATGCATAAAGTCGTGATCAGCTATGGCATAAGTGGCGCCAGTTTCGGCACTTGAACTGGGAAGTTGTCGATCTCGTCCAACCAGGGATTACTACTGTTTCTCATCTTCTTGGCAGTTTTGATCGCTCTCAGGGATCTCCACACCGCACTGTTGCACTTGAACCCGGAGCCGAAGCCGATCTGCCACACCCTGTCGCCGGCTTTGACCCTCGCCTTAGCCTCGCAGTAGGCGAGCTCGTACCACAGCGAGCTGCTCGAAGTGTTGCCGAACCTGTAGAGCGTCATCCTCGACGGCTCCATGTCCCACGGCGACAGCCCCAGGCTCTTCTCCAGCTCCTCCAGCACGCCGCGTCCGCCGGCGTGGATGCAGAAGTGCTCGAACGCGAGCTTGAAGTCCGGCAGGTATTGCTTGACATGGTCGAGCTTGAGGACCTTCTTGACGACCAGGGAGGCGAGGAAGAGGAGCTGCTCGGAGAGGGGGAGGACGATGGGGCCCAGGGTGGAGATGTTGGCCTTGAGCGCGCCGCCGGCGACGGCCATGAGGTCCTTGGACAGAGCGACGCCCACCTTACCCTCCGCGTCCTCCTCCTGCGTCACGCAGGAGTAGCTGCGATCGTCGGCGCCCTTGTGGGTGCGCACGGTGTGGATAAGCTGGTACTTGGAGCGGCGCCGATCGCGGAGGCGGTTGGTGAGGAGGATGGCGGCGCCGCCCAGCCGGAAGAGACTGTTGGTGACCAGCATGGAACGGTTGTTGCCCAAGTAAGCGTTCAGCGTCATGCTCTCGGTGCTCACCACCAACGCGTAGCTGTTTGGATGCACCTGCCAAATCAACCCATCGAGTCAATCACAGTTTGAAGAAACTGCGAGGCATGTGACGTGACCGATCAAAGTCAAACGTTATAAATGTAAACCAAAAAAACGACCAGCAAGAAAGAGAAAAAAAATCCAGCGGTCTGTCCGATTGTCGCTTTGAATGCGACTTGACGACGCAGTCCTGGGGATTCTCAGAGAATCTAAACCCAATAGCTAGCTGCAATAGAATAACTATGCCATTAATTCCGACCCACCCACCCCTACCATCTCCTAACTGTCCACCAACGGTATTAATGCGAATGACTAAACATTGGTCGGTCATGTTACTGGTTGCCAGTTAGATCTCTCGAGCTGGGTCTTTACTGTGGAGACGTCAGTCCACAATTTATTGAAGCACATATATATCTCCACATGTTAACGGGGGTCAGAGGTAATAAATAATAAAAGCATGCATCCACAAACCGTTGGCAAAAAATATCGAATTACACGTATGTTAATAGCATAATGATTATCATAAATAAATTACAGACTTTGTAGTAAATAGGTGAAAATGATTGATTTGTATATACCTGAAGGAGCTGGCGAACGAGATCGATGGCGATCAAGCCGGCGCTGCAGCCCATCCCGGAGAGGTTGTAGGTGATGACGTCAGAGGACATCTTGTAGCGGTGGACGATCATGTCGGCGTAGGTCGGCGTCGGGTTGTGGAGGCTGCAGTTGGTGACCAAGACGCCGACGTCCCGCGCGGCCACGCCGGTGTTGCGGAACAACTCGTCGACGGCGCCGAATATGACGGTCTCGGCCTCCTCCTGCGCCGTCCGGTAGCACATGTCGGTCGGGTCGCACAGCAGCGAGGCCGGGATGTAGGCCTCGTCGGAGATCCCCGACCGCTCCAGCATCTTGCGCTGGAACGCCACCGTCTCTTCGGTGAAGGTGCCGCCTCCGGTGAACTTCGCTAGGATGGTGGCGCGGGGCGCCGCGTACGCCGTGCTCCCCTTGAAGCAGGCGAAGTCCACCAGGTAGACCGCCCTCGGGCGGCGCAGCACGTACAGCGCCGCGGCCAGGCCGAGGAGGGTGGATCCGGCGGCGGCGGAATGGGAGCTGAGCTGCGGCGAGGCGAAGCCGGCGAGGCTCGCGGCGGAGAGGTGAGGGAAAAGCAGGGCGAGGAGGGGAGGGATACAGAGAAACAGGGCGTTGGAGACGACGTGGTGAAAGATGAGCTTCAGGTAGTTGGGTTTGTGCGGTTTCATACGGTCGTCGACGGGTGGCGCCGCCTTCTCATCAGCCATGGCCGGAGATGCACTGAGCAAGAAGAGGCACGACTAGATTTATAGAAAACGAAGACAACAAATTAATTCACCAATAGGATGCTTTATGCTGCATAATTCTTCTTTTTCTACTCGAAGTGTTGCGGAACGCAAGAGGAAAGGGAAGGTCTAGTTTTCAGTGAGGGCCTCTTTTTAAAGCCGTCTGATGAAGGCGGAAATTACCGTGACTTTAATGGTTCAGATTTATCTGTATTTAATGCTTCAGACCCGAGCCGTATTTATTGGCCATCGTATCAGAATTTTTGTTTTTTTCGAAATATTAATATTATGTAAAAATTTGTATAACATTTATATTAAATGTTTTCGATTCAGTTCTATATTTTTGTACTTGTCAAATAAAATGATATAAAAATGATAGAAGACGTAAATTTTCAACGTGAAACTCAATCTGAATGATATGATATTTTAATTGTAACGATTTTTAACAGGTTCACCGTGCCTCCCAGATTATAATTTTATCAGGACAGCGGCCGGAGGTCGTCGTTAATGTCCTAGCGACAATCAGACGTGTACATGAAAAGTGTCACGTCATTCATGTTGAATTTCACGTTATAATAAATTATCCTCAAATTTCTAACATCAAATTCAGAAATAATTTATTTTCACTTTCTAATATAATTTTTTTTATTTCAATTCCCATTCCATTTAAGTAATTACTTTTTTTAAAACAAAATTTAAAATGAGTTATATCATTTATTTTATATTTTATATTATTTAATTAGAAGCACTTAATCATTCCGACTAAATCAATTAATTGGTATGAACTCTGAATAAATTGATATGGAAAAATGAGTCGTGTTCAACTAATATACTCGATTGTAATTAAATAACGTTGAATTTAAGAGTAATTATTTCTTTTTTTTGAATTTTTAATCTAAAAAAATGATAAGGGCTTTTGTTCCCTATGATAAATGAAAAAAGAGTCGTGTTTAATTTAATAGTAAATATATTAGATTTTAATTTAAATGTGTTGAATTTAATAAAAGTTATACATCTTTTTAGATTTTTTATACTTAAAAAAAATAAGAGAATTAGTTAAATCCATATACATTAGAAAGTTGAAAGGACGTTGAAGTAATAAAAAATTACATTTAAAGAGTGGCAATGAAATGTTTCTAATGTAAGTGTCGAGGAGAAAGTTGGGTTTAATGTGAAGGAGTTTCAGATAATTACTCAATTATAAATTATTTGATTTGTCATCCTATATATATTCAATGAGGTGTCAGGCTGCAGGGCTAGGCTACGCCCCGGGATCATTCTATAATATATTATAACTGAGATTTAAATTTTAAAAATTTAATTACGATTATAATGTCTGATGGTTGCACTAAACTCTAG
The DNA here is from genome assembly GCA_024364735.1 of Boesenbergia rotunda. Taxonomy (NCBI): domain Eukaryota; kingdom Viridiplantae; phylum Streptophyta; class Magnoliopsida; order Zingiberales; family Zingiberaceae; genus Boesenbergia; species Boesenbergia rotunda. The sequence goes on along the minus strand of JAGFNQ010002612.1, from coordinate 528,506 downwards.
AGACTACTAAGTTGTTACATTGGTGTTATCAAAGATATGATAGATACCATCAAAATGGTAGCGCGTTACCAAATAGAGAAGATTTTTTTTTTCAAATAGGATATAAATTTTTAGACATTGAGTTTCTCGGTTATTCATCGTGAATATTTTTTGATTTATTTTGACAGTCGGTGAAAAATTTTCGTAAGATTAGACCGATCACTTAAAGTAAAAAAAAAAAAAATTGTTAATCATTTTACTGCATTATCAAATTGTATTATCCTACAAAATTTGCGTGTGAAAATCTTTATAAAATTTATAACACATTGAAGAGCATTTGATATTATAATATTTTAATATCACTTGATAGCATTTTGATATTATAATATTTTAAAATTAATGCAAAAATATTTTTTTTCATATATATATATATATATATATATATGATTTTTCTAATAAGATATTGATGCCAGCCTGTCACTGTCCTAGTAAGGGTCAAAGAGTTTAACGCCGACCCGGAGCAGTTCGGCTTTTGCGCCTCCCGCCGCGTCAGACAGAAGGGATCATGATTAATATAAACGAGAACTTCCCAGCCGCACGATCCGGCTCCATATTAATCTGGACCCTTGGAAGGATCCACATAGAAATTGCGCGACTTACCATGTGAAGCTCATAATTGCACGCATGTTTATAAGTCAAGACCAAAATCAATTCGCCTACTGAATTATGCGCCGGTGCTTTTCCTTTTTTAACTTAAAAATAATAAAAATAAATCTTAAAATATTAACTAAGTGCCTCAAAAATAATAAAAAAGGATGATGTGTCTTATAGTGGTTTAAGAACTTTTGACAATGTTTAGGATTTTATGGCGTGTTTTGACAACTTAAAACTTAATTAAGCGATATAATTCCAAACAAAAGTCGTATATATATCAATGTTTAAGATTCATATTTTAAGATTTTTTTAATTACCCTTTAAATTGGAGCAAATTTTGGATTTATAAAGCAAGGAATAAAACCTTCCACTTTAATTGGAGGTGCCAATCAGAGCTAGCGACAATAACCAAAGCTTTCTTCCAATCTATTTATTCATCTCGAACAATAATTATATCTTTAACTAATTAAATTTACCTACCCTAAGAGCATCCACATTAGTATTAATATATGGTGTTATAACATTTAAATGGTATGTGGATGGGTGTTATAACACTCATACATTAATTCAATTCTTTAAACATTATACTGCCAATGAGCATAGTTTATATAAAATCAAAATTAAGAAAATAAATTGTGAATATAAAAATAAAGATGAATAAGGGGAAAATTTGAGAAAACTCCACAATATCAAATTGAACTTTGCATGCACTCCACAACTCAAAATTTTTTGCATGCACTCTCTGATGGGTTTGACAAGACAGTTTTGTGTATTATTTTTTTCAGTATAAAAGAGTAAAAATTCAGTATATATTGTAAAAATTTAAGTATAAATTGTCTGAGATTGAGTACTAATTTAAGAAATTTAAGTATTATTTAAAAAAATTTGAGTTTACATTATTTTAGTATATAGTAAAAATTTCAATACACATTGTAAAAATTTAAGTACGAATTGATTTAGATTGAGTATTATTTGAAAAAAATTGAGTATAAAATTTAGAAATTTGAGTATGTCAGGTTGCATCCATCACATCAAGATTTTCACGAGGGGTCATCGAAACTTTATACTCAAATTTCGTAAATTAGTACTAAATTTCAAACAATTTATACTCAAATTTTTAGAATGTATACTGAGTTTTCACTCTTTTATACTCAATCCATCAGTGAGTGAATGTAAAGAATTTATCAAGTGGGGAGTGCATGTAAAGGTCGAGATTGAAGGGTTTTCTCTAATTAACCGATGAATAAATGGATAGTATGATTCATAAATAATCAATATTTATGTTAAAATGAAAGTGAATGTATTAATGTACGATGTTAATGTCATAGGTATCTAGCTCCCAGAGTTATGGTGCAGTGATAGGGTAATTAATCGCTATTCTAGGTATCCACGGTTTGATCCCCAATTATAACGTATTTGCAGAAATTTTTCTTCCAAATGGGGCACGAATTTTGGGACGTTGGGCTTCTAGACCGTCCACCGCGAACGCTTCTTGATTTATCTTGATGACTAATGAAAAACTTCTGTGAAACCAGATCGATCATCCAGATTGAAAAATCAATACGAATGCCCGACTAATGATATGCTTCGCTAAAAATATATATCAAAAAGATTATACTAATTAACAAGAGGAGCTAGATCATCATATTCTTCTATATTGGTAGATAGATATTTATCCTCGTAAATTGTAACATCCCCGACTAATGATATGCTTCGCTAAAAATATATATAAAAAAGATTATACTAATTAACCAGAGGAGCTAGATCATCATATTCTTCTATATTGGTAGAAAGATATTTATTCTCGTAAATTGTAACATCAATTTTTAGTAAATATAAAATATATCATCGAGTGTTTGGCCTTCTAGAATAAGAATAAGATATCTTCTATAATTCATCTAGGACCATCATATTTAATCCAAAGGATGACACTTTAATGCTCCAATAGTACAGAAATACTAAATACTCATTCCATCAGCTCAGGTACGGGCACATTACGTGCTGCAAATCTAAAGGAGGAAATTAATTCACACTTGAAATGGTCCATGCGAGCAGTAATTTTCTTTGTTATTGCAAAAACTTCAGTGAAGACCAACTCCACGAACTCACTGTCTCATCGTTGCGATTTGTGGCTGTCAGCCATACCACAAACTACCCTGCTGACATGCAGCCGTGCGCTGTAAGTTCGCCGGCAGGCAGGCTGCGAATCGATCAGGCCACTGCGAGTCGAGACTCACCACCTAAGCTTTCTTCAACTTCTTCTTCTTCTTCTTCTTCTGTGTTTTACAGCTTCGATTCCTTTGGGTTCAGAGTAAAATTTACCTACCTAGTAAAGAGAGCAGAAGTGTGCGCCTGCAGAAACAACGGGCCAGACAGGCCACCAAAATGGAACAGTCAGATTAAATTGGAACCAGTCAGATTAAATTGCCACAGACAACAACAACATTAATTGGTGGAGAGAACAGAGCATGCTTGTCCTCTCCTCTACACCATCAAATCAATCACCATTTGCTTAAACTGTCTAGACACCAAGGAAATCGAGTTAGGCAATACTGTTCCATTTCCTTTCTTGACGCAGTGACTCGACCCTCTTTTGTATGTGATGCCTCATACACTTGTGGATTGGGCCAGATGGGCAGTAGACCCAACCCACAATGGCGTAATCCATAGGTAACTTTTAAAATACTTTCAAGCCACAGATTCAAGTCGAGCCAGGGTTTGAATCGTTTAAGTAGCCCGGCAGAGATCTTGAAGGACTGAATCAAGCAGCTTAACTTTGTTTTCCCATTTAAAAGGAAGGCATGGGTCAAGCAGTGAGCTTAGGAAACTACTGACAAACTTCATTCGCATGTCCCCTAAACTCTGGTCGAGTGCTGAACTTGTTTGAAAGATCTCACAAATAGTCAACCTGCAACATATATCCTTGATTCAGACCATTGATCAAGAATTCAGAAATACAAGGGAGTTTAATTGCAAGGAAAAACTCATTGAAATGGAAGATATATATCTGACTGAGCAATATTCTCATGTGCTCCCATTAGCAGATGAAACTGCCAGATAATCTGACTGGCTTCTTGTGTAGATATCAAACATCAGATCATGCTGGCAGCTTCACCTACTTGTGGTGCACTTCTTGTGGACATGAACGATCAACCAGCAGCATCACAAAGAAGCATACTTCAAGAGGAGGAAGAACAAACGACAGTAGATGAAAGACATGATAAAAGAAGCAGAGAGAGAGAGAGCTCACAAAGAGCTTTAAATATTTTGGGGGTTTGTCATGCCAATGACAACGCCAATGTCATAGCCTGCAGGGAAGAAGAAAGCAATAATAAATTTAGAGGATGGTCCCAGGAAAAGGGAAATTGAAGGTCATGTCCAGGCCAGCAGCACCAGTGCATGCCACCGCCACCCCAGAAGTGTGAACCAGAAGAGGGTAATGAAAAAAAGACACTATATTCGTGTGAACTTTCTGATAACTTTTGGAGGACCATCCTATGCATCTCCACGTTTCACTTGGAGGGAGAGCGAGTTGAGGGTCCATCCTTCACCTTTGAGAATGGAGTCCCTGGAACACTGACAAGAAAAGGGGCAATTTGTAAAGAAAAGGCTGCTTAATTTTGTTTACCAATCTGAAATCTTGCATCTGGTGACAGTTGTTAGCTTAGAGTTGTCAAAACACTGACACTCTATAGTTAACAAGAACAATAATTATAGAAGAGACAGAAGAAGCAACTGCAGGTAATAGGAGCAACAGGACCAACACTAGAAAGTGAAGAAATTGTACAAGCAACAAAATACCATCACCACCACACCAAAAGGGATATAATAGATATATCAATCATTTACAGCCTTGTAACAACTCTTTTAAGGAATGTTCTCAGAGGACGGTATTAGATATATGACATGTTCTTGATTGATTGATTGTGATTCGTAATTATATGTTCTTCCTAACTTCAATCACCTTGAGTATCATCTGGTTGACTTCTTTTATAGTGAGGTCATCTAACTTTGTCCAAACAGCCAAACTTTCCTAACAGGATACACAGTTTGCTTAGTTCATTTAAAATTGATTTGGCTTTGGGCTATTTTAAGGGGTTTTTTTGACCTTAGTTGTTTAGTCATGCAATGTATGCGCCAACAAAAATTGAAATAAAAATCTCCGGGAAATAATCTATGGAAATGGGCCACCCCTACTGAATCTAACTAAACCTAATTGATTCTAATTAAACTTAATAAGATTAAAAGAAAGTTTCAAAAGGGCGCTTGAGGCATTGGATCCACTGCGAGTTTTCCTTGATTCATACAATTTTCATAAATAATGATGTAGAATGAAATTCATATGTTTCTACTATGGTATAATATTGCCCATTTAGATCTAAATTCTCATGCTTTTATTTTTGAACTCTACTTAAAAAATTCCATACCAACAAAGATATATTTCATCTTTTAAATCTATGATCTTTTCCATATATTTCTAATGTAGAACTTTGATTGTATTCCCAATAATCCTCCCCTCAAATAAAGAACCATTATTACTTTCATGGTTCAAGCCTCCTCTCAAGCATCCGGCCACTCTTGTCCTCCCTTAAAACTTAATAAGATTAGACAAGAGGGTTTCAAAAGGGAGTTTGAGGAACTGAAACTTGGCTTAAACTTAATAAGATTAGACAAAAGAGCTTCAAAAAGGCACTTGAGGAATAGAAACTTGGCTCCACTATAAGTTATCTCCATAATGGTATGATATTGTCCATTTTGAGATTAAGTCCTCATGATTTTATTTTTGAGCTCTATCCAAAAGGCGTCTTACCAATAGAGATATTTTTTATCTTTTAAACTATGAACTTTTTCATGAATTTCCAATATGAAACATTGATTGTATTCCCAACAACCATAAAGAAAATTCACATCTCATAGTAAAGTTAAGTTGTAACCATGTTGTTATTGCTGCAAATATAGAATACCTTTCCTATCAGCATTTTATGTTGCTGTCAGGTGGTACACTAATATTATAGAGAAAATGTTATTTCATAGCATAATAGCATGTACATAAGAAACCCTATAATCGTAAACTAACCATAATCATACTGTAAAAACCTGACTGTATAGGCTTATTTTGGTTGAAGATGACTCCAAGGAATCAGTGCTTGCCTATAGTTCTAGGCCTTGTGAAACCACAAAATGGACCTGCCTCTCTCTCTCTTTGATTATCTTTCCTCCCATAAAGGTAGTCCCTTAAAGCTACTCTGTTTTGTCTTGTGATCTGAGGTCCTGTCTGCAGTAAAGTTCTTATGGTGCATTTAGTTGAGGGTGTTTTTTGATAACTTTGAGTATATGATTATCAGGTAATCACATAACCAAGATTATAGGGAATAAGATATAACCTAATGTGTTTGATTTAATCTTTAGTAATGAGACAAAAACTTATTTGGTTGAAGGTTTTAACATATAACCTAATATGACAATCACTATATTATCCCTAATAAATATACCATTCCACTTATACAGACATTCTTTTACCACTTATTGTCATTGATGATCGAGGTTCTATTTGAGATTATTTTCGATCGGCGCTTAATTATTTGACTCTCTTATTGTAGGATGTTTAAGGCTTGATCTCACCCGGACGATAAGCAACGGCAGGAGCTCAGCTGACGGCTCCACCTAGAGCCCCGGCAGATCAAGTTCTGGTTCCAGAACAGGAGAACGCAAATGAAGGTGGGACCTCGGTTTCGTATTAAAATTTGGATTTTGATATGATATTTAGGTTTAAAATTGGATTTTGATTTGGTAATTTTGAAGACGCAAATCGAGAGGCACGAGAATTCGATACTGCGGCAAGGAAAATGACAAGCTGCGGGCTGAGAACGTGCATTATCGGGACATGATGAGAACGTGCTCATGGGCTGAGAACGGCAGGAAAACGATGCTCGGCGAGATCTCGCCGGAGGAACAGCAGCTCCGGATCGAGAACGCCCGCCTCAAGGAGGAGCTCGACTGCGTCTGTACCCTCGCCGGCAGGTTCATCGGCAAGTCGTTCTCTTCCCTGTCCGTCCCGGCAGCACCGCCCATGAGCCGGTGGGCTTTCCTTGGTTCCGCCTTCCGTCGAAACCGGCATGATGCTTGCGCAACTGAGCATACTGAAGCCGGCGCAAAGGATGACGCGAGTGTTCGCCGCCGGCGTGTGCGCATTGGCCGTCAGGGAGTGGCGCAAGTTGGAGCAGGATAATCACATCGCCGGCATCGCGTTGGTGGTGACATCGAGAGTGATGATGAGGAAGAGCTTTCCGGAGGCAGGAGAGCCGCCGGGGATCGTGCTCTGCGCTTCGATGGTCGTGTGGATGCCGGTGGCGCAGAGGCGGCTGTTTGATTTCCTCCGCGACGAGAGTTGCCGGAGCCAATGGGACGTGCTCGGAGACGACAGCCCGCTCTACAGGATGACTCAGCTCGCCATGGGCCACGACGCGGCCAACGCCGTCGTCCTCCTCCGCTCCGCCGTAACTAATCGATCGATCCTTTTTAATTTAATCCTCTTCGAAAATCAACCTAAATAGCATCGATTATTTTACAGACGGCGCAGCAACTGATCATTCAAGATACGAGCATCAACGCCTCCGGCGATGCGATGGTGGTCTACGCGTCGGTGGACGTGGGGTCGATGCACCATGTGATGAACAACGGCGGAGATCCGGCGCTTGTGGGGCTTCTCCCGTGTGGCTTCGCCATCCTTCCGGACGCGATGGGCGGACCTGGCGGGCTGAACTCCGGCTCGCTGCTCACCGTGGGATTCCAAGTCAGCTACCGGACGGCGAGTGTGACGCCGGAGGCGGTGGAGATGATCAACGGCCTTGTCTCCCACACCCTGCAAAAGATCCAAATCTACCTCAACGGCGAGCGTGACGCTCGAAGTCGCCGCCTAGGGTTCCCAAGTGGGATCTGGCGAGGAGTCACGCGAGGAATATATCAATGGCATATTTGAAATTTAGGAGGTGCTTGGTAAGCAGATTTAGAAGGTAAGCTATTTCATTCCCATTGATGATGCTTGGTATACGAGAATCAGAATCAAAATAAGGATACGATACCCTTGGTTTCATAACCCACCCCCTATTAGATTATCACCAAACCCATATACCCCTCAATCAAATCCATTACCATTCTCATTCCCAAATTTATACCAAGCACCCCCTTAATTAATAGTTAGGGATAGTTTTGTCTCAAATGGTAAAAATTTAAGGATATTTTTGGCTAAAAAATTATCTTGACCTCGGAATTGAGAAAAATTAGATTTTTCCTTGATTTTTTGATTCCACGTTAGATGACCCTCTTTTGCTGATGTGACAGGTATAATTGATTACCTGGAAAATCTTCATTACCTAAACCAAATAAGGTTTTTATTGATAACCTTGGATGAATAACCAAAGTTATCAAAAAATACCCTCAACCAAACGTACCATTAAGAGTTTCATTAGAACATATTGGATTTTCTGCAACTTGAGCTCCAAACTTGAGACATTTATAGATCCCCACTTTGCCTGATCTTAGATTTGCATTCTTTCTGTTTTATATTTATCTTCAGATTTGAGGGTTCTATTATCCAGCACTCTTCAAGGGCCATCAACTTTGACCTCAAATTCTCAACTTCCTTGCTTGCATCAGACACAGAATTCTCCAAAAGACAATTCTTTCCGCATGACTTGAAAGAATCTCCAGAGACTCGTGTGGCAAGTGAACCCCTCTCACTTATGCAAATGGAAATTTCACTCTTCAGAGACTCGTGTACTACCCAGCGCTGCAATCTTTTCTCTTAAAACCTCAAATTCATTGTTTGCATCAGAAAGAAGCTTATCCAAGATGACCATTCTTCTCTGAAATTTTACCCATGTCTCTCAGCTTCTCTTCAAGAAGCTCCTTTTCAGCATCACGTTTTTTGCATGCCTCTTTCAGTTCATAGTTTCCAATTTGCAATTCCTTAATTGTGCCCCAAGGGAGTCTAAACATAAATTGACCGCATGCATTTTCCAAGACATTTTTTTTAACATGATAAAGCTCTTGGGTAAGAAATTTCGCGAAAAAGCATATGAACTATAGGACAGCATCCATACCCAACCGAGATCATCCCTATATTTAATGACAACTATGGTGTTTTTTCTTATAAGTTAATTCAAATATTGACAATTAATAATAATTATAATATTAAATATGATGGAGTAGAATATAATAAACTGATAACATGCATAAACTAAACTAAATAAAAAAATATGTATAATTAATTATGCTAATCTGATAATGTTAACAGGTATAATAAATAAATTAATGATTATATTATTTATAATGAATGATAACTAAATTAAATAGAAAATATTTTATTTGATTAATTTTGATAAATACGTACCTCAAAGGAATATAAAAAAACTATAAAATTAGTTAAAAATTTTTTAAATATAAATGATAATATAATAGAAGATAAAATCTAATAATAATTTATATAAAAAAATAGTAATGGTGGTATATGATTATTAAATTTAAAAAAATAATATTTCTTTATTACAAAACACTGTTTTAGAAAATAACTTATCCGATTTTTATTTAAATAACTTCATAATTATCGACTAGCAAAAATTTTTAATTAAAGAAACAAAGTTTACTTACTTTATTTTGTATTGTTACATTCAATAAAAATTTAGGATGTCTAAACACTACTTATAAAATTGTTTTGTAACATTTTTTGGATTAAATATCACGTAAATGATGTTTTCACCCTTTTTCATTACGTCACTTCATTATTTTTTTCCTGTTATATTTTAGATGTTCATATAAAAAAAAAAAGAAAAAGAAAATATAGGGCAACATTTCAAGCATTTCCAATTAATCAGAAAGCCTTATTCCACTTCAGTTTCACAACAAGAAGACAATCCAGAACACTTAAAATTGAATGCTCCATGCAGTCTCTAATTTCTCTTCACCGGCTCTGTTGTAAGACCAAAGCCGTATGGGAAGAGAGGGTCATAATGCGGATCACCAAAGTTCATCGGCAATTGCTTCACAGATTTAAACCATGTCCGGGGAAGCTTGCCGGAGAAGCCATAGTCACCAAAAAGCACATCTGCAACACCTTGGCCTTCTGTGCCGGGAAGCCATGCAGCCACCAGAGCATCCATCGTGCCAATGTATGGCTCCATCACCAGCGGTCTCCCGGAGATTAGAACGACGACGCATTTGACTTTGCTGCACACATTATGAATCACACTCGGACCAGGGGAAGGAATGGTAAGGTTTAGATTGTCTCCAAAGGTTTCCGCATATGGCACCTCTCCAACCACCACTATTGCGTAGGAGAATTGGCTGTGCTCGACGAAATCTGGCTCAGGGTTTTCAGAATAGACCACCGAGGTGCTTGGATCAACAGCAGACCTGATAGCATTAAGAATCGTCGTTCCTGCAAGTGATGATCGTTTAAACAATGAATTGAGGCTCGAATATGCCGTGAAAGATTGGAAAGCCGATTGAACATATCATGTTATCTATATTTTTTACCGGTTGTAATATCGTTTCCACCCTGCCCTTGCCAAGTAATTGTCCACCCTCCACACTGATAACCCAAATTGTCAGCATAGCTACCTGCGACAAGGACCTTTTTCGCTTTCTTCGGAAGAGGCAGCAGTGGGTAATTGGCAGACTTGCCATTTTTCAGGAGCACAAGTGATTTCCTCACAGCTTCCCTGGCTAGATCGCGGTGTTCCTAGTCGAAGAAAAGAGAATCATTCAAGTAATGAATGAACATAAGTACTATGACATCAAACTGAAGAATGAAAGTTAAGTGAGTTGGTTACCCGTTTGCCGAGCTGATCTGCTAAACTGGGATCAGCATATGGGTTCTCAAACAAGCCCATGGTGAACTTGACTCGAAGAATCCTACTCACGGCATCATCGATTCGACTAATGGGTATAAAATTCTTCTGGACCAGGTAGGTCAGATCAGTAATGAATTCTGTATAGGTATATGGAATCATTATCTGCCAGAAAAAAAGTAGTTTAAAAAACAAATGCAGTTATTTTTGTAGTTAAACAAAGATAATTAAGGATATTTGAAAAGTTCTCAGCGCTAACCATGTCGATACCCGCAAGGATTCCAGTCAGGATTGAGTAGGTGTAATTTGCAAGAGGTGGGGTAGTTATCCTGTCAATAGCTTGCCAATCTGAGATTACAAATCCCTGTGAAATTAAGAAGAAACTTCCATAAGTACAACTAAACATATAAATACTTTGTAATCTTCAAGCAAGCATCCTAAAGAATCAGCAAAATGGTAAAAGATAAGGCATTTGGTTGTCATTCACGGACCCTGAATCGGAGAGTGTTTTTAAGAAAGTCAGTGATCAGAAAATGGTTGGAATGCATCTTCACTCCGTTCCAACTTGAGAAGGAAACCATCACGGTGGATACACCTTTGGAGACAGCAGTGTAGTAAGGAGGCATGTGGATACTAAGTAGTCCATGTTGACTTATAATGGTGTTATTTTCATTGATTCCTAGGTATGTTCCACCATCGCCGACATAATGCTTAGCACAGGCGGCAACATTTCTCCTGCAGCATGCACAAGTTGTTCCTCATAAACCAAGTTTTGCAATAATGATGTAATTGACTTCGACATATAGAGGGAGGTAACAAAAACTATGCAGCCAAATCATTGAGTTTCTGATGGAATATTTGACTTCTTATGTTGCAATGAACAGATATCTTACTTTCCAGCAACAAAAGGAGTTCCTCGAGAATTTGGTGGCATGTCTCCCTGTAAGCCAGGGATGATCTCAGTCATTGCTTGAACAACCTTTGGATCTTCGCTGTAGCTTTCGTAACACCGTCCCCATCTAGGATCTCTACAAACCTGTCCATGCGAGTCCATAAAAGAGAGTTTATCAGAACAGTTGAAATTAAATAGAATGAAACATGTTAAACAATGATATAATGTAGATTTGATATCATTACCGCCACACATGGGGCAAATACATATGGAATTCCAGTTGCTCTAACTTCAAGAGCAGTAGCTGCACCAATTCTCTTCACTAGTGCCGGATCCCTGGTTCACACAGATATGATATAATGGCTGAGAAAGAGAAATAACACTTAATACGTAAAAGATTTGTTCTTTTTTCATTGGATCTAGCATAGACAAGAAATGTGGAGATAAATTTCGATTTATAAATTTCTTGAGTGCAATAAGCCACCAAAGAACAGAAAGAAAAAAGAATGATATCACAAGTGAACTGCAATTCAAGCAACAAATTGTTGTGATACGAATTCACTTGCCTAGTCGCTCCCAGTCCAACATTATGCGGAAACACAGTGGCTCTGTAGACATTGTTGTGACCATGAACAGCATCAATGCCATAAATTATTGGGATCCCCAAACGAGTAGAGAGAGCAACCTTTTGGAATCCATTGACCATATTCACCCATGTTTGAACAGAAGCTTGAGGTGAAGGCACACTACCTCCCCCACTCAAAACACTACCTGTATCAAATATTTAGCGCACAACAATTTTATCTTTCCATCTTGTAATTTGTTATAGAGCATTCAATAGAAACAAACATTTATACCTATGAAGTAGGTCTTCAAGGCACTGAGATTAGCCGTCGCATTTTCTCTCTCAATCTGTGACATCTGACCAATTTTCTCAGCAAGAGTCATTCGACCAAGTAAATCCTTGATTCGAACATTCAATGGTTGCTTAGGGTCCTTGTACTTCACATACTCTGCTACGACAACCATCCCCCAGCATGTTAATGTCAGAATAATGAACAGAAGGCTTTGCAATATCTTCATCTTCATTTGATGCCTTAATGCTCCACCAATTGCTTATCCTGAAAGAGAGAATGCTTATGAATAAGATTTTTTTTTTCTCTAAAGAATTTCAATTCCTTCAAATAGATAACCTTCCTGAGAAAAACTAAGTAGTTTACTAATAGCGTTCTAAACTTACAATAGCAATTGGAGTAAACCGGACAAAAATTTGAAGTGCCAAGAAAATATGATGCATATCTTATATACTAAAAGGATGGTACAAGAGGGTTATAAGAAGTCAGATGCGAGGACAAAATATGAGGTGGTTTGCAATTCAAATTTCATAATCAAAGATAGTAGATTTTTTTTTTATAATGTGTTGCTGGATTTGTGGAAAAGTTGGAGGATGTACAGGTGCAAGAACCAAAAAAATTCTCTTTCTGAACAAAAATTGAGTGACAGAAAGCAACTTATGATTGGTAAAATGCACGGCAACGATCCAGTCAGCAAATGTTTTGCTTAAATTGTTGAAATGAAACACAAACTTATCACAGACCTAACTCATGAAACTAGCAGCGAATCCCTTCCCCATAGGTTGCATGAGTTGGGAAGAAAAGTTAAAAGAATGCGATGAAATAAAACCACAAGCAAAATAAGTTCACTGGTCATAGATAACTGCATATATAGCGACGTTTAGGTTGTCGACTGGGCCAAATGCAGGAGAAAAAAAAATTCAAAGGCTGAAGAGGAAGCAAACAAATGTAAGCCGCAATCACGGATTACAACTTCTCTTTTTCAAAAAGGTGGATCCGCCACCTCAGCGGCCTCCTGGTCTCTGCCCCACGAGTTTCTCAACCTCATTGATGATTGCAAGAAAAATAACAACACATTTCACACTAATTAAATGAAAGGCAAAAAAAAAAAAACCCTACGAGATCATAAGGATAAGAGATTAGTCAAATACCCCACCTACATTTTGTCTTGTTTTGCTTCAATCATACATACGACTTTCGGAATCAAACATTTTAAGATAATCTAAGAAATATGAACCAACAAAATATTGGGGGGGAAAAAAAAGCAGAGGCAGAGAAAGAAGGAGGGTTATACCCGAGCTTTGTCGGCGGAGGAAGGAGGAAGAAGATCTCCAGTGGTAAATGAGAGTGGTCGGGATGTGATTTATGAAGGGTTTGTCTCGGTGGATACGGTGGGGATATCGAGGCCCACGTGCATAATTGCGGAGAGTTGGCCAATGTGCTGCGCATGGCATGCAGGGCGCTCACTGTGCTGCCCCAATTGATTTACTTATAATTAACAATCTACTGAATTAATGGTCAGTTTAATCAGTCAAAAGTATGACTAATTGTCTATAATGATAAGTTTGAGTTTCTTTGCTGGGTAATTACTAGTATAATATGTTTTTCAATGAATAATTGGATGAGATTGGGATGGAAGAAATTTCATGAACCTTTTTTGAATTCTTCATCGATATTTTTAGCAACATAAACTTGGAGCCAATTCATGCTTCTGTGTGAATTAATTAAAATAATTCATCTTTGAATGCGACACGTTTTTCGCATGCCGATATACGTTAGCAAAAGGCGAATATCTCCATCAATTCGTAACAGATAATTCAAAAATTTAACATTCAAAATTCAAATTTTTATAAAATATATCGGGATCGAATCCCGGGAGCTTTGACTAAGAACGCACGTGCCTCCGTTGATTTGTTGGTGGCTAAGTTCGAATCAATAATTAAACGATATTTAATGGGCAACGGGCACGATGAGATGCCAAGACAAGAATGGATTTTTATAGGATTTGAAATTGATGTGTGTCTGCAGTAAAGGGAATCATTCGTCGGGACGCAGAAGGAATCGTTTGTTATCATCCAAAAAAAAAAAAAAAACATATATATATATATATCAGGCAGTAGATAGATTGAATTTGGGATGATTGATCTGATCCCACAAAAATTTTTCATCGGTCATCAGGAAACGCTCGCGGTAGGCAGTCTAGAAACTCAACGTCCCAAAGTTCGCGCCCCATTTAGAGAAAAAATTTCTACAAAATGTGTCGTAGTTGGGGATCAAATTGCGAATACCTGAGTTAATAATTAATTATCCTATCGTTACATCATAGCCCCGGAAACAAATTGGTCATAAGGATGTTAAATTGGTCGTAAGGATTTATTTGTACTTTTCAAATTTATCTGATTGATAAGAAACTTTCATGTTATCAAATTAATTGATTTAAAAAAAGTTATATATTTAAATTAATAAAAAAAAATTAAAGTTTAAATTTTTAAATTTGTGAAAGGATTGTCTAATTTTTTTGTATTTACGAAAGACTTAATTCGTTTTTCAAAATATTCTTTTTACTAAAATATAAAAAAAATCTCATATGATGCAGTGTACTTAGGAATGGTATATCATATCATATACCATATCGAAATACTCAGTATATAATAAAATCATATCCATACCATATCACCACCATATTAAAATTTCGATATGTTTATATTTCTTACTGTTTCGAGATAAATATCATACGAATATCAAAATTTTTAATATGTTATTATATTGTATTAAAATTTTTGATATATCATTAAATTTGTATGGTTCAATATATTTTATTAAGATATATGTTGTATATCGGAAATTTCAATGTTTTTTCACCCTTAACTGCACTTACCATCCTAAACTGCCTTATATGTAAAGTGCAGATTCTAAACACCCGAGCAGGAGACTCTCGAGCTGGAGACTCCTGAGTTGTAGAGTCAAGTTGCAGACTCTAAGTGATGACTCCTGAGCTACAACTCCTGAGCTAGAGACTCCTAAGTTGCAGAGTCAGGTTGCAGAGTCTAGTACATGCTCCCAAGCTGGAAACTCCCGAGCTGCACTTTCCAAGCTAAAGACTCTCGAGTTACAGAGTCAGGTTGCAGAGTCTAAATGCAGACTCCCGAGTTGTAGTTTTCGAGTTGGAGATTCCTAAGCTGGAGACTCCCAAGCTGTAGAGTCTAAGTGGAGACTTCCAAATTTTAGAGTCTAAGTTGCACCCGAGTTGTAGCTCCCGAGCTGGAAAGGAAGAATTGTCAAGACCTATGTAATACAGTTTTCTTAAAATATATTTGTCCTCCTCTAACTGTGTTTCGAGATTATGATGGACGTCTGTTTCCCATAATACAAGAGCGAAACCACGTACACAATCAAGCATTGGTTGCGTGTGGCAAACTGAAAAAGTACCTGATTGCTACCATGGGTAATCCACCAAGCGGAAACACACGTAAGATTTAGGGAACGAAGGCGGAAGAAATTTTTTTTGCTCTATTCCTTGCTCTTATGTGTTCCTGGTCACAACCTCTTTTTATAGGGCTTAGACTATGCAGTAATTAATGAGCAAATTAACGTCATTTATGACTTTTTAACCATCCAGATCAAAATGTCTGGAGTTATTGCTCATTAACCCGTCCATATCAAAATGTCTGGAGGTTACAGATCATGCATTAATTATCAATTAATGTATCTGTTATATTTGAGCAACAAACAAAAAATTATTCAAGTAGTAAAATGGTGGTTCATTCGCTTGGATAAATTTTACCCTAACCAGTCCTGCATTCAAAACGCATACATCGTGCTCGCACATGAGTCAATTTGGTTCAGTACAAATCCCCCTTTGCACACTTGCATGTGACAGAGAGTCTTTCCCCATGCATTTATTCACAACTAATATGCTTGTGAATCAATTTAAACCAACCAGTATTCCTTAAAACTCTCAATGTGGTACTAAAATCTCATTCAGAATGGAGTCTCTTTCCTCTCCACCTTTTTTTTCATTCTTGTAGCCAACACTAACCACTTGACTTACCCTGGCCAAGGTTGTGGTCGAAGACTCATCATCAGGGGCATATTTACATTAGGACCCAAGGAGGCTATGATCCTCCAAAATTTTTAATAATATTCTTTTTAAATAGAATGTTTTATTTTCTTAGTATATAAATTATTTGGCATCTTTACAAATTAATATGTACACTTGACATACTGATAAGTTTTATTTTTTATTTTTAACACAAGATAAAATCTTTGAATTGACTAAATTTTAATTATTTTCTTACTTTATTTTTTATTTTTCAAATAAATGTTATATTTAATTAAGAATATGAAATTGATTTAAGCGAAGTTCAAAATTAAATTATGTTAAAGATCTTTTTCTTTTCACATTGAAAAAAATTTACTTATTAATAATTTAAGTTCGTATCTTTCAAATTCTAACAATTTAGAAAATAAAATCACAGATATTAAAAATACAAATTCAAAATATAAATCTAAGTATAAATCTTAAAAAGAAAAATTCAAATCTTAATCCAATATTAAAATTTTAGAAAATAATTTATCAAATTAAAAAAATAATTTTAAAATTTTAAAAATTAAAATTTTAAATTTTAACTAAATAAATTCTAATCTTCGAGTAAGATAAATTTAGAATATGATAAAATTTATATGAATTTATGTATTATATTACATATAATACGTGTGCACAAATACTAATATATATTATATATCTTTGAAAATTTGAGAATGTCATTATTATAAAATATATTTAATAATTATTTTCATTATTTATTATGCCCATTTTAAATTTAAAATATCAGATCTGTCTCGGTCACATTGAACGAAAGAATTTTTTATAATTTTAAAAATATTTTTTAATAGTAAAAAATATTTGTTAAAAATTTATGCTTTTTTATAAATATGAAATATAATATATTTTTTAAAACTTTAAAAAATATTGAGTTGACCAAAGTAAACACGCCCTAAATTGCGATGATTCTTAAAAAAACACGTGCATCCGATGCGATAACTTATAATAAGAATCATTAATTGAACGGTATCTTTTTAAACGGCGTTTAAAATTTTGAAAGGTGGTATCATATTTTTTTTTTTTTATGAATTATTAATTTCGTTTTTCAAAATATTCTTTTTATTAAAATATAAAAAAAATATCTCCATAGCAGGTGCATGCGACGACTTGGAACTTGGAAGTCACTTCAAAAGAATTGAACGACATTTTTGGAAAGGATGCAACATATTTTTAATATTTATTAAATACATACTTTATTTTTTATTTATAAAAATTCTCCACCGACGCTCTGCATGGCCACATTAAAAACACTTCTTAATGCAGAAGAACTTGGGGATTAGAAAATAAGGACGCTCCTCTCTAGTGTCTGCCCGCTGATTTAAAGAGTATTTGGGAGAAATTTTATTTTTTATAAAATAATTTTTTACTTTTGTTGTTCTTCAGAGTTTGCCGTTACAAAGATTATTCTACTTTCATCAGAGAGAGAAGAGAAGATGGGTTGAGGATGGGCGAGAAGAGCAGCTGGTATTCGTCATCCGAACCAATATTATAAATTTATACATTTATTTAGAGAACAAACGGAAAGAGAATTTTGCCATCCGAAGAACGATCACGAGTTAATCGTGAAGCTCTTCATAGTTTACAAACCAAACCATCTTTTGTAATTAGACAAATCAATCTTAAATGTTCTTTACAATAATCTCTTTTTCCTCTTATGCACCCAAACGAACTTTGCACAGAGATCATACACACACGGGACGAACCCTTTCTTATTGATCTCGCATAGAACTCACACACAGCCTGTCTCTTCCAATCTCTATTGCCTTGGACGCACACCCATTACTTGTTCTCTATTTTTTCCTTACCTTGGATGCGTATTTATAAGAGGAAGAAGTCTCTTTTCCTACATCCATTAATGGAGGAAGATGAAGGTGAGGCTCCTCGAGAGGAAGGTAAGGCCAAGGACCCTATGCGGAAGTCTCCCCGAGAGGTTAGGCCCCGAGAGTACTTTGGGAGATATTGCACCCAAAGACCCCCGAGCTCATCTCGGGAGACAGAGTCCTCGTAACAGCCAACCTCGGGAGCCCCGATTGTCCCAACCAGATGGAAAAGGATAACGACGCGAACAGTTTCAAAGGATACCCCTTTACCACCGAAAGCAGGGGGTGCGGCCTGAATATAAGAAATGTGGCGCCGCTAAAGGGGGCATGACTAGTCTACCGACACCAGTATAAAAGGTAGTTCAATCCCTCCGGTAAGGGAGTTGCTATCTCTCATCCTTGCATACTATTTTTGGCTCTCATTACCAATCGACCAACCTACTAACTTGAGCGTCGGAGTGGATTCCGCCGGATCCCTGCCGGCGTGCCCTCTAACGCTTGTGTTACTCTCGTAGGACCCCCAAGTTCCTCAGCGACATAGTCACCCCCGCCAGGGCTGAGCTTCATTGACTGGTCATCGCCGACGACTCCTTTCGGAACAACAATGATCCTCATAATGATGATTGTTTTTCGAGAGACGAGTCGGTCGAGCTAAGTTCAAATATCCCATAGCTCGGGGTGGTGCAAGTACTCCGGTTGGTATATTGATAATGACATATCGACATCTTACTCGGGGTGACCGATCGACGCTCGGACTCAGATGTTGTCCTTATCTGGGGCAAAACCTACCCTCTAAAACTATACTGATAAAGTGTACCTGAGTCGGCGCAGGTCGGCTAAAGCCAGACACCACTCATGTGAGAATCACGAATATCTCGCTGACACAGTACCTGCCTGATAGACCCTGACAGTCCGTACCACAGCGCCCCCTGCACGTGTCAGGACAGGCGGTGTCGGTCGGCGAGCTAATAGTCGCCTCTAATCTTGCCCCCACATAAGATAAAATGTGGTAGAAAGGGAGGCAGAGGTTGTCGGCTCCCCCGATTATATAAGGCTCTCCCTCCTTCGGCCGCAGGTATGCACATTTTGACCTTTACTATAGTTCTTCTTCAGTTTCTTTTTTTTTTCCACCGGACACTAACTTGACCGTCGGAGGGCTTTATCAAAAACTTTTCTCGGTGGATTAATAACGATCATCTTCTTATAGTTTTCAGCATCACCAGAAACAACTCACAGCACCGCTTCAGTTTTTTAGAGTACATCTCGCTGTTCGAGGGGATCAAAACTCAAACTTATCATTATAGACAATTAGTCATACTTTTGACTGATTAAACCGACCATTAATTTAGTAGTTGGTACATATTCTTAATTATAAGTAAATCAATTGGGACAGCTCAGTGAGCGCCCTGCATGTCATGCGCAGCACATTGGCCAACTCTCCTCAATTATGCACGTGGGCTTCGCCATCCTCACCCTATCTACCAAGAAAAAGCCTTCATAAATGACATCCCGATCCCTCTCATTTACCACTGTAGATCTTCTTCCTCCTTCCTCCACCGACGAAGCTCGGGTATAACCCTCCTTCTTTCTCTGCCTCTGCTTTTTTTCCCCCAATATTTTGTTGCTTCATATTTCTTAGATTATCTTAAACTGTTTGATTCTGAAAATCGTATGATTGAAGCAAAACAAGACAAAATGCAGGTGGGGTATTAAACTAATCTCTTATCCTTAAGATCTCATAGGCTGATTTTTTTTTTTTTTTGCCCTTCATTTAGTGTGAAATGTGTTGCTATTTTTCTTGCAATCATCAATGAGGTTGAGAAGTTGTAATCCGTGATTGCGGCTTACATTTGTTTGCTTCCTCTTCAGCCTATGAATTTTTTTTTTCTGCAGTTGGCCCAGTCGACAACCTAAACGTCGCTATATATGCAGTCATCTATGAGCAGTGACCTTATTTTGCTTGTGGTTTTATTCATGGCATTCTTTGATCTTTTCTTCCCAACTCATGCAACCTATGGGAAAGGGATTCGCTACTAGTCTCATGAGTTAGGTCTGTGATAAGTTTGTGGTTTGTGTTTCATTTCAATAATTTCAGCAAAAGATTTGCTGTCTGGAACGTTGCCATGGATTTTACCAATCATAAGTCGCTTTCTGTCACCCAATTTTTCCTCAGAAAGAGTGGATTTTTTTGTTTTGGTTCTCGAACCTGTACATGCTCCATCAACTTGTCCTCAAATCAAGCAACACATTTTAAAATAAAATAAAATAAAAAATCTACTATCTTTGATTATGAAATTTGAATTGCAAACCACCTCATATTTTGTCCTCGCATCTGACTTCTTATAACCCTCTTGTACCATCCTTTTAGTATATAGGATATGCATCATATTTTCTTGGCACTTCAAATTTTTGTCCAGTTTACTCCAATTGCTATTGTAAGTTTAGAACGCTATTAGTAAACTACTTAGTTTTGTTCAGGAAGGTTGTCTTGTAGGTATTCGGAGGAATTGGAATTCTTTAGAGAAAAAAAAATCTTATTCTCTTAAGCATTCTCTCTTTCAGGATAAGCAATTGGTGGAGCATTAAGGCATCAAATGAAGATGAAGATATTGCAAAGCCTTCTGTTCATTATTCTGACATTAACATGCTGGGGGATGGTTGTCGTAGCAGAGTATGTGAAGTACAAGGACCCTAAGCAACCATTGAATGTTCGAATCAAGGATTTACTTGGTCGAATGACTCTTGCTGAGAAAATTGGTCAGATGTCACAGATTGAGAGAGAAAATGCGACGGCTAATCCCAGTGCCTTGAAGACCTACTTCATAGGTATAAATGTTTGTTTCTATTGAATGCTCTATAACAAATTACAAGATGGAAAGACAAAATTGTTGTGTGCTAAATATTTGATACAGGTAGTGTTTTGAGTGGGGGAGGTAGTGTTCCTTCACCTCAAGCTTCTGTTCAAACATGGGTGAATATGGTCAATGGATTCCAAAAGGTTGCTCTCTCTACTCGTTTGGGGATCCCAATAATTTATGGCATTGATGCTGTTCATGGTCACAACAATGTCTACAGAGCCACTGTGTTTCCGCATAATGTTGGACTGGGAGCGACTAGGCAAGTGAATTCGTATAACAGCAATTTGTTGCTTGAATTGCAGTTCACTTGTAATATCATTCTTTTTTCTTTCTGTTCTTTGGTGGCTTATTGCACTCAAGAAATTTATAAATCGAAATTTATCTCCACATTGCTTGTCCTATGCTAGATCCAATGAAAAAAGAACAAATCTTTTACGTATTAAGTACTATTTCTCTTTCTCAGCCATTATATCATATCTGTGTGAACCAGGGATCCGGCACTAGTGAAGAGAATTGGTGCAGCTACTGCTCTTGAAGTTAGAGCAACTGGAATTCCATATGTATTTGCCCCATGTGTGGCGGTAATGATATCAAATCTACATTATATAATTGTTTAACATGTTTCCTTCTATTTAATTTCAACTGTTCTGATAAACTCTCTTTTATGGACAGGTTTGCAGAGATCCTAGATGGGGACGGTGTTACGAAAGCTACAGCGAAGATCCAAAGGTTGTTCAAGCAATGACTGAGATCATCCCTGGCTTACAGGGAGACATGCCACCAAATTCTCGAGGAACTCCTTTTGTTGCTGGAAAGTAAGATATTCTGTTCATTGCAACATAAGATGATTTGGCTGCATAGTTTTTGTTACCTCCCTCTATATGTCGAAGTCAATTTGATCATTATTCCAAAACTTGGTTTATGAGGAACAACTTGTGCATGCTGCAGGAGAAATGTTGCGGCCTGTGCTAAGCATTATGTCGGCGATGGTGGAACATACCTAGGAATCAATGAAAATAACACCATTATAAGTCAACATGGACTACTTAGTATCCACATGCCTCCTTACTACACTGCTGTCTCCAAAGGTGTATCCACCGTGATGGTTTCCTACTCAAGTTGGAACGGAGTGAAGATGCATTCCAACCATTTTCTGATCACTGATTTTCTTAAAAACACTCTCCGATTCAGGGTCGGTGAATGACAACCAAATGCCTTATCTTTTACCATTTTGCTGATTCTTTAGGATGCTTGCTTGAAGATTACAAAGTATTTATATGTTTAGTTGTACTTATGGAAGTTTCTTCTTAATTTAACAGGGATTTGTAATCTCAGATTGGCAAGGTATTGACAGGATAACTACCCCACCTCATGCAAATTACACCTACTCAATCGTGACTGGAATCCTTGCTGGTATCGACATGGTTAGTGCTGAGAACTTTTCAAATATCCTTAATTATCTTTGTTTAACTACAACAATAACTGCATTTGTTTTTTAAACTACTTTTTTTCTGGCAGATAATGATTCCATATACCTATACAGAATTCATTTCTGATCTGACCTACCTGGTCCAGAAGAATTTTATACCCATTAGCCGAATCGATGATGCCGTGCGTAGGATTCTTCGAGTCAAGTTCACCATGGGCTTGTTTGAGAACCCATATGCTGATCCCAGTTTAGCAGATCAGCTCGGCAAACAGGTAACCAACTCACTTAACTTTCATTCTTCAGTTTGATGTCATAGTACTTATGTTCCTTCATTACTTGAATGATTCTCTTTGCTTCGACTAGGAACACCGCGATCTAGCCAGGGAAGCTGTGAGGAAATCACTTGTGCTCCTGAAAAATGGCAAGTCTGCCAATTACCCACTGCTGCCTCTTCCGAAGAAAGCGAAAAAGGTCCTTGTCGCAGGTAGCCATGCTGACAATTTGGGTTATCAGTGTGGAGGGTGGACACTTACTTGGCAAGGGCAGGGTGGAAACGATATTACAACCGGTATGTTCAATCGGCTTTCCAATCTTTCACGGCATATTCGAGCCTCAATTCATTGTTTAAACGATCATCACTTGCAGGAACGACGATTCTTAATGCTATCAGGTCCACTGTTGATCCAAGCACCTCGGTGGTCTATTCTGAAAACCCTGAGCCAGATTTCGTCGAGCACGGCCAATTCTCCTACGCAATAGTGGTGGTTGGAGAGTTGCCATATGCGGAAACCTTTGGAGACAATCTAAACCTTACCATTCCTTCCCCTGGTCCGAGTGTGATTCATAATGTGTGCAGCAAAGTCAAATGCGTCGTCGTTCTAATCTCCGGGAGACCGCTGGTGATGGAGCCATACATTGGCACGATGGATGCTCTGGTGGCTGCATGGCTTCCTGGCACAGAAGGCCAAGGTGTTGCAGATGTGCTTTTTGGTGACTATGGCTTCTCCGGCAAGCTTCCCCGGACATGGTTCAAATCTGTGATGCAATTGCCGATGAACTTTGGTGATCCGCATTATGACCCTCTCTTCCCATATGGATTTGGTCTTACAACAGAGCCGGTGAAGAGGAATTAGAGACTGCATGGAGCATTCAATTTTAAGTGTTCTGGATTGTCTTGTTGTTGTGAAACTGAAGTGGAATAAGGCTTTCTGATTCAAATGTTGTCCTATATTTTCTTTTTCTTCTTTTTTTTTACATGAACATCTAAAATATAACAGGAAAAAAATAATGAAGTGACGTAATGAAAAAGGGTGAAAACATCATTTACGTGATATTTAATCCAGAAAATGTTATAAAACAATTTTATAAGTAGTGTTTAGACATCTTAAAGTTTTATTGAATGTAATGAACAATGCAAAATAAAGTAAACTTTGTTTCTTTAATTTAAAAATTTTACTAGTCGATAATTATGAAGTTATTTAAATAAAAATCGGATAGTTATTTTGTAAAACAGTATTTTGTAATAAAGATATATTATATTTTTAAATTTAGTAATCATATACAACAACTACTGGTCTTTTCCCATTAGATGTCATAGATTAGATGAATTCTTCTAGGCTATGCTATTAGATTTTATCTTTTATTATATTATCATTTATATTTAAAAAATTTTTATCTAATTTTACGGATGATAATCAAGTTTTTTTATATTCTTTTGACGTACATATTTGTCAAAATTAATCAAATAAAATATTTTCTATTTAATTTAATTATCATTCATTATGAATAATATAATCATTAATTTATTTATTATACTATTTAATATTATCAGATTAGCATAATTAATTATACATGTTTTTTTATTTAGTTTAGTTTATGCATGTTATCAGTTTTGATATTCTACTCCACCATATTTAATATTATAATTATTATTAATTGTCAATATTTGAATTAACTTATAAGAAAAAACACCATAGTTGTCATTAAATATAGGGATAAATACATTTAACCCTTATATTTTCTATTAAGTAACATTTTACCTCCTATATTTAAAAAATAATATTTAACCCCTCTTTATCAAAAATTAAATATGAGAAAATTTATAAAAGATAATTGTGCCCTTGTTGTTTTTATTATTTTTTGATAATAATCTCAAAAGAATAAAAATATATTGAATTGACTATTATATCATTCGATAAAAATTTTGATAAAATTCATATATACATCAACATAAACAA
Organism: Boesenbergia rotunda; assembly: GCA_024364735.1. NCBI lineage: Eukaryota > Viridiplantae > Streptophyta > Magnoliopsida > Zingiberales > Zingiberaceae > Boesenbergia > Boesenbergia rotunda. The sequence continues at coordinate 503,830 of JAGFNQ010002612.1, read as the reverse complement.
CTAAAAAGTAGTAACTTTGAATGGGAGCCAGCCAAAAACTCATTCAACCACTCTCACTAAATCAAAAAAGAGTCAAAATTTTAAATTGATGAACCAAAATCAAATAAAGATAAAATAAAGTTCATTACAAATCTCTTCCTCATCATTACAAATCTACTTCTCATCAACTTTAATACTAAAGTTGTTAATATAAACTTTTTCTATCTCTAAAGTTGTTAATATAAACTTTTTCTGTCTAGATGTATTTCTCTCACTATTCATCAAAGCTTTTTTTATATGTTCATGAGAGTTCTTCATTTCTTTTATTAAGCATTATGATTTTTTAGTGAAATTTCTGGACCTTTTGGGAGGTGAAGTTGTTAAAGTCTTGTGTTTCTTCTTCTATTTCATCCATCAACCAAAATAATCCACATTCGTCATTTTTTGCATGCAAATAGTAGTTTACATCAATTAATATTAGTGGTTTTGGGTTTATATGGTATATTAAGATGTTTGAGCACTAACCTTGTGAACACAACAATCTATAAATTTTCTTTTTAAATTTTATAATGTCTTTTATGTGTGTATTTGTGCAATATAATTTAGTATATCAACGCTTTACTCCTACTTCATTGTATGCCACATTTGATGATGAGAAAGAGATTTTTAATTATGAATTTTATTCTATCTTCATTTGATTTTGGTTCATCAATTTAGAATTCTATTTTTTTGTTTTTGTTTGACGAGGGTGGTTGAATGAGTTTTTTTGTTGATTATTTCTTTAGAATTACTTTTTTTTTTGTTGTTTATGCTAGTACATGTATGAATTTTGTTAGAATTTTCATCGAGAGATATAATGATCAGTTAAATATATTTTTTTCTCTTAAAATTATTATTGAAAAATGATTAAAATAAAACGATATAATTATCTTTTATAAATTTTCTCACCTGAAGTTAAATATTATTTTTTAAATACAAAGGAGCAAAATTTTACTTTATATAAAACTTAGGGGTTAAAGATATTTAACTCTTAAATATATACCAAAAAAATACATTTTAGAAATATGTCTCTTGAAAATAGTAAACTTAAAGACTAATGATTATTTTTCACACATTATTAAATTTAAAAATAACATTTATATAAAATTAAAATCATGTTGTCTATGTCTACATGATAATCTCAGTTTCTCTATGATCTAAGATTAGTGTCAATTTCAATGAATTAATGGATAATTTTTTTTAATAAATGCTTAACTAAAAAAGCTGAATCAAACACTTTTCAACTTATTTTAATGACTGAAGAAAAACTTTACGATTTAAATTGAATATGATGTATTATGACTGTTGTCTTAATATTTGTTATGTGTTTATTAACAAGAAGCTTTATTAGACAGAGTTATGAAAATCATAATTTTTTTATTTTTGAAAACGAAGATTGATCTAATACGAAGAAGCTGACAAATGATTTGGGAATTTGGGAGTCAAGCTAATTTCTTACGTCAGGAAGAATAATGCATATGAAGAAAGAAATATCACACAAAACAAATAATTTTAAAGAAATTAATTGAGGATAACTTTGGATTGGGCCATTCATGATAACCAAGAGAAGTAATCATTTTTTTTCAAAATTAGAAAATATTTAAATTTAGCAAATTTGTAATAAATTTAAAAAATATTTTAAAAAAAAGACAACTATTAATAATTAAAGATTCTTGTTATTAGGTAATCAGTATTTTATATTTTGACATAAATAAAGAATTATTTATTATTAAGATAAATTTATAAAAAAAAAAGGAGTCTATAGTCCAATATTGAAATTAATGTGAGATTATTTTCTTCTTGACTCTATCTATTTCTTGGCGGATTCAACGGTATCAGCAGAGGAAGTATGTAGGATTTTACATGACCCTTGCGTATAAGTTTATTGTGTTTAAGCTTATTTGATAAGATAATTGAGTTCAAGATGAATCCAAAATAAATCAACTTGTTAAAATAATTATTTAAGTTTATCTTAATTTATTTTTTACAAGCTTCGTTTGATTAAGCTGGAACTTAGTTCAAATTTAACTTTAGCTTGACTCATTTAAATATTATCAAGTTCTTTATTTAAGTTTTTAGTTTTTGATTATTTAACATTGTAACCTTTTAAATTTGTTGGTTTGGTTATTAAGTTGATAATATAAACTTATTTATTATTTTTTGATTTATTAAAAAAATATTTATTATATTTATAAAAAATTTATTAATAAATATTGTATTGAGCATACAATATTAGATGTTCTGGATATATTCTCTTGCTGTGAAACTGAAGTGGAATAAGGTTTTCAGAATTCAAATGCTCGACATGTTGTCCTAGATTCATAAGTTTTTTTTTAAAATTTTTTTTACATGAACATCTAAAATATAACAGTCAAGAAGTTTTAGGCAACTTTTATTGACTCTAACAATGCAAAATATATATGAGAAGTGTTGGAGGAAATGCTCTCGTTTTTAAAAGTGAATAAGAAATAAATTGAAATGCATAATTTTCAATTTATCTGTTGAATGATCCGAGCTACCTTTTATACAGACTGTAGTTTTCTGAGCAGAATTTCCGAGCTGGAATTCTCGAACAGAATCTCCCGACTATGTCTCCCGATCATTATTTCTTGACTAAGTCTCCCGATCAGGTCTCCCGATCAGTATCTCCCGAGCTCCTGAGCAGTAGTCAGACGTCTCCCGACCAAGAAGTTGTTGAGATCTGCGCAACGCAGTTTTCTTGAAACAGATTTGTCCACCTCCGACGATGCTTCGAGACTCCGATGGATGTTTGCCTCTCAGGATACAACAGCGAAACCACGGGCACAACGAATCACTCATTGCTCGTGGCGAACTGAGAAAGTACCCAAACACTATCAAGGGAGGTTGGGAAGGAGATGGAAGATAATTTTTTCTCTCTATGTCTTTTGTTCTCGGTCACGACCCCTTTATATAGACTCAGACCCTCGCAGTAGTTAATGACCAAATTAACGTCATTTAATTTTATTCTCCACCTTCCTTTCTATTCACTAAAAACTTTTAACGTAAGACTAAAGTCTCACTCGACAAGAAACTTTTTTCCTCCATATCTTCTTTTTCTATTTACATGATATCCAACCGAAAGAATTCAAGTTATATAAGACCATTGGCTAAACTTTGTTTCTTTAATTTCTAAAATTTTGCAATCAATATTTACTGAATTATTTTAATAAAAATCTGATCACGAACTGTGGTCTGTAATAAGGATATTTAAAAAAAATAGAATACTTATTATAAAATATATTGTGGAGGCATTTTAAAGGTATAAATTATAACGAGGGAATCAAGCAGGAGGTCGGATTCTGTCGCACGGAAAATTTCTCTCTCTATCACACTCGTTGACGATGATCGACGAGTCGTCCGATCATCAATCAGACACTATCAACGGCCGGAGGCCGCCGTCCCGAATAAAATTATATTTGGGGGTATGATAAACCTGTTGAGTATCATCGTAATTGCGATCTCATAATATTTATCGTCGAATTTGATAAAATTGTAATACGACGATTCTAATTGATTTACTGTATGATACCGTTTGATTTAGAAAGATGATAAAAAATTATCAATCATATTGGATTATCGATTGGACGTCGTCATGGATAAGTATGGGACTGGAGAGAGGAATCCTTTTGACAGAAGTTCCCGTCTGATCAAGGGGCAGGCGCGCCTGCATCCCATCCCAAGTCTCTTTTAAAGAGGATCATCGGTCTCGTTGCAGACACGATATACGATATCTACGCCAATTACGAATCGGAAGCCGTCATTCCGAATAGCTTCATCATCATTAGTCCATTGGTTTCGTGTTTCCTGTCTGTTTTGACCATAAATGTTCCGTCGAGATCTATTTTGGCTGTTCGTGTTCTTGTCGCAAAAACTCAAAATGTCTAGGGTTTTGAAAAAAGTTTGAACTTTGAGCTCTACGCCTCTACGGCTCTACACTGTTCTCTCCCTCCCTTCCATTTCGATTTGAATATTCAAAGAGATCGTTTTCCATTGCTTTCTGCCGTCGTCAATTCCCTCATTGTCGCCGGTGAACACACACCGGCGCCATCGGGACCAGCTTCGCCGGAGGGGCCGACTGTCTGCTGCAATTCGATTGCCATCTTGGCGTCGTCCATGGATCGTCGAATGGCAGCTTCCGGTGCTTGCGCTTGTTCCTGCCCCTCTTGCGGCAATTTGTCTCTCCGCCCCCTCAAGCGGAAGATGGTAGTCGCTGAGCCCTCCGCCATGAACGAAGAGTTTGCTCGGGTGGAGATTGAGGAGGAGGTAGCGGTCCTCCGTGAGGCCCTCGTTGCCCAGCAGCAGTCCGTCCGGTTGCTTGGCGCTGAGCTCGAGGAGGAGAGGAGCGCCGCAGCATCGGCAGCGACAGAGGCCATGTCGATGATCATCCGGCTCCAGCAGGAGAAGTCGGAGGCCCTGATGGAGGTGCGGCAGTTCAAGCGCTTGGCCGAGGAGAAGATGGCTCACTACCGGAGGGAGATCTCCGCCCTCGAAGACCTCATCTTCGAGCAGGAGCAGACCATCAATTCCCTCTCCTGCCAACTTCAGGCCCACCGCCATGGTCTCCTCAGCTACGGCATGAGTATTCCCGTTGTCCCTCTTGCCGAGCCGATGACACCAGACACTGTCACTTGTCACGACACTAACGCAGATTTCTCATGCTACGTGTACCCTCCCTTACTGTGCAACACGCCCGACGAGGATGCTCCGGTTGATCTTGAGAAGTGCGATGATCCCTGCGAGCAGCTGCTAAAGTTTGAGGAGAGCATCCACAGGGTTGAACGGAAGCCAAGCAGAGATCATTTGGGTAAGGTAACAGAGAAAAGAGTGGTAGTGGGACATTCACCTCCCCAGGGGATGCATGTTAGGAAGTTGTCTCTCGATAGCTGCGATTCGAGCCTGGAATTTGTTAAGGAGTTCCCAATTACCATGGGCCATGAATTTGATGGCGGAGGAAGGTATGACATGACTGATAAAATTTGTACAGTGGACACTATGCGTGTGGCAACCGAGGAATATGAGAACTCGGCAAGGGAGGATGTTCAAAACATGGACATGTATGGTAGTGATGCTCAAGTAGAAATAAGGAGGCTTTACAAGAGATTGGACTCCCTTGAGGTTGATAGGGAGACGATGCGAAAAACCTTGATTTCTATGGGTGGTGATAAGGCACCGGCAGTCTTGCTCCAAGAAATAGCTCAACAGTTTCGTGAGGACGTGGTTCCTGAGAAGAAGAGTGTCGAGAACCAATCATTTTTCAGAAGGCTCTCAATCATGCTAGCTTTTAAGGTAAGTTTCTTCATTTTGATTGTTGTCATCATTGTTGTAATAACCATGCGACTTTGAAATTCTTTATTTTATTAAAGGTTTTCCATCTTTGAAGAAAAAAGAAATATCACCTATTTGTTTCTTTTCAAGCAGATTTCTGATGTTGTTAGATAGCTTTGGAAAACGACGGACAAGTAAAAAAAATGACAATGGAAAAATAAAACACCAGCAAAATTAGTTTGCAGATAGCTTTGGAAATTTGACTTGAATAGTTGTAATGTGCTTCTGAGTGATGATGAACCCATTCTCATTAAGAGCATTTCATCTTGCCTCTTATGCAGCTGCATTTGCATATGCACTTCACTACCTTGCATTTGCCTGGCTATGCATATACAGAGAGGAATTACCTTAATTTTCTATTGGTTTTGCTAGATTGAACTAGTATATATATGATGATCAAGCTAATTTATGTCTAGTTAATTCAAAATACAAAGCATCATCAAAATAAGAAGAGACCTTGTCTTACCCAATGCAAACTCTTATCATGTCTGTACTCGCACTACTGATTCTTATTGCTGAATGCTGATACTCAATTATGGTCGTTAAGATAAACACATGTCTAGCAATAACTGTTTCTTATATTGCTTTTGTTTTGAATTTTTACATATATTTTAAATCTTATTGATTATTATTAATTCTTTAGCTATCATTGTGATTTGAAAACTGCACACTAGCTATCATTGTGATTTATGTAGCCGTGCATAGGTTATGATGCAAGATTATGTGCCTAAATATGCAAATCCTTTTAGTATCTGACCTGATAAGTGTTCCCTTTAAAAAAATTAAGTCATTTGTCTGTTTAGTCGTAGTCATTTTAATATAGTGGCGTCAAGAAGGCCATTGAGTTTGTTCATCTATAGGGTGATTGGTATTTGCTTGATTGACTGTATCACACACTACCTTTTATTGCAGTCCTTTGATTATTTGCTCTCTATCATGCAGAGCGTCATGTCATTTGTGTTTAAGAGGAAGAAACCAACTCGAATCAGGTAAGATTTCATTTCCTTATCTGAACTTTGGAAATCTCATATCAATGATACTGAGGATAGTCGACTTTTAATTATGTTCAGGCATAGTTTTGGGTTATCTGCCTACAACGCCGGTTTACTGCTGCTTTTACACAAGTCTTCTCATGCGAGGAGTCAGTGGCATCTTGCAAGAATTCAAGGAAAATTTCCATCTTTTTCTGCACGACATGAGCATCTAGAGATTGACCTCGGCATGTAAATTATCAAAATGAATCTGGATCACTTCCTCCCAATTCCAGAGAATTCTTTAGTGGGTTAGTCTTGATCAGAAGTGTTAGTTTTTCTATTAGTTAAGTTATATTTATTGCTCTGTTTGGAGAATTTTCGTGTGACTATTATAGTGCTTATTGAATACAACCCTTTCGTGTAATCCTATGGTGGAGCCATTTACAAAAATCACTATGCAGGACACTTGACAAGCTCTGGTTGCGATCAACAATGGAAAAGTTCTTTTTGTTGCACAGTTAGGACTCTTAGATTGCTTTCAATATCTCATTTAAATTCTTCTTGTTGTTATTATTATTCTTTTGCTTAAATTGAATCGGCTTGATTTCAAGGGACAAACTACAATAAAAAACTGAAAGGGTTCCTTTTCAGTCTCATATCTCTTTTTCATACTATATATATATATATATATATATATATAATGATTTACTGAATCAAGGTTAAAATTTTATAAAATTTTGGATTTATAAAATATTAATGAATCAAGTGTTGGTATCAAATTGAAATCATTTATAAAATCTGAATCATAAAAGTTTTATAAAAAATATTACAAAATTAGGATTTTAAAGTAATTTTCATTGAAAATATTATAGAACTTTAAATTTAATATATATTTTGTTTTTATCAAAATATCTTATAAAAAATTGAAAGTAGAGAAAGACATCCTTTGATAATTCTTTTTTCTCGCTTTTCTGTAGTTATGAAAATTTATAAATATATAAAACTAAAGTCTAAAATTGAAAATCAGATTTTATTTATTATGTTTCAATTTTTTTGATGTCTCATATTTTATTCCTTAGCTTTCTTTATTTTTCCTTCCAAAATATCTAATTCCTCTATTTGAATATTTTTAGTGTCAAATAAACTTCAAATAAAAAATGCCAAAAGTGCACTTTTGATAAAAATAAGATATTACAAAAATCAAAACCATAAATTAAAATTAAAAATCAAAACTTAATTGACACTTTATGAAAATCTGTCGTAACAATTGAAGCCATCAATAAAATTTGAAATTTCAGTTTTTTAATTTTGGCTTAAATGATTTTTTATTTCATCCTTGGTTATTGGTAGTGGTAGGTTATTCATATAGTTTTCTAAATTTTTATGATTTAATTCTTAATTATAGATACCTTAATATAGTAATATATATTTTTGCTAGTGGGATGATAAACTTGGGATGTTATTGGATCGTCCATTATTAGTACTTTCTAATTTATTCTCATGATGAAAAACTTTCGTCAGACCCAAAGGATTGACTTGGTATAACTTAAAAAAATAGGTACTAGATTACTTGAATTATAAAAAAAATCATCAAAATTTATTTGACACTTTGGAAAAATCTGCCATCAAGCTATCAACTAAATTTGACTTAAGAATAAAGTTTTTAATTTTAACTCTAATTGATTTCTTGTTTCACTCCGGGTTATGATGCGAAGGTATTTATTTATCTCCCAAGCATCCTAGTTTTAATGGGATAACAAATTTGAAATGTTGGACTGATCGTCTATTGAGTATTTTCAAATTTATTCTGATAACTATAAAAATTTCTACATTGTGCTATTTGAAAAAACATATGCCCCCATTACCTTATTACTAAAACAAATCAAAACTTAATTCGAACTTTGAAAAAATCTCCATCAACAATTGAAGGCATTAACAAAATTTGACTTGACTTCAATTTTTAATTTTAGCTTTAAATGATTTTTTATTTTACCCCGACTACTGCGCAGTGACAGAACACCCATATAGTCTCTCACACATTTATGATTTGATTCTCAGGTATGATATATTACAGACATTTTCCTCCTATAAGATGATAAACTTGGGATATTAAGCTATTGGATCGCCTATTATGAGTACTTTCAGATTTTAAAAAACTTCCGTAAAACCGAGTCTGTCATCCCTGTGATTAATCTACCCGAAAGGTCAAATACTTCATGCTAGGTAAAAAAAAAACATGTGCCTTCTAGCCCTCAGGGCACGATGAGTTGGTCAGAGAAATAGCTACTTAATATCGACGTCAAGGGTTCGATTCTCTAACAACGCATTTATCGAATGCCTGTGGTGCTAAAAAACCTAGTGTGTTAGGCTGTTGCGTTGCAAGTTGACTTGTTTCTTGGATTTACTTGGTGAGCAGAATATGGTACCGAGTCGCTTATCGAGGATTAATCGAGTTGTAAGATCTGAATAACTGATATAAAATTATATGTATCTACTATGTTTACCCTGAGACTTGTAGTGGTTAGGCACTCCAACAGTTAACCATACACCTAATGTTCAAATCCCAATTATGATATATTGTAAGATATTTTTCCTCTAATAAATTTGACAAACTTAAGGCCGTTGGCTACTTGGCCGAACAATCTCGAACTCTTACTGATTTATTTGATGGGCAGAATATAAAATTAGACTTTATCTTAAGATTAAATAAAAAATCTGGAACGTTAGTAACTACCTTCTGTGTCCACTTGCACCCCTCGGACACAACACAAGTGGTAAGACAACAGTGGGACATTTGGAGTCAATTTCTAGCAAAACCATTAGTCCATGGGTGCATGTCCCATTAGTGGTAACACAAGTGGTAAGATTTTTAAAGTCCCCTCAAGTTAAACGGGATGGATATGAAAATACTATCCTCGTCCTCAAACTCGTCCCGATAATAATAATGATAATAATATAGTAGAATATTATATAATATAAAATAATTTTTTATACTTTATTTCTTGTATTAATATTTTTATGAAAAAAAGTTTAAAATTAAAAATATTTTTAACTAAGTCAATAGGCATTTCAAATGGAGATTGCGACGGGGATAGAGATTTAATCCCTACGGGAATCGAGACGGAGATTCCCCGATTAAACAAAATCGGATATGGGGACGGAGATGAGAGTGAGGCTATAATTCAAATTCGGAAATGAAGATAACAAACCCATCTCGGCTAAGTCCCATTGCCATCCCTAGTTAAGCAGAGGTAGGTTGGTGTGCTGCCCACTTCAGCATTTGCAGCCACACACTTGTTCAAGGACGGCACCAGCTTTGAAAGTTGTCACTATTTTGTTTCATCCACTTAAATAAAAAAAGAAAGTTGCAGTCTTGATGATACACTTGAGATTGACTAATGTTTTTGATTGCCTTCGAATTCAATGACATGATCCTCCTCCTCTAGCGACTCGGCCTTCAACTCTCCTTCCTTCCTCCAATGAGCCTTCCCAATTCCCACCACACGACTAGAGGCCTGAATTGATCGTCAGAAAGCCTACTCGACATGTCTCCATTGATAAGAGATGGACAGCCAAAGCAGTGGCATGGCCCTTGGTCCCTCACCACGGACTTCAAAAGTGAGCTATATCGATCAGTTAAATTAGACAAGTCATCCACAAACTTACACTTAGTGCTGGCGGGCATTTATTCATCATTTGGAATTTTCACTACATCAAAATCTTATTGTCAGTGTCAAATAAAGTGATAGTAATGCTATGATTGTTTCCTTCTTTGATTTTTTGTAGCCACTGAAGCTTAGATACTAAATCAACCAAATTTCCACTTTGAGCAATAATTCATGAAGAATAAAACAGAAGTTGGACAAAAAGGTGAACTGAATATGTTTAAATTACAAAATGCTATTCATGTTAGCCAGCGAAACTCAAACAGTTGAGGGTATTTGGGTCACTCAGGATCTCCAATTCCCTCCATCACACGACATTATGAAATTTGGATGCAGGTGATATCTGTATAAAGGTAATGAAGAACTTTGGTGGCATTTAATTTATCAGGATTTCCGTTTCTCTTCCTCATCACCACAAGTATTTTCAGTTCTCAGGTACTAAAATTAATCTTCTTTAACTCCTGCTTTGCCTTCTTCCTTTTCCATGAGATAGAAGGACCTCATTTAAGGCATTTAGTTTGCATTTAATTAAATTGTCAAAATCGATTTCTTGTTCTTCCATGCCGCATGCATATGGGTACTGTAATATGTTTTAGGTGGAGGTTTCAGTAAATTTACTGAAAGATCTACATCATCTTGGTGTCTAGAAACTAATTTATCATGCAAAATAGTGGAATCTAACTAGAGGGAATTGGAGGAAGCAGAAGGACTCAGCAAGGCAGAGAGATTTCCTCGGTACTGCTGATAATGCGAGAGCATTATCAAGCATAGTATCATCACCAATGCACTGAAAATGACTCTCGAGCACTCACTCGAGTGATCAGAGTGGCAGCCAACATCCGCATGCACTTGCCTCAGTTTCCCGCATTCAATCCTTTCGTGGAAGGGATGCTCATGTTCATTTTTCCATACGAAGCCTTAGCTTAATGAGTCGCAGACTCCATTCCAGATGTTTTGAGTCGCCTGAGGAATAGGATGGATTCAGCAGACGCCGGAATCAGCAGGGCCAAGTCGCTGGACTTGACGCCGACGTGGAGGCCACAAAGTCCGAGCCCCACAGCAACAGCTGACACTGTGCCAATTGTAGACGGCCATGGTGGCCCGAGCTTGTCGAGGAGGTCGAGCTTCGGGAAGAAGTTGGTTGGGTCTTCGCCGGGGAAGAAGGCGGCCTACCACCTCAAAAGGACGATGAGCGGGCAAACCAAGATGGAAGCCGAAGAGCTCGGCGGTGGAGCGAGCCTGAGTCGAGCCTCCAGTGCCAGCTTGGGCTTCTCCTTCTCATTCACCGGCTTCACTGCACTTCCTGAAGACATTGCTGATGCCAGATATTTAAGTGGCGATGAAAATGGTAATTAGCAGTTCCCTAAACTAAAGACGACGCAAGATATATATTGTGTTGAATGATTGCTTTGCAGGGCTTGATATAGAGACTGGAAAAAAAGTTAGGAAAAGAATGATGTTAGAGCCATCTTATCCCATATATCTGAAGGTACTGCTCAATCTTTGAATTACTTTATGAACTTTGGAATATGGAATCTGGAGGTTGGGAATGGAGCAGATTTGTGTTGTTTACTTGCCATTTGTTTTGCAGTTTACAGATGTTAGATATAAGGCAATCCTCAAAAGATTAACAACTAGCACTGAGAAAGATATTCTGCAAGGAATTACAGGTTCTGCTAGACCTGGAGAACTCCTCGTTCTAATGGGGCCTTCTGGAAGTGGGAAAACTTCTCTGCTAACCCTCCTTGGTGGAAGAACCACAGGAAATATCATTCAAGGATCGATCACTTACAATGAGGAACCATATTCCAAGTCCTTAAAGGGCAGGTAAAGATTGATTCAAGTTTCTATCAGTTCCTCTTTTTGTATGGTCTCAGCTGATCTTACGCAATGATATTAATTTTCAGGATCGGGTTCGTGACTCAAGATGATGTTCTATTTGCGCATCTCACGGTAAGAGAAACGTTAACTTATGCTGCTCTTCTTAGACTCCCAAGGACCATGACTAGGCAACAAAAGGAAGAGAGGGCCTTGAATGTCATCACTGAGCTTGGGCTTGAGAGGTATGTTTTATTACTATGATTATAAACCAAAAAAATTCGAGTTGATTGTAACTCAATTCATCTTGAATATTTTCATTCTTATTCTGAAATTTGATACTAATGCAGATGCCAAGATACAATTGTTGGAGGTTCCTTCATCAGAGGAGTTTCAGGTGGTGAGAGGAAGAGAGTGAGCATTGGGAATGAGATCCTTGTTAATCCATCCTTGTTGTTCCTTGACGAGCCCACATCAGGCCTTGATTCAACAACAGCATTACGAATAGTTCAAGTGCTGACTGAGATAGCTGAGGTAATCTTGTAGGTGGTATATCTGCTATAAGCTGTAATTGAATACTATCCAAACAGTAGGTGTTGGTAATGTAATCAAATGAAAAACAAGCAAAGAACACTCAACTTGAACTTGCTGCAGTCTGGCAAAACCGTGGTGACGACGATCCATCAACCGTCTAGCAGACTCTTTTACAGGTTTGACAAGCTGATCCTGCTTGGAAAGGGTAGCTTGCTCTACTTTGGGAGAGTATCAAAAGCTATGTCTTACTTTGCATCTATCGGATGCTCGCCTCTGATTGGAATGAACCCAGCAGAGTTCCTATTGGAGCTTGCAAATGGAAACATGAACGACGTCACAGTACCTTCAGAATTGGAGGACAAATTGCAGTCGGAAAGCAACACGCGAGATGGCAAGCCATCACCAGAGGATGTGCTCGAGGTAGATGTTTCTTTGATTCTGCACCAAGTAGATATAGTCTTGCAAGAAACTGATCGTTGGTTCAAATAATGGAACAGTACCTTGTGGAGGCTTATGAGACAAGAGTTGCTGCGAAGAAGAAGATGAAAATCCTGGCTCCGCTTCCGATAAGCGAAGATCTGAAGGCCCCAGTTTCATCACCCAAAAGGGAATGGGGAACAAGCTGGTGGCAGCAATACTCCATTCTTTTCTGGAGAGGATTGAAAGAAAGGAGACATGATTATTTGAGTTGGATGAGGATCACTCAAGTTCTTGCAATTGCAGTCATTCTCGGCTTACTTTGGTGGCACTCAAATAACAACACAACTCTGATGGGTTTAGAGGATCAGGTAAAAAACATCCTTCTGGGAACATATTGTTCTTTCATTTATCAATTGAAAAATGACAGTTTCCATCCTGAACGAAATGTTTCAGGCAGGCTTGCTGTTCTTCATATCTGTATTCTGGGGGTTCTTCCCTGTTTTCACAGCAATCTTCACATTTCCACAAGAAAGAGCAATGCTGAACAAAGAAAGGGCAGAAGACATGTACAGCCTGAGTGCATACTTCATGGCCAGGACAACAAGCGACCTGCCGCTCGATCTCTTCCTACCTGTACTGTTTTTGCTGATTGTCTATTTCATGGCAGGACTAAGACACAGCATTGCACACTTTTTTCTCAGCATGCTTGTTGTATTTCTCACCATCATTGCTGCTCAGGTTTGTTTCAGGACAGAAGCTCAGATACTTTATCAAATGTTAATTAATCTATGCAAGCTGAATTTGATCTGATATCTGACAAATCAGGGACTAGGACTGGCTATTGGTGCTTCAATAATGAACATCAAGAAGGCAACTACTCTAGCTTCTGTGACAGTAATGACCTTCATGCTGGCTGGAGGATTTTTTGTCAAGGTGTGCACTGAAACAGCTTTCTGACATTATGTTTTAGTCTAACAAACCATATTAATCCTAATCACAAGATTTTATTTGTCACGAGACATTGAAGTAGGAAGGAACATAATAATAGCTGGGGTTTTGTCTTCAACTGTGGAAGTAAATGTTAGGCAAAATGCTAATATTCAGATGCTTGTGTGTTTTGGCAGAGAGTTCCTGCATTCATCTCATGGCTCCGCTATCTGTCGTTCAACTATTACTCGTATCGACTCCTCCTGAAGGTTCAATATGATCGTTTGCCACCCTCTTTCGATATCGAGAAACTGGACAATGGCATTAAAGAAGTTGCAGTGATGATCGGCATGGCGTTTGCTTATAGATTCTTGGCATATATTTCCTTGAGAAGAACGAAGCTGCCCAATTGAATCTCATGGGAAACAGTAATTGGAAATCTATACAAGTTGAATAATTATCATCCTTGGGCATTTTAGATGCTATATCATAATCTGAGATTAAATTTCAAATTCCTCTATTATTGCTGTTCTATCTATTATTTCTATTTTGTTGAATTCTCTAAGTAATACATATTTAAACAGACAAGAATTATCTAGACTAACTATGTATAATTCTCTATTAATTCAATTCTTTCCAGAGTAACTATTCAATTCTCTTTGGATTTCAAAAAACATGAGATGCATAAAATTGATGATTTACCGTACACATGAGACGAACAATGGCAGAAGGTTAACATGCATGTAGATATAATTTACTTAAATTAATTGAAATAACCTGATTTACAAGATAGAACAGTTTATAAATGGCAGGTTTTGCTTACAGTGTTGGTATATTACATTGACAATCGATCTCCTTCTTACATTCCTCAAATTCAGATTGATGGTTATAGTTATGTAAAATACAGCAAAGAATGTAATTGATACGCTTATTTCCAATCAAGCATGTCGAGAAGCCACAGGACTTCATTCTCGGAGCTTGCAGCATCGCAGAAGTCTATCTCGATCCCAAACACATCGTTGATTCTGAGAGCACTGTTAGCCATGAACAACAAGGACACCCATGCCCTGATTCCGGAAATGAATGGATGCCCCGGTGAAAAATGCAAGTAGTCATAAGCTAGCGCACGAAATGCATTGCCGTCGACATATCCAAAGTGGGATTGGTTTACAATTTGTGCGATTTGATCTGTGTCTTTGCGACTCACAAGGACAGAGACACTAATCATCCGGCCCAGTGACAGGGAAAACCTTGGCTCGACCTGCATGATCATTTTGTAGTCATTGCTGTCCAAATGAAGCTTGAGAGTGTCAGGTATCCCTGGAGGTGGGCTCTTTATTCCTTTCAAGAGGACATTACCTGAGACAGCTTCAGAGAATATCACACTTTGCTCAGACCATAGATCAATATAGAATTCCAAATCATCGAAAGAAAGCCTTGCTGGGGGAAGGGGCTGAGGAGGTTGGGGTCTGGAAAATGTCACGAAGAACTTGTGGAAGCTTATCGATGGAGGACGACTTTTGCAAACGGAAGGCCATCTTCTGGCACAAACAGACTTCCAAAAGTAGTCATCTCTAGCAATCTCTCTCCATAGTCGACATACTAGCATGCAAGAAATCAAGTCTTCACCATCAAGTAAAGGAAAAACAGCTTTCAAAACTTCACGAAATATCAAATCTTTTGTCATTGCAAACTTGCTTTTAATCCAATCCTATTTTGTAATGCTGAGCAGAGATGGAGCATCAAATCAAGAATTTGACCTGCAAAGTAAAAAATAGATTAACTTCTCAAACTATAGCAAACAGATACTCACTTGCTACGTTTGAGTTCTCTGGACACATTTTAACCTCACATCTACATCCTAATCACTAAAAGTAGTGGCCTAGTGGTTCATGAAGAGAAAAACATGAAAGCTGAATCTTCAGATGTGTTTTATTACAACTCACACTTGAGTTGATCTGAATTTCATTTCTGATATATCCTGAATTCCTGCAAAACTAAGAAGGAAATGAAATTTCTATCGAATAAAGTCACGACTTCATAGTACATGCAATTCATGGCTCCAATATGAAATTTCTGTTATTTAGTATCTTCCAAAACATGTAAACGAACTATTGGGAAACAACATAGAACACTAGCTCTCTCACCTTCACTCCTCGTATCCCTCCAGTTATCAGAATGGCTTTCTACATGTCAGAGAAAAACTAATGCTTTTTTTATATAATTCAATAAGTATCCTGTGATTCTTCATCCATGGAATAGTAGTATAGTCCAGCTAAGTATTATACCCAGTTACCCACTAAAAACTGGTAGGATTAAGCAATATTTTTCTAATTCTCTTTTACTAGATTTCCAGCGCACAACATCGTTAATTAGGAAAATGAGTAACATATATGAGGATGTATTTTATATCATCATGCTAGGTAAACAGAACATTGTTTTTCTCCTAGATGTTTCTCCTCTTTCTAGTAACTTTCACAGTTGATGGCATACTCTTGTATCTTTTGCATTACATGTTGTTCAACAATGGAGTCTTGGATGTTGATTTTCTCATTTTAAGTTCAACCATTTTGTTTTCCTGCACTCATAAATGGATTTGTCTCCTAGGATCACAGATATTCTCACCATAATCACTTTCTTTTGGTTGCTTATCACCTAGCTACATATAGAAACTTGAGCGCCATTGTTTTGACAGTGTCTTTGTGAATCCAAAAAAAGAGGAAGTAGGCAATGAAGATATACTCGTCATTAAATATTTCATAAGATTGTCATTAACTTGCATCTGCAATGTGAAGAGCACTTTGCCAAGTAAACCTTGTTGGTTAGGTTAAACCTTTTCAACTTACTCAATTTTCTTCACAAAAATCTAGATCAACTACATAAATAACATCATTGTAAACAATGTAAAATCTGATTGTAATTGGCACAAATTGTTTCAATTTCTGCCAGATCTTCTTGGTACAGTTTGATTAGTTAGCTAGCCTACTACACTCAATAAGGTTCTAACTAAATCCTGCTGCACCAGCAGATCGCTAATCCTACTTTTTCCATAGGGCGTAATTGGTCTTTCCATCTGAATAGAACTTGTTGGGTTTTCCATAGGGCGTAATTAGTTAGCATATGCAGTCATTTAGGATGCTTCTTCACCAATGACATGTTCTAGATTATGTTTAAAGACATGCAGATTGACCTACAGGAAACTCAAGTAGAGATTACATCGCCGCTGGTTGGATTTACCACAAATACTTGTCTATCAAAACTCATCTGTACTTTCTGCAACCATAGCAGCACCACCCAAGAGCAAGCACGGTAACAAACTTTGCAAACTCTCCGGTGAGAAGATAATCAACAAGCACGCGCTGTGAACGAAGAAAAAAAAAGCATATACTGGGAACAAGGAATGAGCAAGAAAATCCTCTTACGGCGAGAGAAGAAGAGACGCCAGCGTAAGTAGTCGAGCGGCCACGACCGACGCTCGACGATCGCTATCGCCGATCAACTCCAATCTCTCCCGAAAGAGGAAGAGCGAACAGACGAGGCGATACCGATAATTAGGGTAAAGAAGAATGACCTTTCGGGTCGGATTTCTGAGAAGCTCCGACCTGATCCGAAACTTTTTTTTAATCGATAAATCAAATTAAGATTGAGATTTAAATCGAACGGTTCCAATTGAATTTTGTGATTTTTGTTTTTAAATTAAAAAATAGAAAGCCACGCCGACTTGATCTCCATCCGTCAATCAACGCCGTCCTCGCCGCACCTGCTTCGCCGACCTCCGCTATCTAGGTCCTAGATGGATTCTCCGCCGCCTCCGACGCAAAGGTCTCTCTAATTTTCGCAATTCCCTGCTCTATTCTCTATGGTTGCGGCCATGGCTCCATTGTTTCTTCCTCGGTTGTTGAATTGATACTTTGTTTTTGTCGTTTGATCTTCCCTGTAATTTCTTTATTTGTTTCCCCTTCACTATCAGTTCTTCGTTTCGGAAATACTTGCTGCTTCTGTTGTTTTTTAATTTTTCGTGGCCTCGAACTAGGTGAATATTCTGGTCGGTAAATCGAAGCACTATTCGAATAGGGCGAGAATATTTTGTAATAATTCTTTCTGTTGGGAAATGATAGCGCTTCTGTTGATTGTATTCTACAAACAAGGAGCGATTTTTCACATCTGGATTTGGGAGGAGCATTATTGGTAACGCTGTCTGCGACAGATAAGTGTGTTATTAATCTATCTTTGATAAGAGAGATTAGGAAAAGGGAAGGGAAGGGGAAAATCCTTCTTTATGTTGTTTGGTTTGGTGTAGTGTAGAAGACAAAAACGCAACCATTTCTTGTTGGGTTAGAGGACAGATTTAAAAATGGCTGGATGAGATGAAAATTCATTTACTCCAAATCCGTATCTCCTTTCCAACTACCATCAGCTGGAAAGAATGAATCAAGGAAGAGCAGGAAATGATTTTTTTGAAAAAAAAACAAACTATTGCCTTTTATCCCTTATTCATCTAAATAACAACAGAAAAAAATGAACATAGTTACCTGGGATATATGGCTTTAGAATTGGTTTGTTTTGATGTGTACTTATAAGATAGGATCACATAAGCAAGTTGTATGATTCTTTGGAACTTAGGTTCTAATGGTTTTTGTCTTCATAAATCTCCAGTTCCATTGGCCCCTGTTACAAATGAAACTGGATTTGTTTGTTTGAGGTTTTCTAAGTATCTCCACACCCAACCAAACATCATTTCTTGCCACTGATCAATACTGCTCGGCATAGTAAATATTGTTTTTTCTAGTGATGATTAGCAGCTTATCTTAGTATACCCCATGTTATTTCCTACTTAGTATTGTATTTATATGATCGTGTCACAAGGGGATTGTAAGTTTTTCTTGGATGTCACTGTTTTCTTTTATCATGTTTTTGTGTCTGTGTACGTAATTAATTGGTTTTTGAAATTTTCATTTACCTGATAATAAAAGCCTTGGAGCAAGTTGTGAATGTTAGGTTTCTGAAGTTAAATATATTGTTAAACAGGCACAAATGCTCTGCATGTTACAAGCAATACAAGAAAAAGGAACACCTTATTGAGCATATGAAGATTTCCTGCCACTCAGCTCATGATCCAAAGTGCCCTTTATGCAAAAAACATTGCAAATCATTAGAATCTGTTAGGGAACATCTTACAGGTATCAGATTTAGGAGTAGTGACATATGGATATTATGTTTTTGCATGTTCAAAAATTTATTGGGTTTTTTAGGTTGTTATTCGTGTAGCGTGAACCTGCACGGTGAATGTTAGGTTTTTTAGGTTGTTATTAGTGCTCTGCAAATAGATTGTAATTATAGTTATTCGCACAGCCACACTTTTTATTATTTTCATTTAGATCCCCTGCAGAGCTTAGTATGTGTGTCTCTCGCCATAACTGTTCAGGTCCACTGCCGAAAGGTAATTGTGCAGATATTTTTGCAACTAATGGCTGCAAGCTTTGCCTAAACATCTTTGATAGCCCTGATGACCTAAGTAAACATATGGATCTGTGTCTCATGGCTCCTGCTATTGCTCCTGTAAGTAGGTTTGCTGCGGTACATTTTCGGTATAATTCTTCTGGATATCTGACTAAAAGCTGGCCATGTGTCTCATTTACTTGAGGGACCTATGAGCATGCCAATCATGGACAATTGTTTTCTTCCTGGAAGTCTGCTCAGCTCTGGTAACCACCAAAACGAAGTGGTTGCTATTGACTGTGAGATGGTCGGAGGTGGGAGTGATGGTTCACTTGATATTTGTGCACGGGTTTGCATAATCAATGAAGATGAGAATGTGATTTTTCATTCTTTTGTGCAGCCTAGCATTCCCGTGAATGACTACAGGTATCCAATCCAGTATCCATGTTAACTAAGGTATTATTTTGCATGCATCAACTACTTTCACTTGCTAAACTATCAATGATGCTTTTAAGGTACGAGTTGACGGGCATATCAGAAGAACATTTGGTAAGTGCTTCACCTTTGTTAGATGTTACTAATAAAATTGAGGAGATACTCTACAATGGAGAACCCAGTTGGAAAGCTCGGCTTGGTGGTGGAAAAGCTAGGATCCTTGTGGGCCACGACTTAGAACATGATCTAAATTGTCTCAGAATTTACTACCCTGATCACTTAATAAGGTGAAACTCTTGCTGAATACAAGCACCATGGTTCATTAGAAGTTTTGTGGCTTCTATCATAGGAATTACTTGTTTTTCTTCTTTTTAAATATCTCTGATAGGAGTCTCATTGTTCTATATACAGGGATACAGCGAAGTACCGCCCATTAATGAGAACAAATTTGGTCAGTCACTCATTGAAGTACCTCACAAAGACATATCTAGGGAAAGTAAACATTTTCATATTCTTTTGCAAAAGGACTAACTATGAACTTCGGCCTTTGTGCTTACAAACTTAGTCTTGTTTGCACCTGGTTTAATGACTTAGTCTTGTTGAATATGTCTTATTTCACATAATTTTTATTCTGCACAGTTCACTTCTGAATGTCTTATGGTTCCATCTCGAATGAGTGGAAATGAATTGAATTAATCAGTTTCTAGCTGTAGTTCAGTGTACAGTTTGTTGACTGAATTCTTGATTTTAACAGATATGAAATTCAAACGGGTATTCATAACCCCTACGAAGATTGTGTTGCTGCGATGAGGCTATACAAAAGAATGCGTGCGCAATCGCACCGGAGTCCATTGTTGCCGGTGCCAAATGATTGCAGTAGTATTTCTTGCAAAAGAAGCCGCAATCCATTCGACTTGAGAATGCTCGTGGAACTGAAAAAGATGTCTTCTGATGAACTCCTTGCGATGTCAATTTCAAGCTACAAGTGCTGGTGTCTCGATAATTTACATTGCACAGATTTTTAGCATGTTCCATTTATCTTAATTATGCGAGAGTGACTATCATTTTTTTATTGAAAAGAAAATGTCATAGAATTTAGCTGCAAAAAAAAAAACTATTTTGAAGGAAATATTTAGCGATCTCGTTTTGACCAGCGTATGGGACGAGACAAAACATTTTAAATTTGATCAGTGTACTGATCAATATGTGTTGGGTTATAGTATTTAAATTTATTATTCAAACTAAATTATATATTATATAAATTTTATGAATTATATACAGAACATTTTTTTATTAAAAAATATATAAAAGTATATTGAACCAAGTCTTCAAAAATTACTTTACATAAAAAAAAAGATTAAGGGGTTATGTACATATAAAATGAATTATCTAATAAATAGACAAAAAATACTTTAGTATATGAATTCTGTGCTACTTGTTGGACAATATTTCTAAATTATTTACTGTAAATTTAAATTGTTAATATTTTCTCGAAAGATCTCTTAGTTACTAGACATAGTTAAATGGATGCAAATCAAAGATCAATTTCAACATTTCAAAATAAAATGATAATACTAAAAGGCAATCACAGTTCTTAACTGTGGCAATACATACGTTCAATGGATAATGATAGTAATTAAGAGTAGAGAAAAACAGTGGCGCACTTAACTTAGACCACACCTGTCCTGTCCTCATGCACTAACCATGACATTTAAATTAATAATTCTTGTGATTTATCTTTTCCATTTCATCATCCCTGAAACAGATTAACAAAAACTCTGGGACAAACAAATTGTCTTGCCACCTTTTGTGACCAAC
The DNA here is from genome assembly GCA_024364735.1 of Boesenbergia rotunda. Lineage (NCBI taxonomy): Eukaryota > Viridiplantae > Streptophyta > Magnoliopsida > Zingiberales > Zingiberaceae > Boesenbergia > Boesenbergia rotunda. The sequence goes on along the minus strand of JAGFNQ010002612.1, from coordinate 482,436 downwards.
CTGTAAATTCAGTTTCTTTTTACTATTTAGTATCTGCCGCTCTATCATTAATATTGTTACTGGAAAATCCATATGAAAGAAGAAACCATTACAAAAGAACAAATTAAATCAGTATCACACTATTTACAGACAAATATATCGAATTCCAATCAGCCAGGAAACAGTCGTGATAAGTTACAATGCAGATATGTGAACATACACGTTTAGCACACAAATGCCAGGTCAATGTAAAGTTTTAAGGAGCATAATAACCTCGTTGGATTGGTCAATCTTATTCCTGCTGGAGAAAGATCCTCTAATTCATAAAGAGAACTTGTAATGGAAAGGTAAATATTTACATCTTAACATACTTGTCAACATAGCCCTGCATAGAAAAGAAGAGAATAATATCATTTACAAAGATCTGAAGAATTGAATTGAATTCACGAATGCAATATAGGCATACCATAACCAGCTTGGTCAACTTTCTCTGGGATGACTCAACATATTGGTCGATCTTTGCTTGTGTTTTAGGAATCTGACGGGTTGGCACTGATCTAGATACTTTATCCACGGTCTTCTTTACAATTGTTTTGAATGCTTCTTTGCTCATATTACCTTGTCGCCATGACGGCTTCAGGACTTCCTTGACAAATTCTGCAAGTGCAATCTTAAAAAGCTTCATCGATCTCAATTCCTTTGACTTAACTTTCTTGCCAGGTGAATGAACCTGATCAATCTCAATTTCTCCAGCACCAGTATTAGCCAGCTCAGCAGCATTGTCAGGACTGCAATCTGGTCCATCAATCAGCTGTGGACTATCATTCTCCACAACCCCCACTTCAGCATCAGTTGCTGCCTCAGTGTAGTCATCGACTACAGATTTAAGTTCACTAGCACCAACCCTTCTATCCTCGTAGTGGGGAACATCTTCAGCCCTGGACAAGTTACTGAATTTCAAAACTGAACCCGCATCAATAGAAGATTGTCCTTGCTTTTGAGCATGAACTAACTTCTTGAGTGTGCCAGGAGAAGGTTCAATGCTATCAAATAGTGGATCATACAAGATATCTCCTGTTGGTTCCCTGACAAACCTCCTTGGAAAATGAGGTGGGACTCCAGAAGTTTCAAGAGCATAACCAGTAATATTAGGTGAACTCTGTTCCTCTGTCGATCTGAAATTTGGTAGTGAAGGTTTTAATCTTGGCCCTAAATCAGAAGCATCATAGCCAAGCCTTATAGTTGCAGGTCCCTGTTCAAAAGTTGAGGCAAACGGGTTGTGGTGCATTGAGATTGGCATTTTAGGCATGGTGATGCCAGATATTTGAGGTGGCAGATTATCTTCTGGTCGAACTTTCTGAACTGAGGGACCAACCGAGCTGTGGCCACTAACAGTTGAAGGAAAGCGACTGCCTGTGTCATGTTGCCAAGCAAAGGATTTATGATGATTGGAATAAGGCAAATCCTTGACAGAAGAATATTCTTGCTTGGCAAGAAGCCTTGATTGCAAAAGATCCCCTGGAACAGACTTTGCATTAGGAAAGGATTCCCCAGCCAAAGGTAATGACTGAAGATGCATAGAACTTCCATGAGAAAATGAGCTAGGTATTTGACCTGATGACGGAATTTGAATCTCTCCAAGAACAAAAGACTTGTGACGGATGTGATATTCTCTCTGCTGTGCATTCAATATTTCAGAACCTTCTTGGCCCAGAAACTGGGCTTCACCACGGAATGGTAGATCCTGTGAAACACCCATGGGAAAATTATGCTTGTATTTATCTAAGTGTACCGGAGGTTGATGAGATGATTCTGTAAGATATAAAGGACGATAGTTAAAGTCAATTGATTGTGGACGACTAAATTCCCATCCAAAATTAGGCATCGATGAGGGATGAGCAAAGTCACTTCTAGGTGGAAACACATTTTGCTGATGCAATTGGGGATGCTCCATTGTGGAAATGGAAGTTCTCGCTGTCAATTCATTCGCTTGGGAAATAGTTGGCATGTGAAAGTTTGACCTTATGACATTTGGAGCATGAATATTTTGAGCATATTGCTCACTGGCTATTTGATGTTGACCGGGAAGGAGCATATCTGATTCAGAAAGCTGCAACTGACTGACTGTAGCTGTTGTCAGACTTGGTGTATGTTGCCGTGAAGCCAATGATGGACTCATGTCAACAGTAGGGATAGCGAAGGGAGTATGCTCCTGAATATAAGATTGCAACTGAGAGTTATCTGGGGCAGAAATTTTGGAAACTTGAACCTCTTTCTCATTTAGACATTCATATGAGATTTGGTTCGCCATAACCTGCTTTTCGGGTGATTGATTTTCCAGGTTTCCTTGCAAAAATGCTTCCACAAAGGAAAGAAAGAAAAATGAAATTCAGCTGAAAAAACCAAAAATATCATAAACAAAAATTAATAGTTTGAAAAATGGAGCTTTTACCTTGTTCAGTTTGTTCCAGTAAAGCAGCAGGTGAAGCCTGATATGCCACATTTTTTACCAGCTTAGAATTGTCAGATTCAAGTAATGTTTCTTCCCTGTCTCCACCACTAGAATTAGATGTTTCTGACAATTTTCTCACCTTTTGTGTGCCCAAATGAAGACCTCTTCCATCAAGAAAGCCCTGACTGGCATCCTCTTGCTTAACATCATCATGGACTTCCTTCGATAGTCCTCTTTCTATCACTGAACCTGGTAAATCCTTTTTATCATCTCCATATTTTGTAGTATTGATGTTTGATTCAACATGTTTGGTATAAATTTCCTCTGTTCCCTCTTGCCGAAACTTGTCAAACTCATGACTATCTTTTTTCAATGAAGATTGATCTCTCTCGTGATCTGAAGCATGATCATGCACATCGAAGGTGGAAGATTGTCGGCTAGGATCCCGGTGAATTTTATGCATTGCCTTAGTGTGAGAGAAATCAGGATGGAGAAAATGACAAGATGCACCATGAATACATCTGCCTCGAACAAAGTTGAAACACTCAGGACGTTGCTCCTTATCCCTCCTTGAGAATTTATTAGCGTGTCTAAATGACTTCACCAGTGAATGGCTGAAATGGAAATAAAAAGACTCAAAGCTTTCAAAAATTATGGATAAGTTCCGTCAGCAAAGTTGGAATATTTAGACGTAGTTCTATCAACCAAACAAAAGTTTGATAATGTATAAGAATTCTGAATAGTTTTACCGTGGAGAATTGTCCTTGTGGTCCCTTCGTCTAGGACTGCGGTTCCATCTGTGCCTACCTTCGTGAGGAGACCAATGGCTTGAACTCCCACGTCTGGTTCCATGCCTGTCATCATATTGCATGTCATCAGAATCACTATTGCTGACACCTTCTCTTACAAGTCTACCAAACTCATCTAGCTTTGGCTTATCAGAATCCTGTCTTGCATCCTCGAGCTGCCGCTTTTCCAGTTGGTCAATATCAAGACCATCAGTTCCAACAATATCATGATCCTTAGAAGGTTCAACATTTTTTTCCACCCTATCCAAGTTTTCTTCAACGGTTTTCTGAGGAATACTTGGTGATGCAAATTTCAACTCAAATTTGTTATCTGTGTGGATCTTTGGTAGGTCTGCAAGAGATGAAGCTTTCATAGAAGAACCAACATCAATCTCATCTCCCCCATCATTTTCTTCACTATCATCCGAAGCATATCCTTGTAGAAGTTGAAAGGGACTTCTAGCTTTAATGAACACTGCAGGAACTTCTGTATCTGTAACACCGCCAGTAACCAAGGAAATATTAACCAGGTTTGCACCTTGCATAGCTCGTGTAACAAAATTTGGCAAATGCACACCTTCAGAACACTCAACATCACCAGGAGACGATCTGACTGGGCTGACATCTGCATATTCTGAAGAACTTTGAGGGATATTTGTGGAAGTGAACTTCTCTTTTGTATTAGGAAGTGATTGTGAAGCATGTCTGCTGCCTCCTTCATCAGCTACCTCTGTTGGTACTCCAACTGGTTCCTTCTTCAATATGTTGTGACTAGTTACACTTTCTAGTTGGCCACCATCATCATCTATAAACCATAATTAAAGTGAACTAGGGAAGCTATGAAACTTAAATTTTTATATTAATTTTACGATGCAACAACATTCAGTGACTTGTGTACATGCAACAAATTCTGACTTCTGATAATTTGTTTAACCAGTTTTATCTACACGCAAGTAGAAAAAACACCCTTAATAATATATTCATGAAGGGAACAAGCAAATATCAATCTCATGCAATAGCTGCAAAGCAATTAGACACAGGAACTAACTAGTTACATATCACTGCATAAGAGATGACTAACTTCACTTTTATTGGCCTTGCTTCTCGCCACAATTTTCCTCAGACTTGATACAAGTGTCTGATACAAGTTTGGATTTAGATGTTTCTTTTTATCAACATAAGGACTCAAGGATACAGCAATAAAAGGATCCAAATTTGGAAAACAATCCGGGATCCACTTTTAACTACACCTGAGACCAAAAATCAGGATCGCACAAGTGTAATTGAAGAACTGTAGCAATTAAAAAAAATACAATACAGAAAAAAAAAAAAGAGGATGGAAAGTACAGACTAGGATTTCTAAAAAAAATCGATAATTTCACTTCAAAAGTTTGCATTTTCTAATGTTGACAATATTGGAATAAAATGCCGTAGTTAATCTCAAACCTTCCATATCCATGTCTGATGAAGCTGGAGAACTATTTCTTTGCTCATTGTCAATGCTAATAGCTTCAAAAGGCAAGTCCTCTTTGGATGAATTTAGTGATACAGAACATTGCTGGAGAGATACTTCTTTGATTGGCTTTGGTGATGTTGATAAAAGGTTCCTAGATGATTCATCATCCCCGGGAATCTCCTTGCTAACATTAATATGCTCGCCAACACGAAATGTGTGATCTAGAGATGAATTGTCAGTTGATTTGGCAGATGTAGCTCTAGAATCAATAGCTGCACCTTCTAAGGAGCTTCCTCCAAGTAGTATAGGAAGTGTAGAACCAATGGAAACAACTACATCATCAACGACCGGAAACGCCACTGAAGGAGGTGATGGAGGAACAGGTGGAGGCGAAGATGGGGGAGGGGGAGGGGGAGGGGGAGGTGGTGGAAGAGAAGGTGGCTGGGCATCATGTCCACTAGCCACACTTCCAGAATATGAGAACGCAGCAGCATTTACTGGAAAATAACTAGGAGGTTGAGAACGAGGAATGGGTACATGCTGAATATTAGCGAATGGAGGAGGTGGTGGAATTTGGTACAATGCTTGACCCTGTGGAGGTGGTGGAATTTGGTACAATGCTTGACCCTGTGAACGAGGTGGTGGAACATGAGCAGTACCATGGCTTGGCACAGATGTTGAGTATGTAGGGGGTTGTGGTGGATATGGAGGAGGAAGTATATTCCCATAGGACAGCCCTATGTTTACTGGTGCAGGTGGGGGGATGTTTTGAGACAGTGGAACTGCAAGAGATGGTGGCCCTACTTTATGAGGGAGAGGGCGGGGAGGAATTTGATGGCTGTGTGTGAGAAATGGAGGACCACGATAGATTTCCCGAGGAGGAGGTCCAGGAGCTGGTGGCTGCACAGGAGGCGCCGGCTGGTTGGGAGGAGCAGGGCGAAACTGAGCATAGTTACCTTGGCCATACATCTCTTCAAACGCCAACAACGCTCCTACACGATTTAATCACTCCAGAAATCAATGTTTTTCTACAAATGCACTACAAGAACTCCAGAATTAAGGAAGGGAAACTGACACCAATCATACGCAGATATTAGCGAACCTTCCCAAATGCAAAGACAATGCTGCAGCAGAGTTAATCTATTAGTTCTGAATCAAATCTAAGCCTCCTCCGAAGGAGTAGAACAGAAAACAACAAATCCCACCATAGAGCATGTTACTCAAACAACATTCCGCTCAACCATCGATCGATACACATCTATCTCGGCTCGTGTAAGAAAAAAACAATCCGAAACCCTACCACCAAATCTTACCATACTAAAAATCATGCACTTAGCATCAGTTGGACCATCGAAGAACGCCGAAATTTTATCAAGAACGAGGAGAAGCGAAATCCAAGTTCAAAACACCACCTTCACGGATATAGCACACGAGGTCGGCCCAGTCCGATGTCTTCGAGCATCACCCGCGACCACTCGCAGACGAGTAAGAGAGTAGTCTCTCAGATGCTTCGATCTCGATTACGGGGGAAGGTAAACGTAAACCCTAGATTTCCTCCTGTCGTATTCCTCTTCGGTTCAACGGACGCAAGCGCTAGTTATCGTTATTTGGGGGTGGAAACGGAGAGGCGGGCGAATATATCAAAAGACAAGGGTTGCGTCGCACATTGTGGCAACCTAACGGCATCGACCGCCCATCGTGAATCGAACGGCTAATAATAATCGAGACATTAAAACGAACAGAAATCAACCTGGATTCGATGGATCAGCGTAAGATGGACTGCAAATATTGAGAAAATACTTTAAAATATCCCTAAAGTTTCAATCGAGTCTAAATTATATCTCTAAAGTTTGTTCGGACTCATTTATATTCCTTTTGTTTTATAAAGTATCCCAAATATATTTCTACCATCAACTCTTCGTTATCTATAACAGAAGCTCTCTCACGTGAGACGAACGTGAGATAAAATCTGTTCTTAGCAACGATGACGTTGGCGTTGGGGCCGATCACCGCCAGCGACGACGACGGCGTCGAGCGGCAACCGCACGAGGTCGTTCTTGAGGAGCACGATGCCCTGGTGCGCGGCCTCGCAAGTAAGCTCCTGGTTGGCGACGGTGCATATGTCATCAGGCCCTAGGTCTCCGTAGGGGAGATTTCGAGGATTGCCATCGAAGAATCCGAGACGCATCAGGACGGCGACGTTGTTTAGGATCGCCTTGTCGACATCCTCCTCCTCCAGGTATCCGTCGCAGATCGCCTTCAACGTCTGCTGCTTCAAGAATTCTCCGCAGTTGAGATCGAGCCCTGAATAAACTCCACGTTAATGGCGAAACACTGAAATCTTCGTCTTAAAATCACTCAAACTCCATTTAAATCTTTTAAATTAACCTGCTTTAATTGCGATGGTTGCAGCTTCCTCAGGAGTCTTAGTGTAATGTTGATCATTGTAGAGAACACTCACGAATTGCAATCCGAAACAATGTCTCTGCAAGCATGAGTTCGATATCAGATTCATGTACTTGAAGAACATGACGATACTTCATCAATTCTATTTCGATCAGTTTTTGTCAGTTCTCGAGTGATGTTTTGCGTAGACAAAGAGAGGTTTTATCTCACGTTCGTCTCACGTGACAGAGCTTCTGTTATAGATAACGAAGAGTTGACGATAGGGATATATTTGGGATACTTTATAAAACAAGAGGGATGTAAATGAGTTCGAACAAACTTTAGGGATATAATTTAAACTCGATTGAAACTTTAGGGATATTTTAAAAAAATTTCTCACAAATATTCCTTCTTATTATTTTTATCATCAAATTCGATGGTGGGTTGGTTGGCAGCTCGTGCATTGACTCAACCTCACTCTCATTGACAATTCAATGCAACCATTCATCTCCCATCTATAAATATTCGAAAATTAAATAAATAAAAACAAACTATTCTGCTTACAATTTAATTGTATAGTTTGCAGTTTGTAGTTACGGAGAATTGATGAGGCAACTCCAAGTCAACCGAAAGGTCGGCAAATTAAAAGCGATTCACAATCGAGTTCCCATGTCTATAAATGCCCTCCGCGAGGATCTAGCTTGCACACCGACAATGGCAACGGAGCTGATCGAGAAGTACAGGGTTGGGGCCGAGGTCTACAGCGGCGACGCCATCTGCAAGGAGAAGACGATCGAGGCGATGCTAGAGCTGTGCCTGCCCACTGGCCTGCTGCCGCTGGAGGACATGGTGGAGGTGGGTTACAACCGTGAGCACAGCTTCATGTGGCTGACGCAGAAGAAGAAGAAGGAGCACATGTTCAAGAAGATCAAGCAGATGGTGTCCTACGCCACCGAGGTGACCGCCTTCGTGGAGGAGCGCAAGCTGAAGAAGATAACCGGGGTGAAGGCGAGGGAGCTGCTGATCTGGCTCACCGTGGTCGAGGTGTTCATCGGAGATCCTTCGTCCGGGAAGATCACATTTAAGACCGGCACGGGGCTGTCCGACACCTTTCCGGTGTCCGCCTTCGAGCTCGAACAGTAGAAGATTTAATTAAGCGCGTAAATTTATGGCCTGTTCTATGCATAATACAAAAATTGGGGAAGCTTCGTTATGACTACGGAACTTCCTTTTTGTTTTTAAGGATTTGTATTGTGAATTGTGATTGTAGTCCACCCTCTTAATTCCATCTTAATAATATATTCGATCTACGCCTTTTCCGCTATAGCAAAATTTGCCAAGCTTTGTTTGATTGTGTCAACGAGAATTGCGGGGAGAAGAAAGGTGTAGAGATCTATTACTAAGCAATCTCAATCTGAACAGGGCAGATCTACACTTTGAACAGCTACTAGATTATCTATCAATCATTGTCATCAATTAATTCCGTTTGTCGTGGAGGGATAAGAACAAAGTCAAACTGAGGCTCCACTATTGATCCTCGTCTTATTGTTGCTTACTTTTCTTGCACTGCCTTTTGTTGGCCGCTTCACATTGCCACCCTGTTCGCCGTGCACCACCGGGACCAAGTACCACCACATCAACATGGAGCACACGGCAAACGCCCTCCCAAACACCACCAGACCGAACAATTCCAGCACCACCACCAAATGCCAGTAATAACGCGCCGTCCAATCCATTATCTTCTCTGCTCTTTTGCTTCCGGCCGCAGTGCTGGCGGCGACCGCCGGCGGCGGAAAGACCTCTGTTTTGACCTTTTTGGAATCGAGTCGAGGCGCCTCCGACCGCGACACGGGTTGCTTGGTGGTGGATTTACCGTCCTCATGCTTCTGGTCGAGCTGCTCTCTTCGGCCGCGGAAGACGATCGGAATCAAATCGTCGGAGTCGGAGTACTTGAACTTGACCATCGACACGCCGTGCGCCTTCTCCATGATGTTTGTCCGTCTTGCCTCCAGCTCGCTCAGCAAGGTCGAGTACTTGTCGAGTCCCCTCGTCGAGTAGGGATTGCTGCTCCTCTTCTTGGCCTTGTTCATGCTCCCCGGCGTCGCTGCTCCGTCGTGGCCGTCGACGCTCTTGCGATCTGAACTCCCACTCGCCATGATTGATTCTACTTTGGTTTAGCAGACACAGAAAGAGAAACGTTCTCCGGTTCTTATACTCAATTATGGCGAAGACTCTGTTCTCGGAGTGAAATTGGTCAGAAATGGCGCTCTCAAACAATTGCTGAGGCAATTAATTTATTGGGTGTGAATTGTTGACGACTTGAATTCATTTGTTCTCGGCGAGGCCATTTGATTTGGACTAGCAACCACCAAGCGCCACAAACTTGGTCGTCGAGATCGATGAGGGATAGCTGTCGAGGACACTGAACCTACGCTTGGTAAGCATCTTTCATTGTACCGTGCAAAATCAAGCAGAGTGGCAAATAATGCTGGGTTTTTGGATTACACACTCTTTTAAACTAATGAAACACGTCCGGCCCAAGCTTCAAAAATATGAAACTCTTTTGAACCAGTCAACCACCTTTCGCATTCAGTTGATTTTCGTAACATCGGTCGATTAAATTTTCGTTGCTGCTGCCGTGCCACCACTTTATAAAACGATCAGAAAGCAGTACACAACCCTGAAGAACTGATTCACCATATGCACTCACTTTGTTGTTCATATAATCTCCGCCCATCATGATCGCACTGCGCTGCATTGAGTAGCCGATGCATGAAGGCGGGCGCAGGGGCGGGAATCTCTCGCCGTCCCGTTGACTACAAGCAGATAGATGCGGGAGGTAGAGTCCAAGCGTATTTGGACGGAAGCTGCAGCCAGCAGTGAGAATCTCTTGTCGTTTTCAGCTCTACTCTCAACTGCAAGTACGAGTGGCAGTGGGAGTAGCCTGGCAGGGAAGCGATGTTGCTGCATGCGCTAGGATGATCCAGTTGTGCTAGCTGCAGCACTTCGAAGTGGGAGTCATCACTCGTCATAAAGGAGTGGGTGCAGGTGTAACACCTGCAAGCATTGCTGTGTCCAAGTGTGCTAAGCAGGGAATGGAGAGGGTACGCAGCATTGATTTAGAGTATGTGCCATTTGGCTCGATCTTTAGTATCACGGTCAGGCACCAGGCCTGCATAAACACGATCTTTACTCTTCTCATGTGCATCTACAATTTAGATTTCAGTAATCGTATATATCCTCATCCTTCGCCTTTCACTTTCACGTGAACAAAAAAATGGAGAAATTTCGAAATCTCCATGTTTTTTTCCCTCTCCCCTGTCGGCTCTGACCGGTTTGTGTCCTCTCCCACAGCACAAGTACAAAACAACTCGCTTTCTTGGTCTCCACTATAAATACCAGCTTCACCTCGCCCCGGACCACATGCCTAAACAAACTATTCCCCTCGGCTTCAACATACGCCTGCTTCATTCTCCTATTCCAGTTTTCAACTTTAACCCCTCTGTCATGACGAGATCTACTACAGAGAAGAAAGAGCCCAAGGCTCGAGTGGAGGAAGTTCTCAGGGCCCTGAACAAACAAGCTCCTCTCACAGTGGAACAGGTGAAAACTTCTGCACGCACCCTCTTTTCCCACAGTGCCCCCTCACGAATTAACCACACGTGCATGAACAGTTTGAGATCTGTCTTGTTCTCTTCGGTGGCAGGGCAAGTTCTGTAGCGATGATTGTGTGGAGCTCTTCCTGCGAGCTAAAGGAGAGAGCGTTAAGAAGGCAGCCAAGCATCTCAGAGCCGTCCTTTCGTGGAGAGAGGCCATGGGAGCTGGTAACTTCCTACAGCAACATAAATCAAATCAATGTTTAACTTTTAAATATATTTTGAAAAACAAAAAAAAAATACTGATGCAGAAGTATGCATGTCCATTGGATTTTCATACGAGCTTCTTTTTATGGTGTTTGCTAACCCCTGTTCTCTCTTTTGTACCAAAAACCCGACAGCGCATCTAATGGCGGAGCAGTTCTCCACCGAGCTGGCCGATGGGATGGCGTACGTAGCAGGTCACGACGACGAGGCTAGGCCTGTTGCAGTGTTTCGCATCAAGCAGGACTACTTCAAATACCAGTCTCAGAAGTCGTAAGCAACTAAGCAAGCTTTTCATTTCTTTACTCGTCTGATTTTGCTCAAAATATTTCTTCTTATGCGACTTGTGCTTCTGGCAGACTTACCCTGTTCTTTGTTTTCACTCTGGAAGTGGCCGTCTCATCCATGGCCAGATTCGTGGATCAGTTCGTGCTTCTCTTTGACGCCAGTAAGTTAACAAAGCTTACTAAGTACTTAAGAGTTCAGTCTCCAACAGAGGTTTTAGTCAAGAACAAGCTAGTGTTCAGAGTCCTGCAAACTCTTTTTTTAAAGAACAGTAACATTCTTTGAATTCGCAATGTTTCGAAAGTTAATGAACAGTGAGATGATTTGTTTCCTCTGTCTCGGGTTTCCGTAAGATTTAATGTGTATTTATGTGCGTGCCGCCATCGGTGCAGGCTTTTTCAGGTCACCGAAGGCTTTCCTGAGCATGTTCTTGGGGACATTGAAACTTGTTTCCGAGTACTACCCTGGGCGTCTTCACAGAGCCATCGTGATCGATCCACCCTCGCTCTTCTCTTGTCTGTGGAAGGTTTGCAATCAACGCAATCTATTGGGAATTAAATTAATGCAGCGTGATCAAGCTTGTTTACGTTTTTTCGTAATTGATTGATTAGGGGGTTCGGCCATTCGTCGAGCTGTCCGCCGTCACGGCGGTGGTGTCGTCGATGGACTACGAGGATTCGCTCGAGGGCTCCACCTTCGGGTCGTCGCGCGCGAGGGCGACCTCCCTCCGCTTCGACGCACCGGTTGGCGGCGGGTCCACTTCGTCCCGGTTTTCCGTCACCGTTTCCCACCTCAACTCGCTGAAGCCGTGGTACTTGAGCACCACCGCGATCGGCAGCGCCGTGGTGCCCACCGCCAGCCCCTCCCTCATCGGCGCCTCCCAGCTAACCGCCCGGTCCTTCTCCTTCGCCTCCCCCGGCGCCTCCCGATCGACTGCTCGCGTCGTCGGTGCGCCTCCGCCGTCAGAGACGCCCTCCAAGCAGCGGCCGAGGACACCGATGCCGTCATTCTTGCAGTCGCCGTCGGTGCTGTTCTCGTTCAAGAAAGAGGGCCACGTCAGCCGGTCGGAAAGGGAGAGGGAGTCGTTCCTGCCGTTCCTGAAATTCTACCGGCGGCCGTACGACGAGGCCGCGTACCGTAGCAAGCTGCGGCCCCAGCACGGCGGCCTCTTCTCCCTCCGCGATCATCTCGTTCAACGGTGCAACAAGTCTCAAACTCTTCCTTCTGGCATCTCATCGCGAACCTAGCTGCGGCGACGGCGGCGGCGGCGGCGGCATTAACATCTTTAGTTAAAATGTAAGAATTGACCTTTAAAAGTGAATCTAAGAAATGATCCGAAATGTTAAAATATGATCTGCGCCCACTCCAATTTATCAGCCTCGGCAAGGGCGTCGCCGGTCGGAAGACACCGTGCCTCGGCGGGCTTTCGAGTGACGAGGCAGGCGTGCTTCGTGCGGTGGCGGTGGTCAAAATAAGGTCGACGCGACGATGCCGTCGTAGCTACGCCGTTCCAGAGCCCGTACAGTCGACAGCAAATCCAAACGGCTGCCCAATTTCCAAATCCATTAATCGAATTTAAAATCAGTTATTATCCTTCTGTTCTCAAAATTCCTGTTTTTCTCAGTTGTCCGTCAGTCTTTTTCAATTTCTCTTGGTCTGAATGTGTTTGCAAAAGCGTGTCGATCAGTTTCTGTTTTTAAGAAAAAGTTAAACATTAACATAAAAACGTTTATCCTCGGATTTCGGACACAATTATACGATGAAATGTATTTGTTTGAAAGTTGATCGTTTTCAAAAACTATGAGGTTGCTATAATAATATTTACAACAAAATAAAGATGTGCCAATTTGGGGAAGATGGTGCGGTGCGTTGGGTTAGATCAGGATTTAAAGATGTCGGACTCGGGCCGCAGCACTTTGCGCAATGTCAATTGTCGATTTTCGGTTGGACATCGTTGATCCAGCTCCGTACTTTATAATAGATCAGATTTGAACCGGTTTTTATATCTTTGTCTCCATTTTTATTATTATATTTATTTTTTCATTAAATTTTCTATTTTCATTAACGATATCCATCTTTATATCCATCCCTATCAGAATATCAAATGCCAGTATAGCTATTCTTTTTATACGTTAGCCACAATATCCGAGTTAATAGTTCCATGATATCTACCTTCTCTGTATTGATCATAAAACAAATTGAACGAGAAACTGAGGCGAATTAATAGTCCACCTATTAGAAAATCGAATACTCCGTCTTAAAGTTCACATTATATAAAAAACTATAATTAAAAAAATTAAACATACATAATAGCTATAAATAGTATTAAATATAAAAAAAATAAAATACGGATTAAACACAAATAATAAATAATAATAAATTTTATAAATAAAAAATTCTTTAATATATATATATATACTAGTATAATACCCGTGCGATACACGGGAATCTTACACAATTCAAATAACATGTTTAGTGATAATATATATATATATATATCAATTTTTATTATTAAATGAAAAATTAAAATGAAAAATAATTTTATTTCATCATGGATTCATGTCAATATAAGATATAGTATTATTTTTTATAATATAAAATATTAATGGTGATCATAAGTTTTATAAGGGTGGTGGATATAGATGTGATCTAAAATTTATTTTGCTTTGATAGGGGTGTGTCAGGCCTATGCTATAGTGCAACACACAGGCGACACATGAAAACTCTAGTAGCAAGCTACTGTGATGGGTCATCCTCATATAAAAATTAATTTAATATCAAAGTAGACCAATGACCCACATATCAGATATTAAACTGATAAGAACAAATAGTACACTTGATCTTAACCAAAAAGCCGAGAAAGGTATGAGTTACTTTACCATTCTTTGTCTATTTTTATAATTGCTCTGTGTGTAATTCGCATTGATAACTTCAGATATGGGACTATCATTTTTCTTACATCAAAATTATTTTTTGAATTATCTTTTTTAAATTTGATAAATTATTTTTTAAAATTTTATTTTTATTAAGATCTGAATTTTTTTAGGATTTGTAATTATATATTTTCTTTTGAATTTGTATTTTTAATTATAAATTTTTTATTTAGAAAATTTATATTCGATTTAGGCGGGAATCCTAAGCTCCCTGTGAATGCCACGTCTGCATGTAAAATTGTGTTTTATAGATATTAATAGATAGATATATATATATATATTATTTAATTAGATATTCGAAATTGATATTATTAAGATTCCACAGTTCATATCCGATTATTCAAACATGTTTATTTGTCTAATTATTTATCGGGTAATTATTTAATCGGGCGGAAAAAAACTCAACCTACCTCCCGTCGGATCCTCGATTAAGTTCCGTGGAAATTTCCATCACTATCAATAATAATAATAGGGAATAATAATAATAAATAAATAAATAAATAAATAAATGTCGGCGAGCCTCGCTGGGGCCGTCGCCTATCGTTTCTTCCCGCAAATGAAACCCTCGATCTGCATCTGGAACTGAGGGACTGAAATGGCGAAATCCGCGACGCAGAAGAGGAGGGTTCGGCGAGTCCTGCAGAATGTGGAAAGCGATCCGCCCGACACCTCGTCCAAGGTTCTTTCCTCTCCTATCTCGTTTTCCGTTCGCTCCGTTCGTTCAGTTACCTTCCGTTTTTTTTTTTTTGCCTTGCTTGATTGAAGAAACAAGAATCCCATTTTCTTTTGTCCTGTATAATCCATCCCCTAATACGTTCTTTGCTATCCGATTTAGTGGAACGGAAATTTATTTCTGAGATTGCCGTAGTATTACATTTGTTTGATCTATTTTTGGATGTGAAGGGAACGAAATTACGGCTGTTCTTCCTCTGAGTCAAAGATAAGGTCATCAGCTTTACATGCACAATGAAGTGCAATTCTGCAAATTGGCGCAGCAGTTCTTCGTTGACAAAGGGCTTGAGGAACCATATCCAACAAAAGGTGGTGTTATCAGCTCAAAACCATATTGCTGGCGCTCGTCTGCCACTGCCTATGCACTTGAACATTTGTTACAGTGTTCATTATTTTTTTCCCGGTCATTTGACTGAAAAATGCAAATTCTGAATTCATTTTGTCTGGCAATTAGAGGAGCTATCTCTGGCATTCTATGCATAGTTTTTGGCAAAGCGCATTTGGTTTCAACTCGCTCACTAATGACTCATGTTTCAGAGCTTTCAAGTAGTATCAATGCAGAAGCAACACCTACTTAACAATCAATCAGCCAATGCTGAAGACTCAAGTTATGGCATGGTTGAAACTGACCATCAAGAGGCCTATCAAGATTTGGCTCAATTTCAAAGGTATGATTACAATGTCCAATATTATCTGCTCCTTACCTTTTGCCTTGAATTTTAAATGGAGTATTTAGTTGTTTAACAGAACTTCTGATCGGCATAATCAAACAAATTTAATATTCAGGTCAAGTTTAATAGGATGGAAGTATCATGATGCAGGTACGTAGAAAAAAAGAAGAGTCAGGGTTTTTATCTATTTCTCAAAGGGTAATGTTAAATGGTCTGACCATCCAAAATTTATTTTTTTATAATTTTTAAAATCATTTTAAAAAATTTTATTTTAAAATAAATATTTTTTGTAGCATTAATTTAAAATATACATATTTATATCAAATATATTATCTGTTTTATTATTATTATAATAATTAACATAAATAAAAATTTAATGGACTTAAAGATAATTAAAAAATAATTATTCTTTTAAAATAAATCATAATATGTGTTTTGTGATTTTAATTTAAAATATACATATTTATATCAAATATATTATTTATTTTAGCAATATTATATTAATTAACATAAATTAAAATTTTAATGGGCTTAAAGATAATTTAGAAAAAAATTAATTTTGGGTGACCAAATTTGGCCACAACAATTATCGTTTCTCATATTACTTAATTTCTTTCTCTAATAATGTTTGTTGCATTAGTCATGTAAGATATAAGTTAACATCGACTAGCGAGTGCAATGTGATCTATGTTCTTGTGTGTGTGTTTTTTTTAGCCCCCGGGGTTATAATGCAGCGGTAGGATAACTAGTTGTTAACCCAGGCATCTGCGGTTCGATCCCCAGCTATGACGTATTTTGTAAGAATTTTTTCTCCAAATGGGGCGCGAACCCTGGGACGTTGGGCTTCTAGACTGTCCACCGCGAGCGCTTCCCGATTTATCCTGGTGACTGGTGGGAAATTTCTGTGGGGCCGAGCCGGTCACCCCAGGTTCAATTTGTCTGCTGTCTGGTTCATCAATTTTTTTTTGTTAACATTGTTTTCCTGTCCCCACGGGATGGACTAATGGTTAGTACGTAGATGTTGTGATCATGAGGTTTGGAGGTCAAAATTTGGCAAAGTCAATATGTTCGTCTTCTCCACACACTAGCCACAGTATTCGGATTAGTAATCCTTATGATTTATTTTTTCCGTGTTAATCCTAGGATGGATTGACGGAGATTTTAGAGATGAACAAATCGTCTTTTATCAGCCGGTGAACATTGTTTTCCACGTACCGTTGTGTGTAGTTGCCTGTCTATTGATAAGTCATAAAGAGGTATCCTGTGATAATAGAAGTCATATTCGACCTTGTCAGTAGATTTGCCAACCATTATAAAAGATATGCAGATCCAACTTCATGCTATGTCGACACGACTTTTCTATGTTTATCCGACCTTATAATGGTTCATATCATAGTATTGATAATCACTCATCTTGCATTTAGTTTGACTTGTTCAACATTTTTTTTTGTGGCAAGAAGGTCAATCGTCTACTCAATTAGTTTAAACACTATTTTCTCTCTTCATAAAGCCACCCGAATACATCCAAATATTTGCTCATCTTCTCGTCACGTAGACGTGGGAAGGTATCAAAAGAAATTAATATTAATCGACTGATGCTTGCTTTGCAGTGACTTGTGGGAATGAATGGTAGCTAAAACCTTTGTTTTTTTTTTCTAAGTCAACTTTACCGAGGGAATAATCAACTTGACGCGGTTGATCGACTAAAAATTCCAGTATAGAAGATGACTTCGCCGATTAAATTGACGGCGAACAAGGAGTCAACCTTCCGCGTTCAGCGAGGTAGAGCCGTAGAGGTGTGGAAATTGGTCCTGGATTTTTCTTCCAATTTCGTTGTAGAAAATCACACCTTTTACGTTATCCTCTTTATATCATCCTCCCCTCTTCCTTGATTTCTGAAGCCCTCGTCATCGATTCCTCTCCAAGCTTCGGCCATGGAGCTCGCCGTTCTCTTCCTCCTCGTGTTCTCCTCCTCCTCCCTGTTGACGCACGCCGCCGCCCAAACGTGTGATGCTGCGATTACCTTCTCCAACGGCAAGTCATACACTTCCTGCAACGTCCTTCCCTACCACAGCGCCTCTATCCACTGGAACTACCACGCCGGCAACGGTACCGTCGACATCGCCTACCGCGCATCGGGGTCCTCCTCCAGCTGGGTCGCCTGGGCCATCAACCCCAACAGCACCGGCATGGTCGGCGCTAACGCTTTCCTCGCCTTCACTAACGCCAGCACCGTCGCCGTCATCGCCACCCGCTTCGCCAGCACCGACGTCCTTCCCGCCGACGTCCGGGATGAGGAATTGGCCTTCACGGTTCACGACAAGCGGGCGGAGTACTCCGGCGGCTACTACACCATCTTCGCCTCCCTGGAGCTGCCGGGAAACACCACGAGGCAGAACACGGTGTGGCAGGCTTCATCGACTTTTCGCGACGGAGTTCCCTACGGTCACGCTTTCGACACAGCCGGCACGATGTCGATGTCGACGCTGGACTTCGTCTCCGGCCAGATCGCTACCGGCGGAGGCAATTCGAGACTGCATCGCAAGAACGTATGTTGGTCCAAAATTCGATCGGTCTTTCACATCCAATATTTTATTTTATTTTATTTTTTCTGATGA
Organism: Boesenbergia rotunda; assembly: GCA_024364735.1. Lineage (NCBI taxonomy): Eukaryota > Viridiplantae > Streptophyta > Magnoliopsida > Zingiberales > Zingiberaceae > Boesenbergia > Boesenbergia rotunda. The sequence goes on along the minus strand of JAGFNQ010002612.1, from coordinate 464,277 downwards.
TCAATTGAATCGGCCGACAGATTCATGGAGTTATAAACGCCGTCAGCTGGGGAATTCTACTGCCGACTGGAGCCGTCATCGCAAGGTACGTGAAGGTGTTCCAGTCCGCCGACCCGGCGTGGTTCTACCTCCACGTCGCTTGCCAGTGCTCGGCCTACGTGCTCGGCCTCGCCGGTTGGATTCTCGGCCTCAAGCTCGGCAGCGACTCGAAGGGAATCACCTACCACAAGCACAGGGACATCGGCATCGCCCTCTTCTGCCTCGCCACCGTGCAGGTCTTTGCTCTGTTTCTGAGACCCGACAAAGACCACAAGTACAGATGGTACTGGAACATCTACCACTACGCGCTCGGATACGCCGTCATAATCCTCAGCATCGTCAACGTCTTCGAGGGCTTCGACATCTTGGACCCTGCCAAGGGTTGGAAGCACGCTTACATCGCCGTCATCGCGACGCTGGGCGGCGTCGCGCTCGTTCTGGAGGCCGCTACTTGGGCCATCGTTACCAGGAGGAGGAGCTCCGAGAAGCCTCATCATGGCGACAACGCGACAACCGGATTTTATGCTTGAAGACCACGACTACACGATCAAATCAATTGTTGTTATTTAGACAATAGATTCATAGGGAGAGAGGATGAGAGATACCTGGCAGATCATTCTTGCTTAGTTTTGTTTTTGTACTACGACTTAATCCATAGAAATTAGCTTATCAAAGTGCAGTCCTGCAATTATGAAGTTATCAGAATTGGATCTTAAAGGGTTAACATGACATTCATGTACTAAAACGAGGTTTGGAATTGAGCATTTGTTCTATGGGATAAAACCATGTTTCCTTGACGTACGTCGGTTGTTCCCTTGCAGTTCCTCAATTTTCCACATTGTCTCGGAGCCATTTGGATGGGAACTCCACCTAACGATCAAGCAACAATAATACGACTCGAGAGTGTTTCTGCCATACCGCCTCTCTGTTGGACTCGTACTGCCATCCTCATACTCTTCCCCTCTTTGCATCTTGTTTGGATATATATATATATAGTGATCAGGGAAACCATGCATGAACGTTATACCACGAATGAATTGCAATATACTTGATATACAGAAAGAAGCTAAATCCTTAATTCTGTGCATAAACAAACAAACAGGGAGCTGTGTAGCTAAAGTCAAGCACAAACAAAAACTCAAATCATAGCAAAAGGGTTCAATCCAAAGCAAGGCTCTCTGGTTAACTACATAGGCAAACTCCAAGAACGCCACTAGTTTCTTGATGGTTGGATCCTTTCTTCTTGTTTGTTTTCCTCATTATTTCAGTTCCTTTCTTCTTGCATGTTAATGGTGATTAGCCTTTGCTAGCTTAGTTCAAAAGTTGGAATTAAGGCATGGAGGAAAGAGGGGAAGGTACGTACATGCTCCAAAACCAAAACGTGAAGCGAAAAAGAAGACAGACGAGTCGCATAAAATCGTATGCTTCCCAAAACTCGGCGCCAAACGCAAGGCTCCAAGCTTGGTTTGTTCCACTCTCCCCGCAATTTTCTCCCTTTTAAAGTGGTCTCTGCTCCTGCTACCACCCACCAAACAAACGTCTCCTGAGATAGCCTCCAATTCCTTTCCTCCTTGGATTTTGCATTCCTGCCATAGATTCTCTGCCCTCCCTCCCCCACAAATTTAATCCACTAATGCAGGAGGAGAATTAAGGGCTTCGATCCCTATAAATAGCAGCACCTACGAGCTGAGCTCCAATTCATCATCATCCGCCTAGCTAGCTAGCTAGCTAGCTAGCTCAACCATGGGGAGAGAGAGCGTCTCGCTCAATTCCACCATTGCTCTGCTGCAGGAGAGGTTCAAGAAGCTGGAGAGGGTGAGGGAGATGCGAGAAGAGCGGGAGCTCCACAGATCGGCAACCGCCAACCGGGGCGGCGCCGCCCAAGTCGGCTTGCAGTCGTCGGAGCAACCCAAGTGGCTGTTCCCCGGCGCCTCGGCGCCGTCGTCCGGACAGCCGATCCGCGGCAGCCATGTCGTCGACACCTCGCTCACCATCGGCTCGTGGCATAACAGCGACGAGACGACGGCGGACGTCGACACTTCCCTTCACCTGTAGCCATGCCTGTGTCATTAATTAGTATGTGCATCCAAGTAGTTACGCTCGCTCTGTAATTAACTTCTCTCGAGAAGTGTTGCGACTGCAATCTGCATGCCTTACTGTACTTGATATGAAGAAGAAGAAGAGATTGAGGGGACGTACTGATCAATCATTCCGACTTAGAATGTTAAAAACTAGTGCATGGCGTGGTGGGGGTTTGACGGAAGTGAGAGTGAAAGTGTTCCACAGAGCTGATGGAATTCCTGTCGGGATAAATTAGTAAACGACGGATATAAAAAGCTCATCGTCTCTATCTCTCTCTCTGTAGATCAGTGAATCAATCATGCGTCTGTGCAATTTTTTTCTGGCGTCTGTCTGTACAGTGAACAAGGCTTGGCGTTTTCTTGCTTGAAGCCACGGATCATCGTGCCTCTGTGCCATGTTTTATCGCGTCTTGTAGGCTAAGCCCGCGAAGCCTCAAAGGAAGAAGGAACCAAAACGAATCTACGTTACCAATTTTTTCACATTTAAAACTGACTACAGTTAGCTTGATTTGATGATGATGATGATAAAAAAATGAGGTTTTTAATTTGTCGTTTTTACCTTAGATAAAAAAAAATCTTTATAGTTTAGGAAAAATACATCATAGGGGTGAGATGAAGGCAAAGAATGTTAGCTTAGGGACGTCTGGAATACTTCATTAAGTAGGGGTTCTATTCTCTCATTCAAGTACTTCATGAAATGATTTGGCTTGAGTATCATTTACTTGTTGTTCGGTAGCATAGTGAAAATCTTTGGCATGGAGTTCTAGTCATACTAACCTTGACATATCGATCGATCATCTGCATTTCATCTATTCAAGAGCTGATCTGTTACAGAATCGAGCAACCCATGGATGATGGACCTAGCTATTTTGAAGTCTTTGATCCACAAGCTTTCGTTCCGCTATTTGAGCAATGATATGTTCTAGTTGTTGTAAATTCAATGGTGTCTTTCTTATCGAAGACAACAGCTAGAATCAGTCTCGAAATCTTCTTCTGAAAACTCAAATTCCTATTTATTCCAGGAGAAAATAAAGAAAAGATATATATTTAATAAGCATATCTGATCTTGTCGCGAAATGAGATGATATCTCCCAAGAGCAAGATGGTTTCCAGAGCGCCACGAGCTGCTAATGCTAGTTCTGACCTACGAGAAAATGACCGTTAGCAAACCCGCCGGGAAAAATTCCTGGTCAGGCTCTCCGACGGTCAAGTCAATATCCGCAGAAATATAGTGAAGCAAATGTCACGCCCCGAGGAGTTGCTCGTCCGATACCGATCGGACTGCCACTCCCTCGACCGACGGACAATTCAGAAACCTAACCTCTACGACCACCTCAGATGATTGTACCACAGCCTATAGGGCTGGAACAACCGTCTGAAATCAACTAAAACGACGACAAAGCTGCGTACCGGTACGACTTACGACAAAACCAAAACAGAATCAATACACGACACAAAAGAGTATAACATACCAACAGCGGAAATGAAAAGAAATACACTGAATAAAAGAAAAGGGGTACCAACATGTACCACAACCAAAAGACAAGCGGAAATCGTCTCGGAGACACATGAACTGGGACAGGCTGCTGAACAATCCAGACGATCATCCTGATAAGAGAAAAACATAGCCAACGGGATGAGTTCTAAGAACTCAGCGAATACAGTCTAATGTGCATAGGAAAAAATAATAGCAGTAAGTCACCATCAATCTATCACAATAATAAACATAGAGTGCAGTAATAATAAAAGCAGATCTAAACCAGCAGACGAGAAGTATACCTACCTGTGTCGAACCATCCCCGTAGTATGCATGTCAACCAAGTGCAGCAATCAAATAGAGCAATCACAACCAGATGCATCAATGCACAGTATGCTCATGATGCAGCATGGGTCACCCCTGACGCCAGTCGGCTACTATCGCCTCTACGCAAAATCGAGTGGGTAGGGCTCTGACCGGGTCCTCCCTCCACTTAAACGGCCGTCGTCGTGCCTCACACGACACCGAATGAGCCGGGTCTCAGACCCTGAACGTACTATGTCATCGGACAAAGTGACGTTCCCTGCTCCTCGCTATCATCGGATAGGTAGGGGACCTGTCGGAGCGCCGTGGCCTATAATCCACTAACGAAGAGTGGAACTGGGACTACACGACAGGTAAAGTGGCAGGTATGACGACCCATCTCAACCACTAGGGGAGTCAAAGGTCGTCTGCATATGCCCCTACACGAGTAGCAAGTACGACGACCCATCTCAACCTCCAGGGAGTCAAAGGTCGTCCCCTATGCTACGTGCAACAATGATGCATGTCACTATCCCATGCATCATCCACTATCTATCTCTACTGTCATCTACATGATATGCAGTAGTCCAGATAACCGGTATGCACCAATACCTAAATCCTAGCGTAAGGTATAAGGTAGGAGGTCCGCAGATCCAATAAACACAGTAGCATGGAACAATAAACAGTAATCCCTCAGCAGATAGCAAGTGCCGAAATATAGTACAGGAATAAAACTAACAGGTATCCCTACTACTATCATATCTAACTATGCATAGTAAAGGTACCCGCCTCGATATGAAAAAGTCCGTGCACGTAAGAACCCCGTCCAAAAAAAATAATATCCGCAACGGATGGAATTCAATCAATGTCCTGCATCACCATACAATTTTTAGCTATCATAACCCATATTAGTTAGCCAAAACTAACTAATCAATCGTATTAAAATTCATCCCAATTACTCCGAGACACTGCTAACTCCAAGGATTTCCCTTCAAGGATACAAGGTTGGTTTATACCTTTGAAACTCCAACTCACCAAGCTTATGGTAGTGACACATCACAGGTTCTACCTGTTATGAATCCAAATACAATATCCAACCCTCCTAAAGCTCACAGTATCAACTGATCTAACATCACCTCATTCAAACATAAGATCGAACACCATCTCCACGCGCACAAACACAGAATCATAACAGAGCAATGCAACCACGAAATTGATACAACTCCTTCAACCACCACCGATTAAAGAAAATGGAAGAAAATATCTCATGAGATTCAAAGATCAACACCATTACAACAACCACCAACCCAAGTAACAACTATTCCACCGATCCACCCTCATCAATGGCCATAAACAACCCGAGAATCAAAACACACGGTAGAACACAGCAAACCACAGATCAACCAGACTGTATTTGAATCCCATTACCAAAGCAAAACATCATCCCATGACAGATCAACAACACCAAAACCTAAACCGTGAATGCATCGCAATCCCAATTCAGAAAGTGATCCCATCACAGAACCGATCACCAGTTTCATCCAACTCACTCCGCAGGGAAATCAAAAACTAAAAATCAAGATCAAAGCAAGAATAGAGATCGGAATCCAAACCCCAATTCAAAGCTAAGCAAACAAATTTCACTCTTCACAGATCGAATAAACCAGCAGAAACAAACAACCGAAATCATCCAAAAGCTATACCATACCAAAACCTTACCTGAGAGAACACTTTGGTTCTGTGATCAACGAGATCCAACCGAAACACAGCCACCGATCATAGAGGTCAATCGAATCGACCACAGCTTAATCATGCTTCCTTATTCAAACTCGTCTCTCTCTCTTTACGCAATCCAAGATCTCAGTGGTGGCCCTGAGACAACGAAAACCAACAAGGATCATCCCCACGTAAACCCTAACACATAAAAGAAACCCCCTCTTCGCTACATACCTTCGGTTCGAGAGCTCGAGAAATATAGGATGGGTGCAGGGGAACTGTGAAGCAAGGAACAGAAATGATGATGAGGCTCTGGATCTTGATCGCGGCTGTGCGAGATCGAAATCGGCTCTGCTCGCCGAGGTTGAGAGGTAAACCCTTACCTCTTATTCTCTTCCGCACGAAGGACCCGAAGAAGACAGCTCACTAATTGCAGACACCGGTCAAGGAAGAAGGCTCGAAGGGTCGCCGACGCCGATCGCGTGAGGAGAAGGAAGAGATCGTCGCGTGCCTTCGTCCAATCCGAGCAGAAGCTAATCAGGCGGAGAAGAGGAAAGAAGAAAGAAGGTTCGAGAGATTTGGGCTCGCTCTCGGCCACCGAAAAGAGGATATAAGGGCTGCTCATTTTACAATATGCCCCTAAAATTTTGGATATTCCCATCATACCCCTCAGTTTAGGAAACTTTGCTTTATAGCCCTCAGTTTAGGATATAAGGGCTCGCTCTCGGCCGGCCGAGCTACCTGTGAGCTAGACTGGGATCATAAGCATCTCCTTTGAATCCAGTCGAAGGAGGCGTCGAGTCTGATAGACTGGACTGTTATTATAGAGCAAGCCTAACCACTCGAGTAGTCTACCTTTCCTGTCGACCTCCACCGTCCGACCTGAGATGGTTTCCCGATCGGCAGGTCAATGCCCCTTCAACCGTCTTGTCTGCCTCATTCCCGATCCGGGCTGAGCCGATTTGTATCTTACACATTAATTACCACATTAACTGCTGAGGCCACGTGTTGGCCGACTATTGGTTCCCCGAGCGACGAAGCGTCTGCCGTCGGGCTCAACAAATGATTGGTGCGCACGTGCCATGCCGAACCTCGGGAATTATCGCGAGTTCGATCGAACGACCCAGGTCCATTCCCGCCTTTCGCCTGGATCCCTATCGAACGGTTGGGGTTGACCGCCCTGCCCTATACATAGGCTATATTACCCCGTAGTTATCCCCATTGCTTTTTTTACTTCCAACGTCGAACTGATGCTGCTGCTCGGTCCACTAGGGTTCCGGTGACACACCTCGGTGCACGTTCTCCGATCGTCTTCTCCGGCGATCCCTTTTCTACTCGGTCAGTTCTCTTTCTCACCCGATTTCTTTCCTTTTTCCATGGCCAGATGGACTCTCCTTCTTTCCCTCGGACCCTTGGTACACCACCATGGTGTCTGAGCTCCACCACAACGACCTCGACCAAATCCGAGCCGACTACCATTTCCCGGACAACCTCCGCCTCCGTTTGGCTGACTCAACCGACCGTCCAAAGACCTCTCCCCCGTGTTACATAACTATCTCCCGTAACCACCTTCAGGCCGGGCTCCGTTTCCTGATCCACCCATTTATTTCCTCCGTTTGTTGTATCTTCCAAATTCCACTGTCCCATCTAGCCCCGAACGCCATTCTTCTGATCTGTGGCTCGGTGGTTATCTTTACTTTATATAAGATCCCCCTCAAGCCCGAGTTCTTCTATTATTTCTTTTATCCCAAGAAGCAAGAGTCAGGCGACTTCTTCTTCCAAGCCAATGCCAAGACTTCCTTTCTATCGAAACTTTCAACTTCTAATAAGGGTTGGAAAGAACGTTATTTCTTCATTAAGACTGTCCCAGCCTCGAGTGGGCCTGCGCATTGGATGCCCGACCTTCCTCCTTCTCCCCCTCTCCCGAAGAATTATCGCTCCCTACCCTCTTATCAGTCGGCCCTCTCCAAACTCGAGGGCCGACACTTCCATGGTGTCCATGCTCAGCGCGGACATCTTGTACGTATTTGGGCTCAGCCCAGTACCGGTTCGCCGACCCCAGTCACTCGGTATGTTCTGTATTCTGTCTTTCGAATTATTATAGCTGACTAAACCCCTATTTCCTTGCAGCAACTATAATGCTGGCAGCTGCCCTGGAGGAGGGGTTTGACTTAGACAACGCCGAACTTGGTAAGTTCTGTATTCTGTCATTCGAATGATTATAGCTGACTAAACCCCTATTTCCTTGCAGCAACTATGATGCTGGCAGCTGCCCTGGAGGAGGGGTTTGGCTTGGACGACGCCGAACTTGACTCTCGGGTAGGCGAGCAGCTAGCCCAGCGAGAGGCAGCTTCACCCGCGGTTCCTTCCACCATCATGTCTTCCTCACGCAACAGAGCAGCGTCGGTTTCTGACCCCGAGCCCAGAGATGTGGACGACCAGCCTCTGGTCACTAGGCGTCGAAGGGAACGATCAGCCGACTCGGAGTCCGCGCCTCCTGCCGTTCCCACAACCGGAACCCCGCCAGCTAGATCTCAGCCAAAGAAGAAGAAGAAGGCAGCAGCCCCTTCTTCAACGACCTCTTATCCCGCGGCCCCTGCTCCTATAGCCCCGTCTCCAGCGGCTCCTTCTTCAGTGCCGCCTCCAACTCTGACCCGGGAAGGCTCCCTTAGGATTGGCAATTTTCCCCGCGGATTTGGATATCCGCGGGGAAAATCCGAAACGGGGCGGGTTTGGGGAGTTATTATCGGGTTTGGATTTGGGTTCGGGGATTTTTAAAAATCCCCGAAATAAATTGGGGCGTGTATGGGGATGCTATCTCCATCCCCGAACCCGCCCCGATATCTTTAATAATAATAAAATATTAATAATTATTAAAATAATTGAATAATATTAATATTAAAGTTGTGTGAAAACCCTAATGAGTATCGCTTACTAGTCACTCGTCGCCTCCCACAAGTTGGAAATCTCATTGTTTTTACAACCATGCTTGGGAAATCCTTTTTTTTTTAACTTGCAAAAAAATGGATATTTCAAGTGGGGATGGGGACGGGGATGGAGATTTACTCCCCGCGGGTTCGGGGACGGGGATTCCCCGATTAAGTAGAGGTGGGGATGGGGACGGGTTCGGGGATGGAGATTTACTTCGGGGACGGGTATGGGGACGACAAACCCGTCCCCGACCTGCCCCATTGCCATCCCTAGGCTCCCTAGAAGCCCGGATCCGAAGGGATCCCTCCCCTCCCTCTCCCTCCCCTCCCTCTACTGACGGCTCGGACAGTCGACCGTTCCACTTGGTCCTGCCATCCCGGGTTGTTGATGCCACGGGCTATGAGGCGCCACCCGCCGAGCCAATCGTGCAGGCCCAGGAGGTCCACCTGTACGGTCCGCTAGGCGAGCATATTTACCAAGGCATTCGGGAAGCCAACTATCTGGGCCCGACCAGCAAAGCCAACGCCTTTCTTTATGAGGCCAGTTAGGTACATTTGTTTCCTTTTTGTGTATTTCCTTTTGCTTATTCTTGACTTGAGACTAAGATCTAATTCTTGCCCACAGCTCTTCGGCTCGGCCTATAGCTTTGCTGTTTCTTTTATATCCCATACCCGGACTCGACAATAAGCGGAATCCCGAGTGGAACAGCTGGAGACTCAGCTTCGTCACGCGCAACTGGTCTCGAACGAGGAGACTTTGAACGGGTTGCAGGCTGAGAATTTGGCCCTCCAAGACCGTTTGGCCCACTCGGAAGCGCAACTCGAGGAGACCCAGATGGAGCTTGACTTGGCAACCACGACGGTCGCCCAGGCACAACATTGGGTCATAAATCTGGAGTATACGGAGCGCAAGGCCTGGCCCTCGAGGGCCAGGCTCGGGATGAGCTGGCCAAGGCTAAGGCGGAGCTCCTGGAGGTGGCCCAGTTGGCTTCCGCTTTGCGTGCCGATCTGACCGCCAAGGAGCAAGAACTTGCTGCCTAAACGAAGAGATCTGAGGCCCTGGCGACCCAGCTGACACTCCGAGACGGGGAGCTAAGAGCCCGATCGGGAGAGCTTGATCAGCTTACGGGTGGCAAGCCACCTGTGAGGCGAAGCTGGAGGCGGCTCAGAAGTAAATAGAGGAGCTCCGAGCCTACAAAGTGGGGGAGGTGGCTCGGTGGGACTCTCGGAGGGTTGAGTATCTCAACTCCCGGGAGTTCAGCAAATAACTGTCAGGGAGGTTGCGTCCCATGCTTAAGCAGCAAATGCTCAATTTTGTTGAGCAGCTAAAGCGTGGCGGGCACCTTCCGCCCGACCTCCCGGTCAGCACCGTCAAGATGTCCAGGTTGACCCGGGGGATGGAGGAGGTCTTCCGACCCTTTGAGTGAGGTCGGGGTCTTTTTTCTTTATTTTCGTTTTGTAGGGGCCTAGCCTCCATTTTGCAATGAGACTGTTTTTAATCCAAATCCTTTTTCTTCTATGCTTTGTCAAATGTATTTTTTTGCGTCTACGTATTGGTGGTTCGGGCCAGGGCTCAAAACCTTACTTTCTTCTAGTGAGATCGGCTTGGGTAGGCTACCGACTGAGCCGACCCAATTGCCCTGACCTCGCTTAAGTCTTGGCTAAGGACTAGTCCCTAAGTGGCGTACCCGTTCGGGGGACTACCATTGAGGATCGACTTATGTTTGGGAACCAAGGATCGCCCGATTGTTTGGAAATGCATGCCTTTGCTTGCTCAGTCATCGAGAGCTTGTGTGTTTGATCGGCTGGTCCTCAAGGAGTGTGGGTCGTCATATGTTCGAACTAGGAGCCGAGCTGAGGGGGACCGTGGGAGCATGCCCACTTATAAATCGCACGGGGGGAGAGTCTAACTACTCGGTCGGATGCATCCCAGGGAGCGTGGGCCCCCACGCATCCGGACTGGGAGCCATGCCGAGGGGGGGGGCGTGGGAGCATGCCCACTTATAACTCGCTCGGGGCGAGAGTCTGGCTATTCGGTTGGATGCATCTCAGAGAGCGTGGGTTGCCATGCGTCCGGACTGGGAGCCGAGCCGAGGGAGGGGTGTGGGAGCATGCCCACTTATAACTCACACGGGGCGAGAGTCTAGCTACTGTGTCGGATGCATCCCAGGGAGCGTGGGTCGCCACACCTCCAGACTGGGAGTTGAGTCGAGGGGGGGTGGCGTGGGAACATGCCTACTTATAACTCGCACGGGGCGAGAGTCTGGCTACTCGGTCGGATGCATCCCAGCGAGCGTGGGCCGCCACACGTTCGGAATGGGAGCCTAGCCGAGGGGGCGTGGGAGCATGCCTACTTATAACTCTCACGGGGGGAGAGTCTGGCTATTCGATCGGATGCATCCCAAGGAGCGTGGGCCGCCACGCGTCCGGAATTGGAGCTGAGTCGAGGGGGGCGTGGGAGCATACCCACTTATAACTCGCATGGGACGAGAGTCTGGCTTCTCGGTCAGATGCATCCTAGGGAGCGTGGGCCTCTACACATCCGGACTGGGAGCTGAGCCGAGGGAGGGGCGTGGGAGCATGCCCACTTATAACTCGCACGGGGCGAGAGTCTGACTACTCTGTCGGACGCATCCCAGGGAGCGTGGGCCACTACGCGTCCGGACTGTGAGCCGACTCGAGGGGGGGCGTGGGAGCATGCCCATTTATAACTCGCATGGGGCGAGAGTCTGGAGTGCTTGCCAATTGTCCCAAAATATGGCTCTTCCACTATTCTTGCAGTGTTACATAGTACAATTATTTTAATTGTCGTGGCGGTGGGAGCCTTCTCCGGCTGCCCCACCTGAGATCACATGTACTCCCCCTTGGACGGCGTTCTGCCGATTGGCCGGTTGCTCGTCTATTTCGTCTGACTCGACTGATTCCCCTTGTGGGAACCAACTACGAGCGATCGGGGGCTCTGGCTTGGATTCTTCGGCGGCTGGGGCGACGGTCGGCCCTTCCCGACCCGAGCTGCGCCCCCGAGAGGCTTGACGTCCTTGTCCTCGTTGGCGGTAGCGGGAGCCCGACTTCTGCCGCTCTGTCGACATTCCTCCGTGTTGTGGGTGTGTCTATGGTGAAGCGCGCAGTAGGGTCTCCACCGAGTCGGCCGACACCCTTGAGCAACTTGTTGCACCTGGCGGCGTTCCTTCTCCGCTCGGTCGATGGGTCCTCGGGGGTTGCGAATGGGCCCGCCTGGCGATTTGGTCAGTGCGGGATTCGGGGCGGCGCGGTGACCAACTCCTTTTTCCGAGCGGCCTGCGCTTCTTCCACGTTAATATATTTGACAGCCTTTCCCAGTAGGTTGTCAAAGTCTTTCGGCGGTTTCCTGATAAGCGATCGAAAGAAATCTTCCTCCTGCAATCCTTGGGAGAAGGCGCTGATCAGCACCTCAAGTGTGGCGGTCGGCACGTCCAGCGTCACCCTATTAAATCTCTTGATATAGGCCCGAAGCGATTCCTTCGGGCCCTGCTTTAGGGCGAACAGGTTGATACTTGTCTTGTGGTGCCTCCGGCTGCTGACGAAGTGCTGGAGGAATGTCCTCCTAAGCTCCCCGAAGCTTGCGATCGACCCGCTGGGGAGTTGGCCGAACCATCGTTGAGCGGGTCCCAAGAGCGTTGTCAAGAATGCCCTGTATTTCATGCCTTCAGGATACTGGTGCAGCAGGGCTGCACTTTTGAACTTCAACATATGCTCCTCGGGGTCGGTGGCTCCAGCGTATTCGAGTATGGGGAAGAACCGGAGATGCTTGGGAACTGGATCCTCCAGGATCCAAGAGGAGAAGGGGATGCGTGCCAGGGTGGTCGGTGACACGTCGGCTGGGACCTTTCCCTTTTCGAGATGTGGCATGTGCGTCCGACTGGATGCAGATGCCTCAATTGGCACCGGCTCAGCCTCGTCGTCCCAACCTCGATAGAAAGCTGTGGGGAAGGGAGCTGAGTCCCCTTCTGGTCAGGCAGCCCTTCCTCGATTTCCTGAGGGGTCGGGTGCCGATGGCTGAGGAAATCGAGCTGCCGGGCTACCAGCCCGTGACAGCCTCTGAGGAGTTCTCTGAGCCCGGGCGCCCATCAGGAGTCCGTACTCCTCGGGCGTAACGGTCATCATGACTCGGTTGGGATCTTTCATCGTGCACTTCCGATCAGGCTGAAGGGTCCCTCCTTCTAGCGCCAAATTTGATCCTGTCGTGAAGTGAGGTGGAATCCCCCAAGAGCGAGATGGTTTCCCGAGCTCCACGAGTTGCAGATGCTGGCTCCGACCTGCGAGAAAATGACCGTTAGCAACTCCGCTGGGAAAAATCCTCGGTCAAGCTCTCCGACGGTCAAGTCAGTATCCGCAGGAATATAGTGAAGCAAAGGAAGTAGTAGACGAAAGCACGCTTGTGCATACCCGCGGAATGAGGAAGGGAGAAGCTTATATAACCAGGGGAGCTGACAATCCCTGTCTGTGTCAATCACCTTTCGCTACCTGCCTGAGACAGGGATGTAGGTGTTTGTCAGCTCACAGGAAGGCACCGATCGGCGCCGCTCTGCCGGACCCCTCGAAGGGAGGCATGGCGCGGGGTGCTCAGGTAGTATAGTAGCACAGAGTCGTCGGTATATTCGCGACGTGTGCCATGAATGAGTAAGGCTCGCACTGACCCCTGTATCACAGTCATACATATGATATCCTGGAGTGGAGGTGGCGTAAGGAAGGATCGGTCCTGAGATCGGTTGCCGACCGGCTGGCCCGAGTGATATCGGTCGTGTCGGGTGCAATGTCTCCGAGTGACGCAGGGTCACCGGGCCGAGCTAGGGGGATGCTTAGACCTGATCCAGTCGACCTATCCCTGGGTCGGGCCTTCGTTGGCCCGTCCTCCATCAATCGTCGTGTATTATTCAAGCCAGGGTCGGCTCCTCTATGTTCTCGAGTAGGTTGGACCAGGCCAGACTCTATCCGCCTGATTGCCCGGCTGTGTCCTTCGGTTCACCTGGACTCCGGGGGCCTCGGTCTCGACTCTATCCAGATGCGGCGCCAGCTGGCCGACCGAGCTACCCGTGAGATAGGCCGGGATCAATATCGTTGTTTGATACTCTTTCTTTACAAGATATAATCAATAAGCATATCGTTGTATGATCCTTGATTCTATCGCAGAGCGAGGTGGACTCTAAGGGGTGAGGTGGACTCGAGCACTATCTCTGCTTGCTCTGAGACCTGCAAGAGAGGTGACCGTCAGCAACCCACCAGGAGAAGTCCCCGACAAGACCCCACGACAATCAAGTCAGTATCCGATGGAAGAAATGAAGGCAGAAGAAGAACTATAGCAACAACTATCTCGCGCGTACCTGCGTATGAAGTGAGGAGACCCTTATATAACTGAGGGAGCCAACAGCCTCTGCCCCGCTTCTGCCACATTTTGTCTTATGCGGGGACAATATCAGGGGCAACTATCAGCTCGCCGACCGACGCCGCCTAGTCTGACATGGCAGGGGTCGTTGTAGTACGGATTGCCAGAGCATGTCAGGCAAGTACTATAATACCGGGATATCCGCGATTCAGACACGAGTGGTGTCAGGCCTGAGCCAACCTGCGTCATCTCTCGTACCCCCTTGATCAGTATGGTGTCAGGCAGTTGGTGTTTTCCTCGGAAAACGATAATTCCCGAGCTAGGTCGCCGACCGGCAGACCTGAGTGAAATCTCTCAAAACAGCTAACGCCGCACGATTTAAACAAGGGGCAATCCGAGTCTCTGGGGCACTTGGACTCGGCCAGCCCGATTCATCCTCAGAGCATTGGATTAGAACCCCCGAGGGTAGCCGAATGGCTGTTGACCGTATGTTAACTACGCGACCTTAAGCCCAACACTCGATATCTCTTGTTGTGACTATTTCATACTATATTAGGTTGACCTCCCGATCGGGCGTCCCGACTCGAGTGGTCTGCCTTGCCACGCGGACTGTCGGAGCCTTCCCGTCAATGATTTATTTCCCTACGATGCCACGTAGACTGACCAGAGTACACCTAAAGTAGGTCGGGATCAATCCTCTTTCTTTGTAGCTCTGCATCCAAAATTTGTAATTGCAGTTACGAAATTCCCATGAGATTGTTGGGAGAGGAGTTTCTTTGCATATAAATATGTTTAAAGCTATATCATGCATGACGCCATTCAAGATGTCGTTTATGTATATAATATAGATTCTGCAGCACCAAATCGACTCACTTTAGCAACAAGGATAAATAAGAGAAATAGCTCGAGTTTTAATCAAAAAGTTGATGCATGAACTCATTCTTATCATTGATAAGATTTTTTTTTCTCTTTCAATCCAAATGAATGAACGTCCTGGAGCAATTCATCCATCGCCATCTCTGTTCTCCCCAAGCAAACACTAGCTCTGAGAAAGGACAAAAAGTACCTAAAAAAAGTTATAGAAAATTAATTCATCCATTCCGGCAATCTCACGTCGACTCCAGCTCAAACAACAATCCGGTGATGATTCATCAGCATTTGCAGGTTATCTGAGTCACAGCGCATCAGATGATACACAATACAAGGGCAAAGTGGTCGAGGAAAAAAGCCAGCTTTCTTTCCTATTTATGTGCCCCTCTCTTTTCTGATCGAGAGAAGGAAGAGTTGTGTTGTGGAGTGTTAGCCGTCGAGGGAAGATCAAGCCTTTCTTGTGCTCCTCTAAAGCGATGAAGAGACTTCTTTTTCGACAGTTTTCTTCTTCTTCTTCTTCACGAAATTTTAAGAGGGTCTTCTCCCGATCTTCAGCGGCGGCGTCGACAGCCGACGAGAATGCCGCCGCCGCCGCCGTTCTTTCCAAGATGCCACGTTTCGACTACACACCGCCTCCCTACAACGGGCCACGGACTGAGGAGATACTCCGGAAGAGGATTGAGTTCCTCAGCCCTTCCCTGTTCCACTTCTACCAGAAGCCCGTGAGTTCGCTTTCTTACCCTCTTTAAAAATCGATTTTTTTTTTCTTCAAAGATTTGCATTTTCTTTTTTCCATTCGCCTTTGTGTTTTTGCAGTTGAACATTGTTGATGGGAAGAAACAATACTTATTCGACGAAGATGGTCGCCGCTATCTTGATGCATTCGGCGGTATCGCTACTGTTTGCTGTGGCCATTGCCACCCTGACGTTGTGGAAGCAATAATCAATCAAACGAAACGAATTCAGCACTCTACTGTTCTATATCTAAACAATGCCATTGCAGATTTCGCTGAGGCCTTAGCTTCAAAGTTGCCTGGGGATCTAAAGGTGTAGATTTTATTTTTATTTTCTTAGCGTGTGGTTAAATTGAAACCTTACACGCGATCCAGGTTGTATTTTTCACAAATTCTGGCACTGAAGCCAACGAGTTGGCCATGATGATCGCTCGCCTTTATACTGATTGCCATGATATCGTATCACTCAGAAATGCATACCATGGGAACGCTGCAGGGACGATGGGTGCAACTGCTCAATGCAACTGGAAATTCAATGTTGTTCAGGTTTTTGTATGCAGATGCTATTTAATATCGTGATTATAGAAACTTTTGTGTGAATTCCATATTGATTAAACTTGGGAGATGTTGAAAGAATTGTTTTGTTTTATCTGAACAATCAATCTGGCATTTGTTTCATCCCAGAGTGGAGTGCACCACGCTCTGAACCCAGACCAATACAGAGGAGTTTTTGGTTCAAAGGGAGAAAAATATGCTAAAGATGTTGAAGAAATCATAGATTTTGGTACCTCTGGGAGAGTTGCAGGTTTCATTTCAGAAGCAATACAGGTGCTCAGATTATCCTCCTCTTCTTTTATATGCCACAATCAACTGAGATCAATGTTTGTGAAGATCGAACAAGCATTTGTTTATCAACACTTAAACAGGGAGTAGGTGGAATATTGGAGTTGGCACCTGGTTATTTGCCTTGTGTATACAAAACCATAAGAAAGGCTGGAGGAATTTGCATAGCTGACGAGGTTCAATCAGGCTTTGCTCGCACAGGAAGCCATTTCTGGGGTTTTGAAGCTCATGGTGTGGTGCCAGACATTGTCACAATGGCTAAGGTTGATTCTTATACATTAATTGGATTCTGGAACTTTTGTAACTTGTTAAATGAAATTTCGCAGGGTATTGGAAATGGGATGCCCCTAGGTGCAGTTGTTACCACTCCAGAAATTGCTCAAGTTCTGACTCGCCGGTGCTACTTCAACACCTTCGGCGGTAATCCGGTCAGTACCGCAGCTGGTCACGCTGTGCTCAAAGTGCTCGAGAAAGAAAAGCTTCAGGAAAATGCTTTGAACGTTGGATCTTACTTGAAAGATCAACTCAAAGCACTTCAAGGAAAACATGAAAGTAAGTCAGTGCATGAAATTAGTGATTCAGTGCTTCATGATTGTAGTCTCTGATGTTTCGTGATTGTAGTCATTGGCGATGTAAGGGGAAGAGGCATGATGCTCGGAGTCGAGTTAGTCACTGATCGCCTCAAGAAAACCCCAGCCAAAACTGAAATCTTGCGTGTGATGGAGTTGACGAAAGGTAATTAAGAAGCTGTTCGAACTGTTGTATAGATCTTCCAGTATCTGCATTGTCTGTTCTCTGACAAATCTTCTGCGTTTCTCGACAACAGACATGGGCGTGTTGGTAGGAAAGGGAGGCTTTTATGGTAATGTCTTCAGAATAACACCACCTCTCTGCTTCTCAAAAGAAGACTCAGGTGTGACTTCTTCTTTTCTTCAGTTTTTGTTGTACAGGGACGATGCAAATAACCTTCTTTATTTGGTACAGATTTCTTCGTGGATGTCATGGATATCGCCCTTTCCAAGTTATGAAGAATCCTCTCTTATGAAGAATGAATGCATCTTAAGACTTTAACACTGTAATTCTCTGTATAAGATTGTCCTTGGTGATGAATCATATTAAAACGGTTTAGAAGTCAACTTCCACAGATGGATCGATCATACTTGAATTCGATCACAAAGATTGCAATCACTTCGATCGGTTTGGAAAGATTGGTAAAATTAGCGCAGCCCGAGATGGAAGGAGAGGAGAGGAGTGCCATCGAATTTCCCACGTCCATTATTAACTCTAGTTCGCTATTTCCATGGTGGAAACCAAAGATCGAATTGATGAGCGAGATCAAAGCATTATGTATTCTCCTTCTTCCTCTTCCTTCCGAGAATAACCAAAACCAGTTCCACCGCTGCTCTTCTTTCTCCGTCAAAACAGAGGATTATCGAAGAAGAAGAAGGAGGAGAAGCAGCGGCTTCTATGTCACTCATCAGCTTCTCGCTGCTCAACATTACAGGAGGGAATCCTGAACCAGTCTGCTACGAAAATGGCATTACCAACTCCAAAGGGTGGCTTCTCGGAGACAAGCCGCTGAACTACTCCGTCCCCCTCATCCTCTTAGACATTTCCCTTATTTTCTTGCTCTCCAACGGCACCCATTTCGTCCTCAAGCGCTTTGGGCAATCGAGATTAGTCGCCGAGCTCCTTGTTAGAGCTGAATCCGTTTATCAACTGATTGATTGATTGATTGATTGCTGAGGAAGTAGCATTGAAGTTTTTTTTTTAATCTTGTTTTTGTAGGCAGGGATAATTCTGGGGCCTTCGATGATTGGGCAAAGCAAGGCATTTAGAGACGAGCTGTTCAAGGATTGGGCTCGTGTCATCCTCGACACCATTTCGATCACCAGCCTCGTCATGTTCATCTTCACCGTCGGCGTTAAGACCGACCTCACCTTGCTCCGCAAGCCGGGGAGTAGATCCCTGGCCATCGCGGCTGCCGGGACTATCCTCCCCTTTTTGCTCTGCTTGGGGATGTTCTTCGCCTTTCGGAGATACTTCCCCGACGATGCCACCCAGGACTCGCTCCTCTACTTCCTCGCTTCGCGCCTCTCGCTCTCCTCCTTCCCGGTGCTGGCCACCGCCCTCGACGAGCTCCAGCTGCTCAACTCCGAGCTCGGCCGCATCGTCATGTCGGCCTCGCTGATCACCGACGTCGCGGATTGGATCGTGAGCGCGCTGGCGTCGGCGACGGTGATGATCACCAAGGCGGGCCAGACCGGCTCCGCCATCGGGATCATAGGGTCGCTGATCATCGGCATCCTGTTCGTGATGTGCGTGGTTCGGCCGGCGGTGATGTGGGTGTCGCGGCGCACTCCGGCAGGGGAGTTGCTGTTGGAGTGGCAATTCCTCACGATGCTGCTCACCGTGCTGGTGGTCTCGGTGGCGACGCAGTTTCTGGGGTTCAACTCCATTCTCGGGCCTCTGGTTCTGGGGCTGGCAATCCCAGGGGGGATGCCCTTCGGCCAAACCCTCACGCAGAGGCTGGAGCCACTCTGCATGGGCCTCTTCCTGCCCATTTTCAACGTCCTCGCCGGCTATCGCACCGATTTCAACGACCTCAGGAACGTCGGCTCCTGGGGCCCCATCGAGTTGGTAGTCGTCCTCTGCGTCGTCGGCAAGCTCGTCGGCGCGGCCGCCGCGTCGCGCTACTTCGGGATGTCCACCGTGGACTCCATCTCGGTCGGCCTCATGCTCAACGTCAAGGGAATCGTCGAGGTCGCCGCATTCAACACCTACGCCTGGGGCGACGTTCAAGTGAGCAATGCAATCAATTCCCCTGTTTTCGTTTTTTCATCGATTCAGACCAAATCAAATTCAAATGCTGTAGCTCCGTTCAGATCGCATCGGTGGAGCACTTCTCGATGCTGATCATATCGATCCTGGTGGTGACGGCGATCGCCATGCCGCTGATCAAATACCTGTACGACCCCAAAACGCACTACGTGGCGCGGAAGCCGCGGACGCTGCAGTACGCGAACGCCAAGCCGAACTCGCACCTGCGCATGATGTTCTGCGTCCACAGCGACGAGAACGTCGCCCCCGTCCTCGATCTCTGGACCATATGCCACATCACGCTGGAATTCCCCGTCACTCTCACCGTCCTCCACCTGAACGAGATCTCCGGGCACAACCTCCCGGTGCTCCGCCCCTACAAGCCGAGCCACCCATCGGCGCCGATCACCCCCTCCGACCACATCATGAACGCCTTCCGCTACTTCGAGCAGAAGAACCCGGAACCGGGCGCCATCACGCTGCATCCCTACGTGGCCATCGCTCCCTACGCAACTTTGTTCAACGACGTCTGCTACCTCGCGCTGCAGCGCAACGCCCACTTCCTCCTCCTGCCCTTCCACAAGATCAACGACGGGACGCAGCAGAAGGTGAACTACGGCCACCAGTCCCTCAACCGCAACGTCTTAACCTACGCCCCCTGCACCGTCGTCATCTTCATCGACCGCAACCTCGCCGGCGCCACCTGCGCCAACACCAACCACCTCCTCCATCGCCTCGTCGTCTACTTCCTCGGAGGCGAAGACGACCGCGAGGCTCTTGCGCTGGCCCTGCGGTTCAGCTTCAACCCCAACCTGCAGCTCACCGTCGTCCGCTTCCTCCTCCTCTCCGCCGGCCGCGACGAGGCCGTCGACAAGCAGAGCATGGACAAGGAGGAGAGGCTGGATGAGGAGACGATGGAGGGATTCCGCGAGTTGTGTAGGACCCAAGAGAGGATGCAGTACGTGGAGAAACACGTGGTGGACGGGGAAGGGACGGCGGCGGTGATACGGGCGATGAGCGAGAAGTTTGACCTGCTCTTCGTGGGGAGAAGAAAGGGAGTGGATTCGGAGCTGACCAAGGGGCTGACGGAGTGGTGCAAGGAGAACCCGGAGTTGGGCATTTTGGGAGATATGCTGGCGACGTCGGAGTTCACGGAGAAGGTCTCCGTCTTGGTGGTGCAGCAGCAGAAGGGATACAAAGGAGATGGAGGAGGTCAAAGGGAGTCGTCAAAGAAGCGACGAGAACAAAAGCTTTCTGGAGTAACAGTAGAAAGATAAAGATTGTCGTTTTTTCCCTCTCTCTCTCTCTCTTTTTTCTTCTTCTTCTTTATTTTCTTTTCCCCTCAATTCTTTAACCTTTTTCCTTCTTTATAATTCTGGTTTTTTTTTGGCTTACATATAATTCTATAAAAAAAAGTAGTGTCCCTGTTTGACAGAGATTTTTTTTTAAATTCTCATGATAATGAAAGAAGGAAAATACTGAAAATATTGAAATTTTAAAAATATATTGTGTAGATCAATTAAATAAAAGGTTCTTTTATTTATACCACCAGGAATTTTAAACCATCTGAGGCCAACTTCTAGTAGGAGATTTTGCTGCTCTGGAGCAGGAGACCAACAGTTTGAAGGAGCAATCAAGAATTACTGTGAATGAGATAGCTAGACGAGTCCAACGAGATTCCACAGATACAATAAGAAAATAAAATCACAGCATTTATCTCGATCAGAATAAATTAGAAATGTTCGCATAATAATAAAACAATTGATTACTCCCAAGTTATGACTGCAAATGAAATAACTTTTGCTACACCGCAACGCCTGGACAAAATTAATCAACCCCTCTTGATGGATAAACAATATCAGTAGGAAAGGTACCGATCATAGATATTTATAAATAGAGCTGCAAAATCCGATCTAAAATCAAATGAAGGAAAATACAATAGTTTACTCTGCGGAGATCCTATACAAGTACAATAACCACTCCATATTATGATCACACAAAAACGTGAGTTTGAGCTCAATTGCAGTCAATCACTGCTTCAAAAAAAAAAGAATAAAAAATATATGAAAATACTAACGTCAACTGCAAAATGACCTTGACTGCTAGTTCATTAACAGCCACCGAACATCTACAAGTACATTTACATGGTATACCAATCTCCAAAATTCTCAGTAACTCGCCATGGGAGGCATGCCAAAGGGTGGCATGGGAGGCATTCCCATGCCGGCCATTGGTGGCACCGGTGGGGGTCCATAAGCTCCACCCATAGATGGACCTCCCATACCAGGTGGAGCTGGTAATGCAAGGGGCAGCAATTGTGCGTACATATTCTGCAGAGAAATCATGCCCAGTTTTAGTTAAACAATGCAACATCAAGACTTGCACCAACAAAAAACAGTTACAGTTAGGAATCGTTAGCTACCTGCTGTGCAACCAAATCCTTTTCTTCCTTTTCTTTAGCCTTCATGTCATTTTGTGACTCAATCTTATCTTTTACAAGCTCATCAACTTTACTAGCGTATTCACGAATAAACTGCAAATGCAACACTTGGTATTAAGCATATATATAGATATTACAAAAAAACGCAGCAAACAGAAGGACAGAACAGATCACCTGCAGCAAGTATGGGAAAGCAAAATCAATCATATTGTTCATCCAGGCAAGCTCAAGGGCAACATCAGGACGGATCAAGTCATAACAAATGAAGAGGCAAGAAGCAAAGCATTCTTTCTTTCCCTGTAATACAAAACCAAGAAATCCATCAGATGTCTACTAGAGAATTTAATGCAAATGGATCGAATGTTTATTTCCTTTTAGGAATGTAGACAAAGACTGTTTGCAGTTGTACAAAGAGAAAAAACAGTTAACATAATAGCAAAGTAAAATAGGAAACCATGTACAGAAAAATATTAGCTAATCCTACCGTGCTTACAATCCACAAATATAGCTATTTATGTTGCAATTCCAACATTATTATGCAAAAGAAAATTCTTTAATGCTAATCAATCTCTTTTAGATATGAAAACATCTATCCAGAGGTTCCTTAGAGAAATGAAAGCATCTTTCCAGAGGTTTCTTACAGAAATGTACTTCACCTGTTCAATAAAATAAATAAGCAAATCTTCTGAAAGTTCACGATCACCAGACTGAGAACATGTCTCCATTGCATCTTTGTAAAGTTTGTCTTTCTTGGATAGTGCAATGGATTGCTTCCACCTTCCAGCTTTCTTATAGATATAAGCAGCAATTCTTCGCATCTCAAGAAGCTCATGTTTTTCAATCTAAATTTGGAGAAGACAATTCTGAGAAGATTCATAATCACAATAACAAACTGTAAAAAAAAAAAAAAGCGACTTTACCCTTTGCGCAAGGCCAATCTGATCAAAATTGTCATGCAAGTCAACTGATTCGCGTAATCTATCATAGTCTTCCTCCTCAACATAAATCTCATTTAGAGCTTCATTGACGGCAGACACATTGTTGCTTTGAACAGCAACCATATATGGCTTCACAAGATGCAAGTGCCCAGCCTGAAGCAATAAAGTGTTGGGGATTCAACTCCTAACTTTATATTAGCATATCATTTTTGTACACAGCAAAAGAAACAGCTGGATTTACTTCTAATAAAACTAAAAAAATTGAGATAATGAAAAAAAAATACAAGGACAAATATGCACCTTTCGCATAATATCTACAACACGAGTGTGGTCCACACGAAGTGCTAGCACGTGCAACACATCATTAATAAGGTCAGGATGTTCTTGCAGGTAGAAATGCACAGCTTTGTAATAGAGCTCGACATTTGCAACTTTAACAATAACATCTTTGAACTGCATATGATCCCATGCATCTGGAGAATGATTCATAATAGTTGTAGCAGCATTGTCAAATTCATCATACTGTATATACAAATATGTTAGCTCTTTCCAGTGATGCTGCTCATCACAAGCACGGATAAGCTTGGGAATGTTCAATCTGGTTGAGAAAAGTTTAATGTGCTCCATAAGTTTTGCAGGTCTATATCTAGCATATAAGACTCCCAATTCTGTAAATATGCCCATGTGTGCACGTTCCAAACCAAGACCACTCTCCATAAGGGAAATCAACTCATTGAAGCAACCTCTGTTCTGATAGTATTCACTGACCTCTTCCAGGTCATCCACCTAAAAAGACAACCAGCAGATAACAATAGATCTGAAGCAAAAACAGTACTTTCTTGATTAACTACAAAAAGAGTGTATTGTCGATAGGAGGAGAAAGTTACCTGGATAATTATATTCAGACCACATATTTGTGCCAAGCGGAACTCCTCGGCGTCAACACAAGCAAAACAAACTTCCTTCCAGGTCTTGGAGCTATTCGCTTTGCGAGCTGCATCAACAGCGCCCTGGAATGCTTCAGTTAACAAGCGTACAAGCCAACTTCGCCCAGTTAGAAATGAAAGCAAATATGATCTTTGCAGCCTCATAAAGAGCATCATCAAATAGCCGATCTCCAACATTTTGAAGGTTAGCAACATTTGGCATTAGAATAAACTCCTCGATATCACCTAGCCTATCAATCTTGGCATATGCAAATATAAGTTCACCATCCACTTTTGGCTCTTTAAGCTTTTGTCTAACCATCAACAAGTACTTCACAAGATCATGATAAACATTGGTACCTTCAGCAGCTCGAATGACATCATGGAACTGGGTTTCATCATCAGCTCGGATGAAAGACTCAATAGCATCGCTTACTAAGCCTTCCCGTAATTGAGCTTTTGCAACCTGGCCCCATACAGCATCTTCCTCAACTCGGAAGGCAAACTCTACAGCTCTCTCTATGCTTTGGATATTGTCCAGAAGAACATTGACAGCTTGAACATTTAAATTAAATTTCTTGAAAATAGCAAAGCCTTCCTCATAAAGCTGAGCCTCAATCGCCACCTCACCAACTGCAGGGCCATCAAAATTATCTAATCTATTAATGTAATCCATGACCCTTGGTGGATCTGCTTTAATAGCTGTTAAAATTAACAGGTTCTGCAAATTGAAGTTTCCGCTAAAGGCAGAATTCTGTAGCACAATTTTCTCAAGTAGTTCAATAAGTTCATGTGGAAGATCAGCAGTCATGAAAGCTTTAACAGCTGAAGAAACTTGCTCTGGGCTCTTGCTCTCAGGCAATGCAGTAGAAACAACTTGATCAATAAGTTGTCTTCTATATTCATTTTCAGGTTGAAGTACTTTCTCCCATAAATCAGCATCCATCCTTTCAACTACATATCTGTCACCAAAAGATGGTAAATCTCAAGTAAATAATCATTGATGGGAAGGAAGAACCTAACATCATAAACTTCAAATTCTACCTGGCTTGAAGTTTGAACAATGAATTTTTGTTAGTGACATTTATCAGTTCATCATCACATTGACCTCGCCTGTATGCAACAACTGCCAGAGTAGGATCGCGTTTTTCACAATATTTACCAACAACACGCGAATCATAGTATGGGTTAGTTGTAAGAAAATGCTCAGGGTTATTATTGCTGTCAATAATAATTTTCCCCAGAGCATTATGAACATGAACATCTTGGCTTCCTTCACTAACAAGATGTTCCAGAAATTGTGTGAGCAACCGCAGACGATTCCTGTTATCCATGTGGAATGATAAGCATAATCCAATTTGCCAAACAACATATTTCTAAGGCCATAATAAGGGTTCCTGTCGCATACCTCTTCTCACACTCAGCCACAAGCGGCTCAACCGGCAGGAGAGAACGAACAGAAAGAATCAAACCTTTGATGAAATCTTCAGGACATTCATCATCCAGCAGCTGCCCAACAACTAAAGGAGCATTTCCTGGGTTTACCTATAAATATAACAGCCCACGAAAAACACAAATGAATAGGTTAATAAACCTCAAATGACTAAACCTATAGTAACTGCAGCTAGCTGACCACTGAAGATAATAAGACAAAAATTGAAGTTTAAATAAGTCTTACTTTCTGAACATAACCTTCAATGTAGCGGAGCATGTTGTTTGTGTATAAATAGTGAGTCAAATCTGGAACAAAATCAAAACGATCACAAACATTGATCAAGGGCCTTGCATCTGGAAGTTTGGCTTCCATCAAAAAATTCTTAGTTTTCTCAGGGTCATAGAAGTTGGACTCTCTTGTCACACGCTCAACCTCTTTTAACTGTCCAGTTTTTGCTGCTGCCTCAATATACTTGAAGTGTATATCAGGATCTTCACTGTTTCAATCCAATAAAAATAATAATGATAAATATCAGCATTCTTATCATATTTGCAGAGTGCAATCGCTGAACAATCATAGGACCAACTTGAACCTGGAGCTTAAATAGGATCCCAAGAAAAAGTAAAGTCCTTCATATGACTTAAATTGCTCAAACAGCTTTATGCAGGAATCAACACCTAATTGCTCAGAGTATTCCTTGGCAGTCTGCAAAAAGGATGTTATGAAACTTAAAAAACTCCACCTATAGTAGGAAAGAAACTTTGATCAGAATTTCTATTCTATGATTGACAAGATTAAACATCAACTTTAAATTTGACTAGTTCTCCTGATCAGGACTACCTGAACAATTATCTGAAGATTCCCTCTCAAATTAACAAGTAAAAGGTCCTTCATGCACTCAAGAGCCCACTCTTTGGACAGTGCCCCAAAGAACTCAACGAGCGCCTGCAATGAGGTAGCTCTGACTTAATAATTCATACAAATATTATGCTACGTGACAAGATTCAGAATGCAAATTAACCTGTGGCTCAATGGCATGAGTATTGACAATGACACGCTTGATATCAGGTAACTCTGAGTAATGCTGCATGATAATTTAAATTTGATTAATAATTTGCAATACATAAACCTTTCCAGAAAATAATTTTCATTGTTCCACCTGAAGTGCTCGGATATATAAGCCAGCTTTTTCACAAAGTTGAGCAATACGAGGTCTATCATAGTGACTAAACATTCCATTAGCCAATATAGCATCTGCTACGTTTGGATATGTCACCAAGTTGATCTCTAAAACCTGCAATAGTTTTGAGGTCAATAAGAAAGATTGCAAATGAATAGTACATACTCTTAAACTGAGTTACCTTGGTTTGAAGGAAACCATGCTCAGGTAAATTTGACTTCAAGACATCTAACAAAAATGCTGTTGCCTCTCGAATCAGATTTCTCTAGTAGAAGCATAACCAGGAAGAGAACAGAATTATTTTAGCAATGTTTTTGAATTACAAAAGACAAAACTAAGCAAGGTAGCAATGTAGTAGATAATCTCTATAACAAACTTATACTTTCTGCATAAACTGTGATCACAAGGGAAACATCAGAACCTGAAGAAAAAGATCTGTGATTGTATTGTAATCAACTGGACAACCTCCCTCCATTTGAGACATCATCAGGGCAAAATTTACTGCTCCCTGAAAGAAAATTTTGTTGGGAAATTAAATGTCATAACAATGATAATAGAGAAGCAGTAGAAATCGTGCAAATCAACACTATCGTTCTGAATGATTATAATGCAACAGAGCTATATTTGCAATTTTTTTCCAGGTTCACATATGAACAAATTCTTACCTGAGCATCAACCCTGAGAATTGTCTGCAATAGGAAAAGATAATCTGGTGTATAACCTACCTGCAATGAGTGACAAGATTAGTTAAGTCAAACAATCCAACATTCTTAGTTGAAATTGTCTTGGCTGTGTGGCTTTTATTTGGACAAAGCAAGGAGTACAATGGTGGAAATTATACCTGAACATAAATATAAATCAAAGAAAATCATAGTGAACTAAAAGAAAAATCTGTAGTGATCTGATCAGATATCTAGCACAAAAATTTTGAAAAAAAAAAATGTACCTGCTTTGAATAAATAAGAATCTTATCGAATTCCCGTCTTTCAGCAAAAGCAGCGACAACTTTTGGTGTGGCCCTTGCTTTTATATAAATTTTCAGGGCAAGGTCATTGTCCACAGTCTATGTAAAAACAGTTGTTAATATTGAAACTGCAGAGGTGCAAGTTATACAATACTTTAAAATGTACATTTCATATGATAGGCTCCTAATTTTAACAGTCAAAATTACTTCTAGTCTCCTGTAACTAATAACAATTACCTTGACAAGATCCCCAAGTTCTTCACTGCATTCAAGCTTGTCTTCAGCCAACCAATTCTCCAAGAGATTCTTTTTGTTCTGATTGACAACAAGTCGAGATAACTCCAAAGATTCAAAAGCATTAAGTTTTCCTCTAGTCAACAATGTTCCAAAATACTGCAAGAGAGGTGGTGTCTGCCCAGGTTGGACTGGGACACTCTGCAAAGTATATGCAGAAACATATTTTTACTAAATCCTCAGAAACAAGGTGTATGAAAATATAAAGAGAAGAGAAAATATAGTGCTTATGCACAAAAAGTTCCACATCAACTAAGATATGAATTTCAGTTCAATCACTTTGTTCAATAATAAATAATTTATTTCAATACAATAAAGCGTTATTAAGCAAAACAATATATACTATAAAAAATAGAAGCCAATAAAAGGAATACCTGAAACTTAGCAACAGTCTCTGGAGTTCGAAGAATGCCTTGTGGAGATTCTGCAGCAAGTTCAGCAGCTTCTTTGTATTTAGTTTGGGAAAAGAGTTCTTGAAACCTTTGCACAACCTGGAGACAAATCCACAGGTAATTAAGGAAACATCATGACATTCTCCAAACAAGAAAATGTAATATCATTGTGGCGATTGAAACAAAGGGGATCAATCACCATACAATTATCTCTCACGGTAGAGAAGAATAAAATAATAGGAAAAGTATAGAAAAAATAAAATAATAAAAAAATTGTTGCTGCCTGCAGCTATACCCATCAATACATACATGACAATTAAGATCAAGAAACAAAATATCATAAAAGCTTGGCTTCCAACAAAATCCTAAATAAAACAACTTAAATTTGCTTTCAAGCTTTTAGAGAACTATTAGCTATTATTTCAAACATATAAAAACTTACTCCTAGTTATTTGGATTAAGATTCTGTTCAAAATAAACTTACTCCCAGTTAGCTATGACATTGCCATTAAATTTAAAGGATTTTCGTGATGGTAGCTGATCATGGTACAATATTATCTCTCACTGCACCACATGCCAAGCAGATCTTGAAGTATTTATGGAATGTTTTTATAGTTTTCTGTTTCCAGTTTTTGTTTTCCAGAAAATAGTGATTTGGAAAACTAAAAATAGAAGAAAAAAACATTTACAATCATTTTTTTTACTTCTCTATACACTATTATTTTAAAAAAAGAGGATGTTTGATCTACCACAAAAATGAAGAATATAGTATCAAACATATTGAAAAATGAATAGTTCTCTGGAAAACATAAACATGAATCAACTGCACAGAATTCTAGATTAGAAATGTAACAGATACACCAAAAACCAAACAGAGCTCTTTCATATTTAATGAAGTCAGCATGTTTATCAGAATTCTCTTTCAACTTTTTTTCAGTGTAAAAATAATGAAAAATATTTGCAGGAAACTTTAAATATAAAAATACAGCAAGTATTCAACAAGGACTTTAAGAAATTTATGGTTCAAATTAATTGCAACTTGAAGTACCACGAGCAACAAACAAGTGAACAACTAAAATAAATCAAGACAGAAAAGGGAGGTTCAGTTTGTGTTAAGAATTTAACAGTCACTAGGAGTTGGCAAAATTCATGGAAAAAAAAAACAGAATACCAAGGAAATAACAACAGCATTGCTGATACTTGATGAATAATCAATGCAGATAAACAAGATTGAGCTAAAAATAAATTGTTACCAAATTCTCTGCGCCAGGAAGGTTTCCTCGTTTTGCAAGATTAACAGCAAGCTCCAGATTGTTCAACTAGTAGAAGTATGATACATGCCCAATCAATAGTCTTGATCTTTTTTTTAAAAAAAAAAGGTCAAACAAAAAGCTCAAGCAGTCACATACTTGGCCACTGATAAATGGAATAATAGTTGCTTCATTTACAGTAGCCCGTAGAACCTGACCCCTCCTATTGATTGCATAAAAGCCGCCAATACTTGAAGCCTCTGCAGTGAGAAATATAGGATCTGGGCTAATTCGATTTCTGTAAACTGCTGATGCAGTTTCCAGATCATACACAAACAATAGACCAAGCTTTGTAATAACATATATCAAACTGTATTTTTGAGAAATCTGCCAAAATAAACCATATTTTGAATCAGAGAGGTAAAAAAGAAGATAAGTATACTTGACACACGTTCGATGGAGATAGTTTCATCATCACCTGCATTGCGACAGGAAAGTCATCTGCAAAGTCTGGTGGGAAGAAAAGATCTGCTTGTTTCTTTGTAAATCCTGGCTTTCCTGACATTTATTGATTTACAAAAGGAAAAAAGTCACACAAAAGAATAAAACATGCCCAAATAAAAATTGATATGACTCTGCAGATTTGAATGTGTCTCTTGGTTCTCAAAAGTGTTTGACCAATACAAAATTATTCTGCTGGTTTTATTTTTTAACTACTTTCTGTAAGAACAATAATTATTATATTAGATAATTCTCAAGTATAAAGACCAGATGAAAACAAGTAGTCACTTAGTTGGGCACCCAGTACCTGTCAACAAAAACAAGATTAACTACTCGAGTAATATTCCTTGTATACAAATGAAAATAGAAATAAATTCTAGTTCTAGTGTAGTAATTGTAGAAAGGATTCTTTCATGAACATGTCTTTGATTTATTAATCTTGATCAAGGTTTACAGAGATTTTCCTTTTTCAATACTCAACATTCTTGCCAAAGGTTTTTAATTCAAAAACTGACTGGTCTCATATTGATTCCAACTACCAAGTATAATAATAATTAGATACAATTAGATAGCAGATTAATACAGAGATACAATCTGGAAACAGCACTTCTGCAAGTTACCAACAGCAAGAATCACAATCAAGATACCTGGTTGTGCTCCCAGTTCAATGACGTGCAACTTTGAAGTAATTTGTCCAGCATTACTAGTCTTTGAGGCAAAAGAAATAAGAATGGAGGGATTCTCATTCCCAACTACCTATACATGAGAACCATAAAATCAAGAGAACAAAAATAGAAACACATATTAATAGAAGTAGCATAAACCAATGAGAAAAGAATAAAGCAACTAAAGAAAGTAGTAAAGCAAACCTTAAATGAAGCAAAGGAGGCAGTATGTGCTTCAAGTGCCTGACTACGCTGTTGATCTACAGAAAAGAGCTGCATATTTCCTTTCACCAGCTGTGGTCTCTGTGACGAACATTCCATTGTTTTTGTCAAGGAAAGCACATACCTAAAACCTAATTACTTATATAAAAGTAAAAGAGCACTAATTAACTTAGAGAACCTCGCAGAAGATAAAGAATAAAAGAAAGTATTAAAGGACAGGAAATAGCCAAGAAAATAGGAATTAAGAATCAGATAAAAATAATAATAATAACAAAGGCATCTAATCAGTTCATTCAACATCATACCAGAGGAGAGCAAGTGTTGCCAAAAGTTAAGAGACTTAGAAGAAAACACTTGGAGGAAATATCAAGCTATTATTTCTCTTTGAACAAACAAAATTGATTATTACTTTCTGAATCCTCATCATGTATAATTTCCATGTCTCAAAATTTTCAACCCAAAACCAAACTTTACATATATTCTAAGGTTATTCCCCACCTTAGCCAATCTTTTCAGATTTAAATTGACAAGCAAATATCAATCAAATGAAGGGAGCGCCAATAGTGTAGAAAGATTCGCTTGTTGGCACTGTTGTGCCTTACTGTTGTGCCTTGAGCTTGTAGTGGACACAGAGGATGGAGGAGGTTTTGCTATTGATTTGATCAACTTGGTGTGATGTGCATGCAGAAGATGAAGATGGCCATCAGAGTTGTCTCAGGCAGTGCTAATAAGCATAAGGCTAAGAAGTGGGCTTCAATGTGTGGTGTGAAGCGTTCAAGATGGGACCCTGCATAAGGGACAACAATCTGACATAGGAGAGGGGGACGCATGGGAATTTCAAGTACATATGGTGATGAGGAGAGGAAGGGAGATAGTATAAGGGAAGGGAAAAGAGGAGATTCACTGTTACATCCAACTCATAAAGGAAATCTCAACTCTAGAAGAGAAACCAAGCTTCAATATATACATATGTTTGATTCAAAGAGACATTAACTCATATACACATAGAGAGAGGACTCTAACATATTACCAAATAACTAAATATCTCATGTGGAGTGGAACTAAATCTATACTCATGTAATTATTAACTCTAACATAGTCGCATCCTCTGTATTATCACTTTTTGCCTTGAGAAATCAAAATCATATGCAAATTCCTCATAAAAGATCAAACACTCATTCGTACCTTTAGAAAGTGCCAGTGAATTCCTATTTCCCTATGTTTTCTAACCGATTATCGTGTACATCATGTTTTAAAGAGGATTAAGTAGGATAGTTACATTTTGACATTACCCTGGTTCAAATTTAGTGCTCCAAAATGTGACAGAGAAATTCACACCCTGATGCAAGTGCGCGCACACATACACATGCAAAAGCAAGTGTGAAAAAAAAACTGTAAGGCATTTCACAAGGTTTTGATTTGTTTTCCAACAAATAAAGTACTATCATAAAGTCTACTTACAAGGGGGAAGCTTCTTAAACACATAAGCAACATAAAGAAGAAAATAAAGAGTACCTCTGGAGCACCAGGTGCAATTCCAATAAGAACTAGCCATTTCTCTGATGGGTCACATTTATAGTTAATTATCTGATTGTTCGCTAAATTAGCTGCCCTATCAAACATCTTAACAGGCTCCGATCCACCTGCAATTCATTCATCATGAGAGTGCAAATTTCTACAACATGAACCGTGGAATTTGTAGGTTATTTTTAAAAGAAAATTAACTATCTAAGGGTAACCTTCTATTGACCAATGATAGACAGAAGTCTGAGTAGCCAGACCCAGCATCTTTGGAGTGATCCATTTCCAAAATACAACCTGAAAAGTAACTCAACATAATTAAGTATAAAAATTGACCACCAGAACCGGAAAAAGAACCAACTGCCTGATAAAAACACATTATATTCATCATGGATACCTGATCAAGCATCTGATGAGATTTGATTTTAGTCTTTGCTTCAATATTGAACACCTGCAAGTGATCCTGAGTGGTTCCAGGAATTTGAGCTGCAAGTTAAGCAGATTACAGGTTGTTCGTTAATAGCAAAAAAAAATACATGCTTGCAAGGACCAAAATACAACCATGTGAGTTTTATTTTGAAAAGTTAATAATGTAAAAATTAATTTTCATATTTCTAAAGTATGAGTAATAAATTAGAGACGCCCACTTTGTATGCTTTAACAAATAAACTTGCAAAAATCTATTCTGGTGGTGCCAACCCAGAAGATAGATCCCTAAAATTATACGACTAGTTAAAGAATAAAAAGATAACATATTCGACATAACATGAGAATATTAAAAAATCATATAACAAAATCATTGGAAATAAACTTGATGTTTTAAGTTTAAAATCACATCAGAAACATTTTATATAGTTGTTTTAATATAAAAAATAGCTAAACAGAATAAGGAAATTTTCATGTTTCATGTTGATTTCATGCCATTGGCTATAGATCACAAGGGCCATTGATTTTCATGAGATGTGATATATGACGGCGGCATATTTAAATGAAAGAAAAATGCTGCCAGTCAATTAAATGAGCTTAGAATGAGAAAGAATGCTTATATCTAAAATCTAAATCATCTCAGGTTAAAATAGAAAATTCCTTTAATTAAGTAATCATCTAGGTGAGGCAATGGCGGTGTTCATCCTTGAAACAAATGATGATAAGCTGGTCAAAAGATGAGTGTTAAGTGCAAGTAATTGGTGTAAGAACTCGTCCTCGCCAACTCCAATTGCAAACGACATAGAAGAATCGCCATCTATCCTTAGTAGGGAAAGTTGCACTGGTAAAGGACCAGTTATCACATCTCATTTGGCGCTTGACAAAAAATTCATTCAAAGTATTTTTCAACTAATTGTCACAAAAGCTAAATTTTCTTTCAAACACCTTGAAAAACTTATAGAATGAAAAAATTGCCATTATAGGAAACCCCTAAATAAGTAATACAACAGTGTACTTATTAAACCAAGTAAAGATGAAAGTAAGGTGAATTGAATGGGCTGGTAGAAAGGAAAACTAGAATATAGGGGGCCCTTCCTCTAGAGTGTATAAATAAAAAACACAATAGCATTTTTTGACTAGGTGATTTCTCAACTTTTGTAAGAGAGACATTATCATGTTATGCATGTGAATAGAGTTTTCACCTGTTAACCATGGTCGGCCACATCAGATGAATTATTTGGACAATCAACAAAGATTGTACATGACAACATATTAATTGGTAATCCTTACATAAGCTAAACCTCAACTAGGTCAAGCAAAATTAGACCTGAAAGTAAGTTAAACACGACTGTATTAAACCAATAAAAAAGATAGTAAATAACATTCACAACAGCTTAGAGCAGAGTCTAAAATTTTCTCTCATTACTCAATTGTCTGTGAGACAATGCAAACTTTTGGACTACATATCCACGTCCAAGTTAATGTTTCGTGAAAAATAACGCTAGTTTACCAAGTGATCAAATCCATTGGCCCAAAACTATATTAGAAGTTATCACGAATGGAATGGCGATCAAGTGAGAATTTTCAGCTAGATACCTTTAAGAGCAAGAATCCTGCTGTTGGGATTCATCAGAGCAGAATCTGCAGTGATCGGCCTCCTCAAAGGTTGCATCGGCATGTTCATGTCAACAATTACAACGCTATTCTGCGGTGAGGTCTCCCTGACGCATATATACTTATCCGATTCCATTGTGACATGCGTGAACGTTATGAATTGAGGATTGATCCCAATGCTCGGAAGCTGAAGATCACATCAAGAATCATAACAACAACAAATGCACGTCCTTCTTACGCATTAGAAATATATAACTTCAATTGTCTATAGCAAGTCCAACAGATCATCAAGTGGCTCAATAGATTCGAAACAAATCTAAGATATATTCAGCGGATTCACCCAGACGCCATAAAACCTTACTTTTCTATCCGAATCGATATCTAATACAGTAATAAGTGAAAACGAAGACAACATGGGAGACTCACCGTCAAAACCTCCTGCATTACGATAGGTGCGTTGGCCGCCGCCATAGCGGCTGGATCTGGGATCGGCTAGGTTCCGGCGGTCGGTGGAGGGAGAGAATGGATGTGAACACTAGCGCTTAGATCTGGCCGAGCCCGAGTGGAACCCTACAAGCGAGAGGGAGACGAAGGAGAAACGAAGCGGAAGAAAAACGACAATCGGCAGGGGCAAAAAGATGGCACGCCGATATTATATAAACCGGAACGTTTCAGACCGACATATAGGCGCAAAATTGCAAATCGGCAACGTATATCGGTATGGATTTTGAACTATGTATTTGTATAGCCTAAACTAACTAAGAATAACAATGTGTATGTGTGTGTCTATATATATATATATATATATATATATATTCAGTGAAAAAATTTAATGAAACACTCAGTAAACAATGTGACATTTTGCATGTACATGTCTGATTATCGCTCGGATACTATCGACGGCCTCGAGCCGCCGTCCCGAATCAAACTATACCTTAGGGGATACAGTGAACCCGTCGAGGATCGCTGCATGCAAAGTGGTATGTCATTCAATGGGGTTCCCCTTGAAATTTTTGCTACGGACTCTACGCAATGCGCTCGTGCACAACTATTCCTCAATTGACCCTCCTCCATCATCAATTGAGGAGGAGAAATTGGAGAGACCTCAATTGATTGAGGTGTTTCAATTGCAGCTGTTGCGATCAATTACGTTAGATTATAATGGTATTTCGATCGAAAATTCCAAATTCAATTGTTTTGGGGGTTATAGCTTGAGTTGGACCAAACAGTCGAAGGCCACCAACGCTGGACACTTGGGTGCGCGCGAACACCTCCAAATCAATTGAGATACTCCCAATCGATTAGAGACAGTTGCACACGGCCTAGTGTCCGCAGTAGAACAATATATATGTAAAATTTTAATTTGCTATAGACCTTCCACTGCACCTTTGTATGTGCTTACCTCTCAATCGAGTAAGTAATCAATTCGAGATACCAATTGCTTGAGTAATCGATTTGTTAGTACTGGGTATTTATGCCTCAATCAATTAATCAAATACTTTAATGAGGGGGGCAAATTTTACCTTGCTCAGTCAATTGAACAATTAATTAAGACAAGATTTCTTTCCTCAACCGAGATCTCGTATATTAATCGATTGCAGCAACCCTTGCCTCAATCGATTATAGTAATTGATTAAGGGGTGGAGCGTCGTAGTTACCATGATATGATTTGGTCCCCTCAACCCTCTTAATGCCCAATAAGACTTGATTCTCTAGAGTTCACATTCTTTAGGTTATAGTTTGGTTTGAGACGACAGTCGAAGGCTGTCAACGGATAGAACGTTCGTCAATCGATTCACCAATCAATTAAAAGGTATTCTAATTGATTGGTGAATCGACTGAGAGATAGGTGCGTACAAGTACACGACGAGCGATCTGCAAATATTATTTCTCTCTCTATATATATTTATCATAAAATTCAAAGATTTTTTAAATATTGTTGTGAATGACACTAATATCATATTAGTTAGAATTTGTGTTTGATGAGGCAGATACTGTGCAAGTTGATTTTGTTCAATCTGCTTTGACGAGTCCACTGAATTAAGAATACAAAAATCCCAAAATGGAAACTTCTAATTATTAGAATAGTGAAAGAGCATTTTGTTTTAATATATTTTTATTTCAAAAATATCTTTATTTTTAAATCTCTTATAGTTTATATATATTTTTAACCAATATGATTAAAATTATTTAAATTTGACTATTATACTAGCTACTAAATAGTTATTAAACTGCTATAAAAACTGAGAAATAATTATTTATAAGTTAAAATAAATTTAATTAAGATTAAAATAGATGATATTTTTATTTTTAAAAAGAAAGCTCTCTAATAATCAGAGGGCGTTGAGAGTGAATTCTAAAGAAATTAAAAATGTTTCTTTTCTAGCGAAATTCAAATAGATCTTAAATACAAATAACACTCTAAATATTTTTATATAAAATTTAAAATATAATTTTATATTATAATGTTTATATATTTTTATTAAATTATATATAATTATACTAACTATTATTAAATTATATACAGAAATTACCATCTTTCCATTTCCGTCTGCATCGCACCTTTCTTCCCGGCACCTACATCTGATCCAAGTCAAGTCAACACAATGAGCAGTTTGTATTGTTCCTGCATCACCTGTTTATTTAACCTGCCTCACGATGTATTGACCAATCACGATTCCTAAGTTTTGAGGGTTCCACCAATCGCAGGTATCGCTCCAAAACGTTCGCCGGGCTCCAACTCCGCCCGTAGCTTAGGTTATATTCTCCATCCAACGCCATTTCCGCCGACGAAGTTGCTGTTATTGTTGCCCACATCGCTGCTTTCCGATCGCCACCGAGTCGCCGGCCGAGGATCCAATTTGTTGTCGCCATGGGCAGATTGCCCTATCTTATTCCGTTCATCATCTCCCTCCTCTTTGCCCTACTTTTCCCTTCCACGGCGGAGATGAAGACCCTAGAGATCTCCGAGGACACCCGCCAGATCATCCTCTTTGAGAAATTCGGATTCAGCCGTGCCGGCACCGTTAACATCAGTTTATCCGGCGTCTCTTTGGCCCCTCCCTCGCCCTCCGACCCCGCCATCGATCCGTCCTACCTGGGATTCTTCCTCATCTCCGACGAGAGCCTCATTCAGGCCGCCTACGACTCGCAGCAGAATCCGGATCCCAACTCCTACCCCGATTGCGTCCTAATGAGCCCTTACGTCAAAAACATCTTCAAGTTTTCCGAGCTTTCCCCACCGGTCCCCGACGGCGCTATCAATCGCTCCTTCCCCGTCTCCCATCCAGACGAATACAGCCTTTACTTCGCCAATTGCGTCTCCGGTTCTGCGGTCACAATGTCGGTTCATACGGAGATGTACAACACCCGCGCCGACGGGACCCGCGACTTCCTGTCGGTCGGCCAGTCCCCGGTGCCGTCGCTCTACACTTTCTTCGCAGTCGCCTACACTGCCTTCCTGGGCATCTGGATCTACCTCACTCTGTTTCAGAATCGGCTCTCCTCCCACAAGATCCACCACTTGATGGCCGGGCTTCTGCTCTCCAAGGCCCTCTACCTCGTCTTCGCCGCCGAGGACCTGCACTACATCCGAAAGACCGGCACCCCTCATGGTTGGGACGTTCCTTTCTACCTTTTCCAGTTCCTCAAGGGCGTCCTCCTGTTCACCGTCATCGTCCTCATAGGCACGGGCTGGTCCTTCCTCAAGCCCTTCTTGCAGGAGCGCGAGAAGAACGTTATCATGGTCGTGATCCCGCTCCAGATCGTTGCTAACATCGCCTCGGTTGTGATCGGCGAGACTGGGCCGTTCATCAAGGACTGGGTCACCTGGAACCAGGTTTTCCTCCTCATCGATATCGTCTGCTGCTGTGCCGTCATGTTCCCTATCATTTGGTCCATAAGATCTCTGCGTGAGACGTCCAAGACTGACGGGAAGGCTGCGAGGAACCTCATGAAGCTCACTTTGTTCCGGCAATTTTACATTGTTGTGATCGGATATCTTTACTTTACCAGGATTGTCGTGTATGCTTTGAAGACGATCACATCCTACAAGTACCGGTGGGTGAGCGTGGCTGCTGAGGAAACCGTGAGCCTCGTTTTCTATTTATTCATGTTCTACATGTTCCGGCCAGTAGAGAGGAATCAGTACTTTATGATCGACGACGACGAGGAAGCAGCTGCGGAATTAGCTCTTCGCGAGGAAGAATTCGAGCTCTGATTGGTACTAGGAAGGAGACATTTTTCAGAAACTGCTGAATTTGATCTCTACTGATCTCTTATAGTGTTCTTGCTAGGCTAAAAGACAAACAAAAACCTAAAGATATTGTATTCTCCTTTGAGGTGATTGGCACTTGCATTGCTTCCGTAATGTTTTCGATTCCTTTTTCTTCATATGCATGGTGCTTAAGTTTATCATTTTTCTATGAGCGTCAGATTTGATTTATAGTGACAAACCAAATCCGCTTAATGTATTTATACAGAGACAAAACTTTGATGTGATGAAGTCAACCAAATCTACTAATTAGTTTGGCGATGAATTTTCTCCTTGATAATGCAATTTTCATGTTATGAAGTCAACTTCGTATTTGTCAGCCTGTGCTTACAATTCATATGGCAGCTGCCTCTTTTACACTGTTTAGTTAGGCCCCGAATTGACAACTGATAACCATTAGCAACTCATACATCGACTATGACTTTTGTATGTATACCTACTGTTTGAGCAACGAGTTCTGAAACCAATTCTACACAATTCCTACCTTTGCCACCGCGGAGAGAACAGACACATCTCGAAAGGCGACATGGATCTCCTAAGACATTACTAAGAGGTACTGAAATCCATTGGGTAGCATTGTTCATCTCGGAAAAGCAGATCTTAGATCACTCACTTCTGTAACGCGCAGGGCTCATGCACGAGAACAGTGAGGGCTTCTTGGGCTTGGGACCAAACAAGAACGTCCGGAGTGGAATGATGACCTTGGAGGATGGATGCTCGAGGTGGTCGTCGTTAATTTTGGACAA
Source organism: Boesenbergia rotunda (assembly GCA_024364735.1). Taxonomy (NCBI): domain Eukaryota; kingdom Viridiplantae; phylum Streptophyta; class Magnoliopsida; order Zingiberales; family Zingiberaceae; genus Boesenbergia; species Boesenbergia rotunda. Next base: position 425,315 of record JAGFNQ010002612.1, on the reverse strand, counting down.
AGTTGTAGCAATCTCCTCCTGCAATCCCCTCACACAGTCTAAACCAGCTTGCAACTCTTTTGCCACCTTCTTGTTCTCTTGCTGCATGCTGAGTACCTCTCCCTGGAGCTTGGCTGCCTGGTAAGAAGTTAGATTCACGCATTCAATCTCGCTTTCCTTCACGGCGCCGGCTATCTGACTTTGCATGCTGCAAAGAGATGAAATTCTGCAGTTGAGTTCGCCATGTAGCTGCACATTTTTTTCCCACCACATCTGTAGCTTGTGGTTGAACTTTCTCAGCCTTTCTGCCACAAATGCAGTGTTAGGACTGCCCTTGTGGTTTCTGATCTCATTCCACTTCTCCATGTCGGCTTTTAGTTTTTTGTGCTTAGCTTGGAATTCTTGAATTTCACGGTACGATGAACAAAAGCGCAACCAGAAATCCATGTTCTCTTGTAGCAATACATCAATTTGTTCACGGCATTTTTCCTCGACTGACGAACAATTTTGGCTTTCAGGGACGTAGCATAATTTGATGTCCTCGGCGTAAGGGCTCCCAGTTTCTGAATCATGAAGTTTTTGGTCGTGAGCGACTTTATTGCTTGTTTTTCCCATCTCGTTGATCTCGTTTCCTCCTAAACGTTCCTTCAAGGTATTTAATATCTCTTTGAGAAGTCTGATTTGCTCCTCTTTCATTGCATTGGAATCTTTCAGCTCTTTGACTTGTTCCATCGTTTCCAAATGATATTCTCTATTTTTCTTCTCAATTTCCGAAAGCATTTCCCCGGTGTCTTCATAGTTTTGAAGAATGGACGTGTACTTGGACAATGTGATCATTTGTTCATCCTTTGATCCATTTTGTAGCGACTCTGGCAGATCTGTGTCATCATCTCCCTCTACAAGTTCTGCTACAACATCACCAACACGAAAGTCACTATCATCTTGCAACAAACCTGTCTGCGTCCCTTCAATTTGTTGAAATTCTTCTTGATGTTTAGGTGTCTGCCAACTCTCAGAAACATTGTCAAGGCTGCAGCAAGCTTCTGTTAACTGTGATTGAGAAGTGCCTTCATCATCATCGAGGCAATTTTCAATCTGCTGAATTCTTTGCAACCTATCTTTTGCTTGCTTTAGTTTCTCAGTTAAGCTATTTTTGCGATCACCAGCCTGGTCTTCTTCCAAGCTTTCTATCTGCTCCTGAAGCTCATCCGCCTCGAGACTTAATCCGTTTGCCTGCGCAATCTGTGATGCAATTTTGAGTTCTAAACACATGGCCTTGTCTACAAGTTCATCAATCCTCTCTGCCAGTTCCGGCCGTTCCTCGCCGTCTCCCATTGGCGTATGCAACTTCGAGTAGCTACAATATTCCCCTTCATCATCTTCTATTGCAAACTGAACCTGCTCCGGAGAAACAGTAGCTATGGTCCGGTTGGCCTTGTGCAACTGCCCAGATGTCCTATCAAACTTATCAGCCAACGCCTTGTAAGATTTGTGCATCTCCTCGACGGTGCTCGAAAGCTCAGGCCTTCTCTGGAAATACAACTCTGCCCTTTTTGCAAAGGAATCTGCATCCTGGTCTATCAGTTTCATCATGGCCTGAACCTTCTCCTCCATCACTGCAACCCGAATAAGAAGATTAATTAGACTTGAGAGCACGTCATTTTAGTATTTTACAATGCAGATGAAAAGAATGTTGTTCACTGAGACTAACCGTGGAGGTCGTTGTCGAGCCATTTGGATTGCTTGTCTCTTATATGGCTGGCCAGCCACAAAGAGTAGGCATTGTCGCGGGCTTGCATTTGCACCATCTTCTCTGTGCAATCTTCTCGCTTCCTCGACTACTTCCCTCGGTGGCGATACAACAGAACAGCTGATCGGAGTGGAGGAGGATGTGGGGATAAAAAGAACAAGGGTAAGGAACAACCAAACGAATTGCTTGTTCGAAGCTCGTAGAGTGGCAGGAAAATAGGCAAAGATATGCGTCGGCAGCGCTTTAGTAGGAGACGTGGAGTCGGAGACAGTTTTATCTTGTTCGTTCCTACGGAACAGATTGGAAAGCTTTACTAAACAGCACCGACTATTTTTAAACGAAAGGATATTCTTTATCCGATTACGCTTTAAAAGTATATTAAAAAATTTATTATATTTTCTCGCTATATATATATAATTATGTTTTTATCAAGGGAAAATTATCTTAAACTCTCTGCATTTAAACTTAACTCCCTCCTCAATCCCTGCATCAAAAAAAAAAATTATTTTAATTCTCTACATATAAAATTTTATTTGCTTCAACTATAAATTTACCTAATTACCTTCAATTTTTTTAGGTATAAACAGTTTGAAATAAGATATAATTCCTCCCAAATTCAGCATCATTTAACTAGAATCTAGTATATTTTTTATCAAATTAAATATGACCCAATTGATTTATCTTAAGCGAATTGATTGGTATAAACTCTTAATCAATTGATCAAACGAAAAAGAGTTATCCTTAATTTAATAGAAAATATACTAAATTTTAATTTAAATATACTGACTTTAGAAAAAATGATACTTACTATTGGACTTTTTGTACCTATAAAAAATAAGGATGATGTTCTCTCATGACAAATACAATTAATCGATTATTGATCAATTTCTAATCAATTGGAACTCTTCAATTGATTGGAGTAACTCAAATTAATTATAAGCGGCTCCGATCTATTCTCAATTAACTGGGTTTGAAAAAGAATTAATTCTCAATCAACTAGATTTGAAAAAGAATCATACTCAATTTAATAAAAAATATACTATATTCTAGTTAAATGATATTAAATTTAGAAGGAATGATATTTTATTTTGAATATTTTGTACTTAAAAGTAATAAAAATAATTAAGTAAATTAATATATATTAGGGAGTTGAAACAAACAAAATTTTATAGGTAAGGAGTGAAAATAAACTTTTTTTAATATGGGGATAGTAAAATTTAAGATTTAAATGAGGATTTAAAGATAATTTATAATTTTATTATCAATTATATATAATTCTGGGAACCAAACCCAGAATTCCGGCGCGAACCAAAGAAAGGCTCGAGCCGAGCTTGATGCGGATTAATTAAACTTTAAACCAGATCGTCACTTCATTTCTTGCTCCGTCTCGCGGATCGAACCGCCTCCCCTCCCTCTGCCGATCTCGCACGCAGCGGCAGCCGTCGCACTCTGACGCCATCTGCTCTGGCCGACTGCCCTTCCCCTTTCTCTCTCGCATCACAGTTCTGCCGGCGATAAGGCCTCTCTTCAGCAGCGATCTCGTCCCGGAAGTAAAGCTTGCGTGCCTCCTCGTGTAAGAGCTTGTTCCTTGCGCTAGTTCTAAACTCTTCCATGCATTATTGTTGCCAGAAGGATTATATGCGGCAGCAAGAAAGTGTCCTTTCACCTTTGATAGCCTAATTTTTGTTATTTTGGTGAATCGCACCGTGTTCGGGTAGTTTTTTCCCCCTCTCTCTTTTCTGTTGAATCGGGAAGACTTGTAATGAAAGACAATCGTGTTCTGATATACTAACCTTGTCGAAAACCTTAATCTTATCTTAATTCATATTGTCGAAAACCTAGAGGATAGAGCTAATTTGATGTTTGACTCATATGCAACTATAGATATTAAGTTAGTAGTAAGTTTTATCATGAATGTTTCACTTTCCATATTATATCATGTCTAGTTTTTCTTTGACATGTGAATTCTGACCATCTATTACAACCTATTTCAATAAAGCAGAAAAAGAATACAAAAGGACTAAATATATGTTGTTGGATTAAGGTTGAATGACTGTGGCCAATTCATGGATGCATACTAGCCAATATGAGGGATGTACCCGCATTGGGTTGTGCAAGCATCACAAATAAAAGGTTCACGCATGGATCTCTAAAAACTTAGATGATCCATGTGTGCCTGTCTTTGGACAAATTTGTACATAACATTTGTACTTCCTAGTGTGGTATGAGTTCTCATTCCTTGCTTTTGTTCATGATAAATTCTGTGTTTATATTTCACCATCTCGTTATGATGGGACATTGTTGGTTGAATCAGACAAATGAATTATGAGCATCCTTCAATTGGCAGTTCATGATCATGTAATGTTGTCACGTATTTTTTATCAGGAATTGCAGTTCACAAATCATACAGCTAAATTCATTTCATTTGGTGGTTATTTTTATTGACGTTTCTATGCTTTACAGATACACTATGTATGTTGTGCATGCTTGGAGAATTAGAAAATTCAGTAGAACTCTTCTAAATTTTTGCAGAGAGTTTAGCAAAAGTATTTTATACATTTGTCCTACAATAGGTAAAGGATGCGGTGGTGCCAATATCAGCAGCAAATTCTAGGCCATGCTAGGGTACTTTTGACATCACATTGTAGGCCACAATGTCATCCCTTCTCTTTTCGTTACTCTGGCGTTCCCAAAAAAAGAGGAAAGCTGGCTCCTTTACAGGTATCCACAACATAATTCACCATTTGTGACATCATCTTGGGCTGTTACTAATGTTTTTCTTCTTGATTCTCCTTTTCTATTTTACCCTCCCATGTTTTTAGTTTCAAACAGATAGTCCTAGAACCCTTTTATCTACTTTTGAGATGTCAGTTAGTCTTCTATTTTTGCTTGGTTTTGTTCATATCTGTAGATCTTCAAATTGTCTTGAAGATACTCTCACTTTCTTGTTTAAATTTTTAGGAAAGGAAAATGGTGGATAGGATCAGATTGTGGGCCAAAGGAGGTGAAGGTGGGAATGGGTGTTATAGCTATAGACGTAGCAGAGCTGCCCGTTTTGGTCAACCTGATGGTGAGAATATGTGATTATTCTAGTTTAGTTTGCCAACTTCTTAACACATCATAGAATATCTGCTTATGGGGTTACTAGTCTACTAACAGAATAATACTTCTTCCAATAATTGTAGGTGGAAATGGTGGAAGAGGTGGTGATGTCATTCTTGAATGCTCTCCATCAGTTTGGGACTTCAGTAATTTGCAACATCACTTGGTATGTTTCGAAACTGAGTTTTGTTGATTCATAAACTGGTAACTTTCTCTACATAATAGCAGCAGTGTGGTCATTTAATAATGTACACAGGCAAATTAGTTTTTTTTTTAATTGAAGCATGCTCATTATTGTGGCCTTAAATACTATTAGTAGGGGTTTGAGTGTTATTGGACTTGTTTTCCAGAATGCACAAAGAGGAGGGCATGGCACTTCAAAGAATAAATTAGGAAGCCGTGGGCTTGACAAGGTTACAATTTTTACGAAGTTGGAGTTTCTTCGCCAACCTATTATTTGCAACTATTGTCATGGTATGTGAAGGACTATTTCTCGTTTCTTTCAGGTTGCTCAAGTGCCAGTTGGCACTGTAATACACCTTGTTAGTGGCGAGACTCCTGTTGCAGAAGATTCCTCTAACACATCATTGGACCCCTGGGACATACCAGTTGATGTTATCCAAGCCATTTCTAATCACCAAAAAAATGATAAAGTTGACTTCTCTCATTTGGCAGGAGTGGAAGCTTTTCATGGTTCACCTTTGAACTCTGAAGATGATGTTAATAAATCAGTTCGTGTTAACAAAGAAAGGTCGGATTTGTCTCTAGACAAGGAAGCTAAAGATGACAAGTATTACGGTGCAAATGAAATCTGTAAAATCAGTATGGAGGAAGATGAGGAATTGATGGATGAGGAAGACGATGAATTGATGGATGAGGAAGATGAGGTGGTGGCGCAATATTCAGTTGCTGAATTAACTCAACCAGGGCAACGAGTAATAGTTGCACTAGGTGGAGAGGGTGGTCTTGGCAATGTTGCTTTAATGAAAGATAGCAAGTCTTTCAGAAATACAAGCGATCAAAATGGTGTCTTGAATCAAGGAACCATGGATCAGACATTGCCTACTGCTGGTAGACCTGGCTCTGAAAGTCTTATCATATTGGAACTAAAGAGTATTGCCGATGTGGGTCTTATTGGTATGCCTAATGCTGGTAAAAGCACGTTGTTAGGATCTCTTTCAATGGCCAAGCCTGCAGTGGGCGATTATGCATTTACCACTCTCAGGCCCAACATAGGAAATTTAAATTTTGAGAGCTACTTCTCTGTTAAGGTTGCTGACATCCCTGGTATTATTAAAGGAGCTCATGCAAACCGTGGGCTTGGCCATGCTTTTTTGAGGCACATAGAGCGCACAAAAGTTCTGGTATATGTTGTTGATTTAGCAGCGGCATTGGATGGAAGGAAGGGCATTCCCCCGTGGGAACAACTAAGAGATCTAGTTTTGGAGCTGGAATATTACCAGGAAAATTTGTCAAGTAGACCTTCTTTAGTAGTTGCTAACAAAATTGATGAAGTGGGTGCTGAAAATGTCTTGAAAGAACTACAGAGAAGGGTCCAAGGTGTCCCCATATTTCCAGTATGTGCTGTCTTGCAGGAGGGAGTACCTGAACTTAAACATGGTATTAGGAGGCTTATAGATGGTTGTGAGTTGCACAGACTCACTTTAGAGAATATATTGGTTGACTAGCCTAACCTGTACACTGGCTTGCTGCAGTTCTCATGGTCAACCTTACAGAAGAAGGTGCAAAGTTGGGTTCTAGGTACAAGCACTTAACACCCTCCAAAATGTTTACACATTTGTTAGCCATATTTGTTTCTGTTTTGGCATATTAATTGCTATTGTAGAGACAGATTTTAGATGAAGATAGATTGTCTGCAGCCGGCTTCATGTACTAGAATGGCGTTAATTTGTTTAGTAATTCATGAATAATTGCCAGCCATTAACTAGGTGATACTTTGTTATAAAAAAAAGGGAGAAAGCATAAATATTTTGGCCCTTTTGATCTCATGTTTATGTTGTTTTTAACAAGGATAATTTACTTTTCACTGTTTATCCTTATGATTTGAAAGAGAGCTTTGGTGTAATGGTTATTACCGCGTAATTTAGAAGTCACAGGGTTTGAGTTACAAAAATAGTTTCTTGTAAAATTGGATATCATAGATTCTTTTTCCAGGACCTGCATTAGCAGGAGCTCCGTTGTCTGCCCCGGAAACAATCTCTTCGTTGTTGTCTAAGATAATTGGCCAAATGCTAATAAAGTTTGACGAAGTGCATTCACAGCCTCGAAATGAGAGGTTGAAAGGTCGAACTTTCCTATTACATATTCACCTACAATGTTTCAAATTAATTTAGATAGTCAAATTAAATTTGACTTTACATCTTCGAAAACGATTTGGATTCATCATAACCAGCAAAATTCCATGGAGGTGGGGCAAATGATGAGAACTTCCCATCAATCTTAATTTAGGATTAGTTTTCTTCACTAAACAAATGGAATTTAGCATGTGAATTTCATCAGTGAAGCATTAAATCTACTTACTTCAGCCTTCGGCGCTGTGCCAGCAGAACTATGGCTACAGATCATCTGAGAGAAACAATATTTGTAAAAGAAAAGTTCAACACTTCATAGCAGCTGTCCAAGTAAAAGACTCATGTACTAAAAACGTTGCACGTCTTAGGCAAAAACAAATTCTCACAATAGGAATCTTACTTGCCAAACGTCCTTTCTCCCTGGTTGTGCAAGGGCATTCAACCATGTAGAACAAGTGTTTCTAGTACTAACAAATCTCAAGATACCAGACACCAAATTAGTACAGCAAAAAGGATATCATCTTGCTAATCAAAAGTCGAACGACTGTAATACAATACACGTCCTAACTACGAATAACACATGGTCTAGTAGGATAACTGAGTACAGAAGACTAGAGCTATGGAGTGCAACATGAACTTTTTGCTACATTAGTAAAATTTGCTTGTGAAATTTAGCCCCCGTCAGTTGCATCCGCATCAAGTAGCTTTAACCCACGTCCAAGGCGAGCAACATATGAAGAATATTATTAGTAGCAGGTAGCATTCAACGGAAGATATCAAGGTGTTGAAACAAAATTAGGAAGTGGACTTGGATTTCCATAATGAGAGAGCATGAGTGATGCGCCCTTTCCATCCTTGCAGTAACCATTGCCGATCTACATCCATTAGAAAATCCTTATGGTAGTGCTCCAACTTGTCCTTCGCAATCCCTAACATGTCTGGAGCTAGAGGAAGTTGCCTGAGTCCTGCACGGACATTTCTTACCTGCCACTGCTTGAAGGTCTCTGGCCTTTCCACCCTTTCTGCACCCTCGCAAGCAATGACATTAAGAATACCTTTGCCAAAGATGTTCTTCTCTATCAGCAGCCTTGCTTCATCTTCCCGTGGCACATTGGTTTCGATTGAGTCAAACAAGGAAGAGTAGTAGAATAAAGCTTCCCGAAATCGCGTGACAAAAAAAGGAGAGTTATAAGACCCATTCCCAATTGCGAAGATAAATATAGACGGATCAAGATCTCTTATGGTTTTCAGTACCATATCTCTTGGGCTCTCCTCTAGCACTGTTTCATCCATCAGGTTATTAAACTGATACAGACTGTTGACGACAAGCACCTCGTCTTTATCAATGTTGAGATCCTCGATTCGGATGGTTTCCCACTTGGCTGCAATTGCATGAAACTCAAAAGGAATGCCAAATCTACGAGCATAATCAGCTAAGCGACGCCCTGTTTCATCAACCCGCTCAGTTGGTCGAAAACCAGGCATCGGTTTGTCGATGCCAGTCAAGCGGAGCCGAGGAGGACCACCTGGTCGATCAGCAAGACGGGTCATGAAACATGGCCATTGGAAGCCATGGTAGATGCCAAAATCTATTATATGCAATCTGGCAGCATCCTTTACCACATTCATTATTGTTCTATTGGATAAGAAATAAGAGAGCTTCTTGAATGGGGTTGCAAGCATATAACACCTGTGAGCTTTCAACATATCAACCGTAGAGATTCCTTTTGCTACAATGGAATGATAAACCTGACTTCCTGTACCTGCCATTCTTGCCTCCAGGCCATCAGCAAAGGAAGCTGCCAACCTCTGGTTTCCATCTCCGAAAGGAGATGAGTACTGTCTGATCTGCTTCAGTAGATCATTTGCGCTTCGATGATCACCTATTGCCACGGATTGTGCACAATGGATGAGGAGTGTCCTATAATCAATCACCTCCTTCTTAGGTTGCTTCTTCCCCCGGCCTTTACCACCACTTGATGCTTTAGCTTGACTACTATGAGAACTTTTGCCAGTTTCATCGTTCTCCAATTCAACTTGCTTTTGATCATTCTTTGTTCCACACTTATTTCCGCAATTGTAGAGCAGGACCTCGTCAAAAAGTTCTGAATTGGCTGTTTCCTCGGCCGAGAAAGCTGGCTGTTTATGGCTTCTCCCTTCCTGCAAATCCAAATCATCATCATCCAGTGTCTTTCGCCCTCTTGACCGATGAACTGGCTCCTCCGTTTCTCCAATTTCTGACTTGATCCCAACCAATTCTTTCTCTGTTGGCTCTTGAGGAAAGTGAAACCCACTGGCTTCTAAATCAATCACCAATTTTGCATCACTGGGAAGAAATTTACTCCCTTCTTCAAAGCCCTTCTGAAAATGCCAAGCCGGTGCACTCTGAGTGAGGAGATCGTTGACAGAAAAGATTGAGTCATCCAGCACTCCATTGATTGCAGAGGAAAATGAAGACCGCAAAGTGTTAGAAATGGAAATAGGATCATTTTGAAGCTGGTGATACTCCAGAGGATCGTAAGGCCAGTTATTACTGCCCTCATCACTAAAATTCAAAAGTTGGTTATTGATGCTATCATCTAGGCTGTCTGTACCAGGTCCTGAGTTCTCGTCTGGTATACGAGGGAAGCTCTCACCAAGTATCTCATAGAAGGGCTTCTCTGTAGCTAAAAGAGCTGGATCTTCTGGATACTCATCAAACTTGCCATCCATGCTTTCATCCATTAGCATCTGATTAATGTAGCTGAATACCATATCTGGAGATAAATCAGGAATTTCCGTCTCACTGCTTGCAGTCAACGTTGACGATGATTGATCTGCACTGGTCACAGGACTAAATGTGGACGAACTTGACGATCCATTCTGAAGACTTGTGAAGCTATTCTCATCCAATGTTTGAGTTTCCTTCAATTCAACATTAACTGGAACATTCTTCTCTAAAAAGGCTTGGTAATGAAGATATGCATCTTGGATATCATGGATATTTGTAAGAGATGAATTAACAAAATCATCAGAAGCAAAAAGCGAGGCCAACTCCAGATTTCCTGGATTAAGATCTTCGATGTTGCTTGGGTGACTGAAGAACTCATCGTGCTGAAATTGATTCATCTTGCTTCTAGATTTTCAGAATCTGGAGTCTCTCATCTGTGGGTTTCCATCGACTCCTACACAAAACAATTGATCAAACAACTTCGGATATATTTTTTACTATTACCCTTTCTGGGAATCAATCAAACATCATATATACTGTCTTCTACATCCCAACCAAAAAAAAAACTCTGAACATGATGTTGCCAAAAAAGGGAAAAGGTAACAAATTGAAGTCTGTCGAACAAGGGGAAGGAAAACACCATCGAATAGAACAAATGACTTCAGATGTTGCCCTCAAGATCTGTCCTTTTTTTTTGTTCCAAGGGAGGAAGGAAAAAAACACAGCTACATGCCTACATGCTTGAATTTCATAAAGAAAAAAACATTTGAGGGATCTAAAATCATAACACCGAAATATAGAAACAACAAAGTCACAACAAATAGCAACTCAAAGAGGAAGTATGGTATCAGGAACGCAAATTAGCCACAAAAAATAAAAGAATAAAAGGTAAGTTAAGAGGATACAAACCTTCAACCGATCCAAAGGAAAAAACCCACAAGCGAGGGTCAAAGGGAAAGGCGAAGCATGAACTGAAGAAGCCGATAGCTCCCTTTCTTTATAATCTTGTTTTTCCAAAGATGATGTGAGGATTTTTAAAAAGATGAAGAAGAATTCGCCCCATTGCTGTCACCAGGAAACTTCGTGGACGTGGTTCTCCGCTGCTACCGCGAATGGGCATCGCACAGAGCGGCATTCGGGGTGGGCTTGGCTTGTTGTCCAAGCACACTCCATCTAATCCCATGCGCCTCAGTCTCGGCGATCAGTGGCTAGTCAATTTCGTGCTGATGCCCACAACATTAGAAGATCACCGCCGTAGCTCAGTAGCTGGGTGGGGCGATGGAGCATCGAGCCGATCTGATGGCCCGATCTGATGGCGGCTGAAAGACTGACTTTGGTGTTGACCGCTCGATTGGAATTTTGTGGCGACGACGTATTTGATTTTCAGAGATTTGCTCGACCTGCTATGGCTATGAATCTAGACAAATTATTGAGCCCTTGTGGGAAAAAAAAAAAAAGAAGACGAAATCGTTCGTCTTCGACGCCTCCGCCGCTCCCGTCCCAAGAGTATCACGAGGGAGGTAAATCACGATCCCTGAAGTAATTAGTACACAGTAAAACCGAGAATTGATACACCAAACGTTCAGAGTTTTAATCCAGTGCACCTCGCGCGACTCGAAACATATCTTCCGAACAATTATTATTGAGCCCTTCAGTAGGTAGAGCGCAAAACTCTTATCTGGGACGGATTAATGGGGGCGCTAGGGCGAGCGATTCGATTTTTACCATCAAGATTTAGACAAATTAATCTTCACGAAATAGACTGATATTTAATACGTGGGTAGTTTTATCAAGAGGTTTGGGATTAAAATCTGGCAAAGCCAGTATATCCGTCCTCCCCACGAGTTAGCCATAGCATCCAGGCTAGTAGTCCCGTGATTTATTTTTTTCATATTGACGGGAGCACTAGGACGAACAAATCACCTTTTCCATCGAGATTTTGATAAATTAGGATAGTTAGTGTGTCACGTTCTCCTCACGAGTTAATTATTCAAATTAATAAATTTTATAATTTACCTTTTTCATAATTCATATTTCATATTGATCCTGAAGTTAATTGACCGATGAACAAATAACTTTTTGCCAAAAAGATACAGACGACAACGTAATATGGATCGCACAGTCTTTTAAAATAAATAATTGTTTTAATAAGCATGACAACTATATGCCATTGGTGTGTATATAAATCAAACCAATCACTAAAGTGTTAAATTACAATTAGTTTCTTAATAAAAAGATTTAGATAAATTGAGATACCTTTGGGTAATGCATTTGGTAGAATTGTTAAATTAATTCCCACTAAAGAGCTTGATTGAGTTCATCATCACTTTTCCGGTTTCCTAATTTACCTTTTTATAAATAATTGTGGGATTATAGAAAACATTATTAGAAACATGTCTAAGGCTCATCCCAAAACAATTTTAGGGAGTATTTTATTTAAAAAATCCATACAAATTTGATTGTTTTTAGCAGACAATTTAATATAAAAAAACTCTAATCTGTTCTCTCACGAACTCATCGATCGAAACTCGGAATCGCAGAACCTTGCAGATCCTTCATCAGCCTTTCCCCGTCCTTCGGTCACTAAATTTCAATTCATTCTCAATGTCCGAATTCATGAACTCTTCTTCGATCCACAGCAGAAGGTCGCCGTGCATCCGCGCATCCACCAACTTCTCTGCTTCCATCTCTTTCAGCAGCGTCACTGCATCGGCGACCGTCCAACGCCGGCATATATCTTCCAGTAACGTCCGGCAAGTGATCAGGTCAGGCGTCCTCCCTGCCAGTGCAGCTTCCCACATCACCTCCACCGCGTTACGCACCTCGCCGGCCATCGCCGTGGCGCAGATGATCGAGTTGCACGCTCGTGCACTCGGCGCCATCCCTTTGGCCCGCATTTCGTCGAACAGCTCTCGGGCGTTCCGCGTCCTGCCCTGCGCGCATAGCCCGTGCACCAGCAGGCTGTAGGTGTGCTCGTCGGGTTCGCAACCGTACACCGGGCCCATCTGGTGGAACACCCGGAGCGCGTCGTTGAGGTGCAGCGACTGGACGTAGCCCTTGACCATGGCGTTGAGAGCTAGGCGGTCCGGGTTGATGCCGGAGTCCACCATTTGGCGGAAGAGCATGCGGACGGTGCCCATGTGGATGTGGTGGATGTAGGAATTGGCACCGTCGCGGCCGAGGAAGGCGGTGAAGAGGAGGTTGTAGGTGGCACTCGTGGGGCGAGAGGAGGGATCCGCGGCGGCGCCCATGACCGTGTAGACGTGGATGGCCTTGGAGAGCATGCGGCCCTCGGCATAGAAGTAGAGAAGGGTGTTGAGGTGTGGTTCCGTTGGGGGAAGGGAAGGGAGGGCGAGAGCGAGGGAGGCGACGGCGTCCATATCAGAGTACAAGCGAGCGACTCCGAGGCGCTTGATGGCGACCAGGAACGGCGCGTGATCTCCGGCGAGGCGGCGGCGGCGGCTTTCGAGGGCCCAGGAGAAGAGATGGGGACAGAGGCGAGGGTCGAGGAGGCGGGCGAGGGCGTCGGCGAGATCGGACGCGCCGAAGCGAGGAGGGAGCTGGGAGACGACGAGGTCGAGCTGGGCCCGATCCAAGGGAAGGGGTTTTGGCCGTTTCTCACGGCGTCTTCGCCGATCGCCGGCCGAGGCGAAGGCGCGCTGGAATTGTACAAATGGTGAGCCCTCCAGAGCTACCGAAGAGGACCATGAACGATGAGGGCGACGGAGTAGAAGAAGCCGAAGCATCGTCGCTGAGACGTCGAAGAGAGGCGACGCCACCGAATCGGGCGGCGTTCGACAAGCACGAGCGTTAGGGTTACAATGAAAGGGAAGCCGAGAACAAGGTTGGACGGGCACATTAGCGGGCTTTAGAATATAGGCCAGGCCCTACTCGAAAACCGTCAACTCGGCCCATTATATTTTTGTGGATTTATTTCTGAGAGTATGACTTTAGGGAATTTATAAAAATATAAAATTTTATTTAAATGTGTGGTGGTAATTATGTAAAATAATAAATTTATTAATGGTATAAATATCAACTTTTAATTCGGACCATAAGTAAAAAATATAAGTAGAAAAAATATCAAATTCTTACTTTCAATTTTTTAGTAAAAGTTACAGAAAATTACAGAAGTTAAAGCATAATTTGATATTCACAGACATTCAAAAGTACTTTTGTGTAGTTAGAATCTAAAAAATAGCGAGTAGAAACTCGCCCAAACACTCTCTTAGAATTTTAATAATTTTAGAACAAATGCAAATTGATACATTATCGGAGTGAAATATGTAGTTCGTTGGTAAAAATAGATTAAGGTTGGTAAAAATAGATAAATAAATTATGAATATATTGTATCTTAATGTAATCACTCTTTTATGAGAAAATTAGAAATCCACTGAAATATTTTATCTCTCTTGAAATTTAATTTCAAAATTTATTAGAGTAATCGCTTGTGTGAGTAGCAACTTGTCATCGCGTGGGGTCTAAATTGACATATTATTGATGAAAAATTAGGACATTGACTTTTGAATGAGGAGTCATTCTTACTTTTGGATTTATCTGATATTCTGGAAGCAGGATCTCTCAGATTAGTTGGATCAAAACACAGACATTTTAGATTAAAATAGGAAAGTTGGACCAAAAGGCACAGAGATCTAAGTTAAAAATAGTAAGGCAACAAGCAACAACAGCTACGATAAAGGCGATTTGTCAATCTTTAACGTTCTTATTAATTCTTTAACAACAGCTACGATAAAGGTGTTAAAATTATTAGCTCCAATATTATAATTAATGTGTGAGGAATACGAGAAGTAACAACAGTCACGTAACATCTGTTGGAGCAAGCATCATGCGGTTGTACAGGACATAAGTTTTGTAAATTGATTGGGGCTTGAATACTCGAACATGACACGATGTATGTAAAACGCAATGATTTCATGTTAATAAATTTTATGATATGGAAGCCAACCACTTTGCTATGACTTTTCTCATGATGCCTGCATTTTGTGGCTTATTACACTGCATCGCATAATATGTGGGCCAGTTTGAATAACTATGTATTTTGTCGATCCTAAAAATTAACTAATGGGGGCAAATGCTCCATTCATGAGGATAGTGATTTACCTAGCTTAAACTATAAAATAAACAAAGTAAAAATATCTAACATTAAATATTTTGATCATTCTTGATCATGTCGAAAAGCGAGATCGACTCACAACTTAATAATAAGGATAACTTATCGATGAAGAAAGATGGTGGTATCACACAATGGTGCTGAAAACTATTCTGGTCGAGGAGCGTCTGTCCTACGAAAATGACGACCGTCAACAATCCACCAGGAGAGTTTTCCGGCAAGACCCTCCGACGATCAAGTCAGAATCCGATGGAGAAAATGGAGCCAATGGATAAACTACTATAACTAAAAATGTTACGCATGTGTATGTGAAGGAAAGAAAGCCTTATATAGCCGGAGGAGCCGACAACTTTTGTCTCCCTTCTATCCCCTTTCGTCCCATGCGGGACAGGATCAGGGACCACTGTCAGCTTATCGATCGGTGCTGCATGATCCGACGTATGCAGGGGACGTCGTGGTACGGGTTGTCAGAGTTTGTCAGGAACGAACTGTGTCAGTGAGATCTTCGCGATTCGGACACGAATGATGTCAGGCTCGAGCCGGCGTACACCTACTCTGTTATTACCTTTATCGGCGTGGTGTCAAAAGGTAGGTACAGCTGCTGACAATGACCAATTCTGAGTCGTAACACCGATAAGGAGTACGCCAATCGACTATCTCAAGGAACACCGAGCTGTGAAGCAAAAGATACACCGATCGGCACATATGTGACGTGTCTACTCGGACATCGGCCGATCGACCGGTCCTCAGGAAGACAGAACTATAAGGTAAGAAGTATGTCGATCGACTGATGTTAGGTTTCACACTCAATGCCCCCTGATAGGGTTACTTCAAGACTCTAACCGGCCAGCTATATGATCGGGACTTTCGATTAGGGTGAAAATCGGGCCTGTGACGATCCACTCTGTCTCATGCCCCATCACGCCGGGCTATCCAATCTCCTTTTAAAAATGACTCATCTTTACGAAGCGCTATACTGATTGACCAGATTACACATGATCGACTCTAAAAAAAAAAAAATCATAGGCGAGCATAGAAATGATAGGCGAAGTTATTTATTCATTTGAATGATAAATGAACTTAAGTAAAAAAACATAAAATTATATATATATATATATATATATATATATACTTTTAGTTGGTCGAACAAATATATCTACCGATCAATATTCTTCCTTCCATTTTTTAAAATGATATTCTTAATGTTTTTTTCCATCCTTTCACACGTGCATCTTTAGTCTACTCCTAGTCGTCGATACAATTTACTAACATTTCAATCTTATCATCGATATCATAATCTAATATGATCAGACATTTTAATAATAACAACTCGGACAAATGTTCTTTTCGGTATGGTTGAACTACTAAAACTTAGCCGGACACGATTAGATCCTCTAAATAATTAATTAAATATTTAAAATTTATGTCTCATTTATAAATTATAATATAAAATTTAATAACGTTAATTGTTTGGATAAGACTTCGAAAATCTATCATCTGATCTTGGATTAAAAAAAAACTCAAACTTAGTTTTCCAACAGATACATGTCCTTATTCCGAGAAGAAAATTATTTTTTAAAAAAATTTAATCGATATTAAAGTCGTTTTAATTAAATTTAAAAGGAACGGTTAATTGGAGAAAACTTTCCAATCCTAAACTGGCATTTACATGTATTTCCCACTTGATAAATTTTTTGTATATACTCCCTCATAGATTGAGTATAAAAGAGTGAAAACTCAGTATACATGGTAAAGATTTGAGTATAAATTATTTGAGGTTAAGTACTAATTTAAGAAATTTGAGTACATATTTTCGGTGACCCCTCATGTGAAAATCTTGATGTGGTGAGTATAAAAAAGTAGAAACTCAGTACACATCATAAAGATTTGAGTATAAATTATTTGATATTGAGTACTAATTTAAGAAATTTGAGTAGAAAATTTCGATAACCCCTCATGTGAAAATCTTGATGTGGTGGATGCAACCTCACATACTCAAATTTTTAAATTTTATACTCAAATTTTTTCAAATAATACTTAATATAAATTAATTCATATTTAAAGTTTGATAATGTATACTGAAATTTTTACTATATACTGAAACAATATATACTCAAATTTTTTCAAATAATACTCAACTTTCTTAAATTAGTACTCAATCTCAAATAATTTATACTCAAATCTTTACGATTTATATTGAATTTTTACTCGTTTATACTGATTAAAAAAAATAATATACAAAACTGTCTTGTTAATTCTATCAGGAAGTGCATGTAAAGAAATTTTCAGTTGGAGAGTGTATGCCCCAGTTTGATGTTGGAGAGTTTTCTCAAATTTTTCCTTAAAGTAATTTTAATTAGATTTGTTTTGAAATAAGGGATGTTCTTTGTATAATTATGAAAAACAAGGGTATATTTTAGATATATTCACCATCAGCGGCGGTGTCTGTGATTTTGAATTCATTAATTATTTCAACGGGTGGGTCGCTTCTCCTCGCAGTCGCCGGTGTCTTTTGGTTCTCCGAATTCCTCGCTCTCTCTATAAAAGAGTCATTTTTTCAGCTTAATTCATTTCAAGTATTCAGATTTCTTCTTTGATCGCTCGCATCTCCGCTTCGGTCCGCTTGATTCAGGAATCCGTAGCGGCTCCGGGATCGGGAACCCTAGATCATCATGAGAGGCGCGAAGCAATTGAAGCAGCTCAAGCTCGACGTTTCCGCCCAGGAAGCCCCTGTCGATAAGTTCCTGTAATGTCTTGGTTCTCCAGTTGCTTCTTGGTTTTACGAGGTCTTGATTCGATTTAAGTGTTTCTTGCTGTAATTTGTTTGTGTCACTTGGTGCTATAAGCTTTTTCAGTTTGTTTGTTTGTTTGGTACCAATTCCCGTTGGCACAGAGTTCTTAAGAATCGCAAGTCCAATTCTTGTGTTTGGATTTCACTGAAACTTGATGATTGGAATCGTATTTCTGGTATTGATTGGTAGAAGATTATAAAATCATTTAGTAGTGTGTTCTTTCGGAATTTGGGCGAAATTTGAATAATTCAAGGGTTTTCGAGTTGTAGGACTGCGAGTGGAACATTCACAGACGGCGACCTGCGGTTGAATCAGAGAGGATTACGATTGATCTCTGAGGAAACTCAATCTAGTCAGGTAAACTCAAGCTGGTTTGTCGATTTTTTATGCATGAGCTTAGGCTCTCTTAAAGAGACTATCTTATAATTCATCTTTACTTTGTATTTATGATAGTCGTCAATTTCATTCTTATCTTCCATCTAAAATTGCATAGCTTCTCAAGTTTGCCCTTTAAAGTTGGCACTTTGGTATAACAACACGCAGTCTCCAGACACTGAAGATGTAGAGTCGTTGAGGGAAGATCTTGAGGTCATTAAAGTCATAGGGAGGGGAAGTGGCGGTACCGTTCAGCTGGTACGACACAAGGGGCAAGGAACATTTTATGCTCTAAAGGTGCTTTTTTTTATCACTATTTATGATTCAAATACCATATTAATTCATCCTTAACTCTAATAACTACACCCTTAACTGCTGTTTACATAGTTATGAACCTTAGTAAATTAGGGCTTTGAATAAAGACCTTCAGCGTGTGCATTCATAGTTATGAGGTAAAGGCCATCATACACATTCATTACTTGTGAGCCAGATAAAAAAAAATGCACCAATTTTTGGTCTGTCAGGTCAATTCAAGAATTGCATTCTGATCTGCAACGTATTCACAAATGTTCTTTATAAAAAAACCTTATTTTTGTTAACTAATATTTAGAAAAGCTGAGAGGTAGTAGCTGTTATGTGCAGGGTATTCAGATGTGCATCCAGGAGACAGTTCGTAAACAAATCGTGCAAGAACTTAAAATAAATAAAGCCTCCCGGTGCCCTCATATTGTTGTTTGTTACCATTCTTTCTACCACAATGGTGTTATTTCTCTTGTACTTGAGTACATGGATCGTGGATCACTTGCAGATGTACTTAAGCAAGTTCAAACAATTCTAGAGCCATATCTAGCAGTCGTCTGTAAGCAGGCAAGAATATTTACTATTTGTTGAATTGTCAGAAACAATGTGCTGAGCCTTAGATTTAGTTAATTAAGACAATCAAACCCCTTACTTTCTACTGAGATAGATGATTATGATATTATTATTATGTGTGGTTAGGTTCTGAAGGGTTTAGTATATCTGCATCATGAAAGACATGTCATTCATAGGGATATAAAGCCATCAAATTTTTTAGTGAACCATAAAGGCGAGGTAAAGATAACAGATTTTGGAGTAAGTGCAATGCTGGCAAATTCCATGGGTCAGCGAAATACATTTGTTGGCACCTATAACTATATGGCGGTAAGTTGAACTACCATCCTCACATAACTCATTGCACAACATTATTCATGTAGTCATAACAACTTTTCTACCTAAGAACAAATTGCTTGGTTCTGTCCTTAGCCTGAACGGATTAGCGGAAGCTCATATGACTGTAAAAGTGACATTTGGAGTTTGGGCTTGGTAATACTTGAGTGCGGAATTGGTCATTTTCCTTACACATCAACAGAACAAGAAGGTTCATTGAGCTTTTATGAACTTCTAGAGGCTATTGTGGATCGACCACCGCCTTCTGCTCCTGCTGATCAATTCTCGCCGGAGTTCTGCTCATTCATATCAGCTTGGTATGCTGGAAACTCCCATATGATTTTAAGTATCTTGATTGCCATTTGTTAGCTAAACAACTCTCCGCATGAAGTAGTATGATATATGTAATAACAAATAAAATTTGATTCTATCTATTGAAAATGCCTGTGCTATATTATATTGTTAATTGCAACCATATGTTACTATTTTGATAGAGATAAATTCACTAATGACATAATTGGTTCTTTGATTTTTTTAGCCAATTAGTTTCCTCTTGCAAACATTCATATCCGTTCTTTACTCTATTTACAGCATACAGAAAGATCCTATGGAACGATTGTCATCCTCGGAGCTACTGGTTAGTGTTTTTAACCTTCTTTTCTGTAACCTAATCTTTGATACATTAATACATTTTCCACCCCGGGATTTCCAGTGCCATCCATTCATTCAGAAATTTGAGGATAAGGACATCGATCTGGCGATCCTCGTTGCCTGCTTAAACCCTCCTGTAAATTTAGATCTGTGATTATATGCCATTGGTCTCTGTGTCCGTAGCTATGCCCTCGAGGGAGAACATTCATCGCCAACCCTTAAAATGTCTTCCTTTATACGGAAAGAAATACTAGATTTGTTATCTGTACATTTCAGATGCTATGCATCTGGTTCAGTGAAAAATATTATGCAAGATCATGGCATAATTGATCCTTGATTAAAGAAGCATGAGTCGTTGATATAATCAAACATGAGTTTCAACAAGAGGGCATGGTCGTCTAATCTAATATATATGAGGAATGGATTCCACTTAACGAATTCAAAATCAAATTAACTGGACCGACCTAACCTGGGTTCACAGGCTAACTAGTCGAGCTGCCTTGGACAGATGGCCTCAACTCCTCGCATCAAAGTATGGAAAGTATGGGTGTGAATTGGTCTGAAAGCAAAGCCTGACAAGAACCAAAGATATGGATTGATCCTGCCATATAGTTGGCACCATACGGGCAGCCAACGTGGCAAACGACCTAGCCAGTTTCAAGGTCCACGTCATTGTACGGCAGCCAACTCGACAAACATCCTGGCCGGGCCCAGGCTCTTCGCCGGCCGGTCGGACTCAAGGCGGCCGGTTAGAATAAATATAGCGGTTCATTCAGCCGAGTGCATCCGCCCGGCCACATTAAGGCCTACACGCCTCGATCAGCCGAGTGCATCCGCCCGGCAGTCCTTTATGCTCATGCCTGATACCCATCCGGGCGAGCCGTCCGGATGTCCACTCGGGCACTCTCTCGGAATCACCCTGGGATAAGGACAAAATATACCTGCACCAGCTGCAGGTAACAGGCTGTCACCCCTCGTACGAACTGACACTCTCTGACAGGCGCCGACTTACAGAAACCTGTCTTTGTCCTCACATAAGACAAATAGTATACGACAAAGAAGGATGGTTACAGTCGACATAACCATACCATATCTTCTGACCCTGTCAGAAGATCCTGACACAGGCCATACTCATACCGACATCACCATACCATATCTTCTGACCCTGTCAGAAGATCCTGACACAAGCCATGCTTGGTCCTTTTCCCCGGCTATATAAGCCACTCCACTCCTCATTATCAGAGACGCATACCCGCATACATACACGCGCGAAGCCTCTCATTTTTCCAGTGCTCCATTATTTTCTTGTTCATCGGAGTACTGACTTGACCGTCGGAGTGCCTGGCCGGGACTCTTCCCGGCAGGTTTCTAACGGTCATCTTCCTCAGCAGGTTCACCTCCAGTCGGTTGGCCCTGCACCAGGCGACATCCACTTCCATTCGGTCGGAGGATACCCCCCACGACTTCCGGTTGCGGCTCCACTACGCTCGTCGACAGGATCAAATTTGGCGCTAGAAGAAGGGCTTTCTGCCTGATCGAGAGCGAAGAATGGAAAACCCCAATCCACTGACGGTTGCTCTTTCGCCAGAAGAATATGAAATGCTGATGGCTGTCCGGACACAGAAGGCACAACAATCGCATCCGCCAACCGGTAGTCAAGGGGCCCGGCCCCCTGGGCCCTCTGTACGGGGAAATTCAGAAGGTATGGCTGCTCAGCCCGAGCCCCGCGCTCCTAATTTTCCCCGAGCACTTTTCCGGAACGAGGCCCACTCAGCCCCGACCGAAGCTTCAGCGTCCAGCCTGGCGCACCAGACACGCCCAGATAAAGGGAAAGGGTTAGCTGACCCCGCCGCGGCCTGTCCGACTCGCAGCCCTTTCTCCTCACAAATTCTTGAGGATCCTGTCCCCAAGAATCTACGATTCTTCACCATGCCAGAGTACTCGGGGGCCAGTGACCCCGAGGAGCACGTCATGAAGTTTGAAAGCTCTGCCCAGTTGCACCAATACCCGGAGGGCGTCAAATGCCGCGCTTTCCTGACAACCCTCTCCGGGCAGGCTCAACGATGGTTTGGCGGGCTCCCGGGTGGATCAGTTGGGAGTTTCGCAGAGGTAAAGCGGCTGTTTCTGCAACATTTTGCAAGCAGTCGGAGGCACCATAAGACCAGCCTCAATTTGTTCGCTCTGAAGCAAGGTCCGAAAGAGTCACTCCGGGCCTACATTCAGAGGTTCAATGGAGTAGCTATAGAGGTGCCCAATACCACCTCCGAAGTACTAGTCACCGCCTTCTCACAAGGGCTCCAAGAAGGTGATTTCTTCCGATCCCTGATCAGGAAACCACCGAAGGATTTCGACAGCCTGCTCGGGAAGGCTGGTAAGTATATCAATGTGGAAGAAGCACAAGCCGGCCGGCGGAAGGAAGCGATAGTTAGCCCATCGCCTGCACCTCAACACAACAGATCGCCAGGAGGACCAATTCGCAGTCCCCGACCGGCCGATCGGCCCGGACTGAGACCCCAGCAAGTGCAGGTGGCACAGGGGAATTGGCCCAACAGATGGGCCCCGTATTGTGCGTTTCACCAATGTAATACGCACAACACTGAGGACTGCCGAGCAGGCAACAGAGCTCGGACCCCACTCGGCAGGGGTCAAGGACGACAAACCCAGCAGGGACGCGGGCGTGGTCAAGGAGCCACAGCCCAGCAAGGACAAAGACGGGATGCCCCCGCCGCCCGGCAATTGTTTCCTCGGCCCGAGCAGGAAGAGGTGGAGGAACTTGACGAAGATCAAGCTAATCACCAGAACGCCGTCCGAGGAGGCGTCAATGTGATTTTCGGCGGTCCGACCGGCGGCGACTCCAACCGAGCCAGAAAGACGCAGGTGCGCCGACTGGAAATTCACCAAGTCGGAGTTAGCACCTCTCAAGCTCAAGGGCCCCAAATCAGCTGGGGGCCGCAGGATTTGCAAGGATTGGAGGTGCCGCACGATGACCCGTTGGTCATCACGGCTGTCATCGCCAACTACGAAGTCCACCGCACCATTGTGGACACCGGCAGCTCGGTAAACATTTTATATAAGCGAGCTTTCGATCAACTGCAAATTGAATTATCGCAGCTAGAGTTGGTGGCTACTCCCCTGTTCGGATTTACGGGGAACGAAGTACAGCCGATCGGATAGATACGGCTGGCCGTCTCACTTGGAGAAGAGCCACTCAAGAGAACACGATGGACCACATTTCTGATTGTGGATGCCCCAGCTGCCTACAACGCAATTCTCGGTCGACCGGCTCTCAACGAGTTTAAAGCGGTAGTCTCCACCTACTACCTCAAGGTGAAGTTTCCGGTCGGCGACAAAGTCGGCGAGGTGAAAGGCAATCAGACCGTGGCCCGGCGCTGCTATGCTGATGATGTCCGCTCGGGAGGACAAAAGGCAAGGCGGACAGGTAGCGGCTGTAATATGGTGCAAGCCTCCCCTTGGACAGAATTGCGGGAGGACAAAGAGGAGGTACAACTTTTGCCCGGTAGGGAAGATACTAAGATACAAATTGCTGCAGGACTTCCGGAGGAGCTGAAGCAGTCTCTAATCGACGCCCTCGCTCGAAATCAAGACGTATTCGCCTGGTCGGCGAAAGATTTGAAGGGGGTCCGACCGGAAGTCGCAGAACACCAGCTCCATGTTTACCCGGGCGCGCGGCCGGTCAAGCAACGGAAAAGAGATCGCAGCGCCGCGCAGAATCAAGTCATCCGGGCGGAAGTAGAAAGACTGCTGGAAGCGGGACACATCCGGGAAGTTCAGTTCTCGGCCTGGCTGGCAAATGTGGTGCTGGTGTCCAAACCCAACGACAAGTGGCGGGTATGCATTGATTTCCGAGACCTCAACCGTGCATGCCCAAAAGATTGCTACCCACTTCCACGGATCGATCAAATGGTAGACTCGACGGCTGGCAGCGAGTTCATATCGATGCTGGATGCGTACCAAGGATACCACCAAGTCCCACTGGCTGCGGCCGACCAGGAAAAGGTTAGCTTTGTCACGGCTGACGGCACCTACTGCTACACCGTCATGCCGTTCGGCCTCAAGAATGCGGGCGCCACCTACCAAAGAATGATGAACAAGGTGTTCCGGTCGCAGATGGGGCGTAACGTCGAAGTATACGTCGACGATATTCTGATCAAGACTGCCCGGGCGGAAGAACTAATACCCGACATTGAAGAAACTTGCCAAACGCTGCGGCGGTTTGGCCTAAAGCTTAATCCGGCCAAATGTTTATTCGGAGCTCGGAGCGGGAAGTTCCTTGGTTATATAGTCACCGAGCGGGGAATCGAAGCAAATCCGGGCAAAATAGAGGCCATTCTAGAGATGCCGGCCCCACGAAATCTCAAGGAAGCTCAGCGGCTGACCGGGCGGATAACCGCCCTGTCCAGATTCATTTCCCGATCCGCCGAACGGGGTCTGCCATTCTTCAAGACGTTACGCCGGGCCACCAAATTTCAGTGGAGCGAAGAATGTGACAAGGCCTTCGAGGAGCTGAAAGCTTATCTGTCTGAGCTACCGACACTCGCCCGACCGGAGCTGAATGAGAATTTATATGTATACTTAGCAGCTTCCTCCGACTCGGGCAGCATGGTGTTGGTCCGGCAAGAAAAAACTGAGCAGAAGCCGGTGTACTTCTTTGCTCATTTATTTAAAGGAGCCGAGTGTCGGTACACGACACTCGAAAAATTGGGCTACATACTGTTCTTAGCCGCCCGGCGACTCAGACCGTATTTCTTATCGCACCCAATTACTGTATTGACTAACAGTAATTTGGGTCGGGTGCTCACAAACCCTGACGCCTCAGGGCGGCTAGTCAAGTGGACAACTGAGCTCAGCGAGTATTGTTGGTGCAGTTTGCACTAACGGTCAAACTCGGGTTTTGATATATGACAAAGTGGTTAAAGTTAGGGTTGTGTGTGTTTAACCTCTTTACCAAGTGTGCAGGGTTGAAAGACTTAGGACCAGACACCAGGCTGAAGTCCAGGGTGGTTGAGCTCTGGCGGAAAGTCCAGTTGGGTTGACAACTGGCTGAAGACCAAGTTGGTTGAGACTTGGCAGGAAGACCAAGGTGGTTGAGCCTTGGCAGGAAGTCCTGGTGGGTCAAGAGGTCAAGTAAAACTGCACAATGGGTAAGTAAGGTAAGTCACTGGAGGAGCGACCCAGTGAGGACGAGTCCAATCTTGGACTTTAGGCGCGGTCCAACTTAGACCCATTTAGGTGATCTAAGTTGAGTCCTGATTAGATCCTGGTCTGGGAGACAGGATCTAATTAACTTAGAATTGTATCTTATTCTAGTCCATATAAAATTATGCTAGCCTTGTTTTGGACTAACCCTGGATGCAGGACCGAAGGACTATGTACCTGCAGCTCAGAGAGCCTCAAAGGAGTGAAGCAGTAGCTGAGCTGGGCGCCCTGGATATTTCGGGCGCCCCCCAAGAGTCAACCCAAAGTCAGCAGAGGTAAACGCCCCGACAGCCGCGCGCGTCGGGCGCCCCGCGTGTCGCGGGCGCCCACTGTGCCACGCAGTTTCAGCTGCTGCAGCTCGCCCTCGCGAAGCCGAACGGAAGATAGAGTTTGACCGGTCAAGCGGGCGCCCCGCGCGCTTCGGGCGCCCCGGTCAAACCCCATCCCGAAATGGAAGCGATCAGATGCGACCGAGCTGGGTGATGGATCGTACGCCACGTGGGGGGCGCCCCGAGCATCCCGGGCGCCCCCAGGGCTATAAATAGAGCCCCTCGACCAAGGTTCAAAAACAACTATTCTTCCAACGCCTCAAAGTTCTTCTACGCTCGCGCCTTGCTCCGGAATCACTTCACTTCGAGCCGACGACGTCCTGCTGCCCCGAAAGAGTCGACCTACTCCGGACGTCGGTAAAAAGAAGAACTTAACTTTTTAATACATATTTTTATTGCACTTAATTACTGGAAAGTGTGGGGTTGTCACACTTTCAATTCATTTGTACTCGCCTACTCTATCGGGGTTGACCGATAGAGAGTTTTAGTGGATTGCCCAACGGAAAGGTCCGAGGGACCTGGGCCTTCGAGTAGGAGTCGCCGAAGGCTCCGAACGAAGTAAAAATCGTTCGTGTTTGTGTATTCGTTTTTATAATCGTTTCTTTCATTTCCACTGTGCACGCTTTTTAAAGCACTCTGATTTAAATTTTAAAAAGTCACGTGATTCACCCCCCCTCTCACGTGCATCGATCCTACAAGTGGTATCAGAGCCTGGTACGCTCTGTATCGGTGCAACCACCATAAGAGCCGGGGGAAATCCAGTTTTTTTTCGAGTTTTGGTTTTTCGCTACACTTGATCTAAATTAGGTATTGTTGCCTAGATTTGGATTATTTTTTCGTTCGTTTGATTTTACTCGAATTTGGTGCAACACCATTTCGAGTCATTCTTTCTCTCTCTTCTCCTTTTCCTACCACACTGCTAATCCAAGACCTAGTCTTGGGACAAGTTTTTGTGTAGTCTATTTCAGATGGCCCAAGGTGAAGGCTATAGCACTACTCGCCCTCCCCTCTTTAATGGGGAAGACTTTCCCTACTGGAAGAGAAGGATGGAGGTTTATCTGAAGACCGACATGGATCAGTGGTTTGCAGTTCAAACAGGCTACACACCGCCAATGGATGAGGGAAATAATGCTCCACTGAGGCCCGACAGATGGAACTCGGAGATGAAGAAAAAGGCTCAGACCGAATTCAAAGCCCAGAACACCCTCCAGTGCGGACTTACCAAAGAGGAGCTAAACAGAATTGGACCAACTGACTCAGCAAAGGAGCTATGGGACAAATTAATTGAACTACATGAAGGCACCTCTGATGCCAAGGTAACAAAAAGGGATTTACTTTTAAATAAGTTATTTAATATAAAAATGCAGGAAGGAGAATCTGCAAGCCAACTCCACGCCCGGATCAAGGACATACTAAATGGACTCCACCTAATCGGGCACAAACAAGAAAACAGAGACATCATAAGGTATGCTTTAAATGCATTCCCTAGAAATTCACTATGGGCATCTATTATAGATGCTTATAAAATTTCTAGAAACCTTTCTAAAATTAATTTAGATGAATTATTTTGTGAATTAGAACTGCACGAACAGACTAACGCCAAGGCCGAGAAAGGGCTAGCTTTATTTGCAGGTTCACCAAAGGAAGCCAAATCAAAGAGAAAAGTCCAAGAAGAACCTGAAGATGAGTCAGGCTCTGATGAAGAAGAACAACTGGTGAACTTGGTAAGAAAAATGTTCACCAGAAGGAAGAACAAACTTTCAAAGAAAGATATTCAAAAGGTAATGAAGCCCTACAGCACTGAAGGTAAAAGCAAAATGATCTGCTTCGG
Source organism: Boesenbergia rotunda (assembly GCA_024364735.1). Classification (NCBI taxonomy): domain Eukaryota; kingdom Viridiplantae; phylum Streptophyta; class Magnoliopsida; order Zingiberales; family Zingiberaceae; genus Boesenbergia; species Boesenbergia rotunda. The sequence continues at coordinate 397,948 of JAGFNQ010002612.1, read as the reverse complement.
CTGTAACAGAAAAGGGCACTTCAAACATGAATGCCCTTACAAGAAAGAGGACCAACCCACTAAGAACAAAAAGAAGAAGGCTCTTCAAGCCACGTGGGATGAAAGCTCGGACGATTCCGACGATGAACAACTGAAGAATGCAAGCTACCTCGCACTGATGGCAACCGGACCAGAATCGGACTCGGAGCAAGACGAGGATTCCGAATACGAGTCGAGTCAAGAGATCGGACTCTTTTCGGACGACTCGACTAAGGTATATTTAGATTCAGTAAATGAAAAGTTCTTTAAAATTATTTCTGTTTTAAATAAAAAATTGCTTGAATCTGAATCTAGAAATGACCAGCTTCTTAAGGAAAATCAAGACCTTAAGGAGCAATTAATTAATACCAGAACATTAACTGAACAAACTCAAACTCAAAAATTAATTGAGCTTGAAACTGAAAACTCAACCCTAAAGGGCGAAGTCCTAAAACTTAAGGATCTACTAGCAACTTTCACAACCCGATCCAAGAACCTTGACCTTATTCTTGGATCACAAAAGGGCATGTATAACAAATCTGGGATAGGATATAAATCGAGATCGTCCCAAAGATCCTTTATATCCTTTATCCACCCCCGCAAAAATCAACGAAAAGCGTGGGTTCCGAAAGCTTATCTAACAAAGCAAGTAGGTCAGAATCAATTTTATGTCCCAAAAAGGGACATCCATTACATTGACCCTAGACACCCAGTCTACAATTTAGGGGGAGGCTCCAAACTAGTTGGCACCTTAAAATCAGCCTTTGCCCAGGTGGGCACTTAGGATTAGCTTCAAAGTTAATTTGATCTTGTACTATTTAGTACCAGGTTTTCAATGAGTAAGTTAAAAGTTCAACTTCTTTAAGCGGCTTTGCCTAGAAAATGGTTGTTGCTCCAATAAGGCTTCGGCCAAAGAAGGCCACTGTGCCTCGCCATGGCCTGGAAGCCAATTATTGAAGTGTACTTTTAATTTACTACTTGTTAAACTTGGATCTAACACAAGGTCAAGTTAACTTTTCTAATCAAACTCAAAATCATCTCACAAAATCATAGGACTCCCTTGATTGATACTTAGACCGAGTGAGATGAATAAGGATAACCAAATTCAAATTATTGATTGATAATAATTTCAAAATTAAAATTAAAATTCAAATTCAAATTAAATTAAAATTAAAATTAAAATTCAAATTAAAATTAAAATTAAAATTCAAATTAAAATTAAAATTAAAATTAAAATTAAAATTAAAATTAAAATTAAAATTCAAATTAAATTAAATTAAAATTAAAATTAAATTAAATTAAAATTAAAATTAAAATTAAAATTCAAATTAAAATTAAAATTAAAATTAAAATTAAAATTAAAATTAAAATTAAATTCAAATTAAATTAAAATTAAAATTCAAATTCAAATTCAAATTCAAATTAAAATTCAAATTCAAATTCAAATTCAAATTCAAATTCAAATTCAAATTAAATTAAAATTAAAATTAAAATTCAAATTATAATTAAAATTAAAATTCAAATTCAAATTATAATTAAAATTAAAATTCAAATTCAAATTAAAATTAAAATTCAAAAGAAAATTCAAATTCAAATTAAAATTAAAATTCAAATTAAAATTAAAAATCAAATTCAAAATCAAAATTAACATAACTCAAATTCAAAATTCAAACTCAAGTTTTTAAATCTTCTTAGATTTTTTTTAAAACTCAACCTAAGGTCTAAACCTTTTACTTAACTGTAGGAAAACAAATGGATCATTGACAGTGGATGCTCCAGACACATGACTGGGGATCCCACCAAATTTACAGAACTCAAGTACAAAAGACTAGGGACCGTTGCTTTTGGAAACAACGGTAAACTTAAGGTAATTGGCCTAGGCAATATTGAACTTGAGTCTGATTTCATAATAACAAATGTATTACTTGTTGAAAATTTCAACTTCAATTTACTAAGCATTAGCCAATTGTGTGACACTGGTTATAAGGTTAGGTTCCTATCCAATGAATGTCTGATCAAACACAATGACAACCCAAACATCACACTTAAAGGACTTAGGCACAATAACATTTATGAAATTAAGTTAACCTGTCCCTTAGAAAATTGCCTCTTAACCCATAAGGATGAGACTTGGCTCTGGCATAGGAGACTTTCACATACTCACTTCAGAAAACTACCTAAACTAAATGGTGTAGTTAGAGGCCTACCAAAGTTATCTAACCTTGAGTCAACCTTATGTAATGCTTGTCAACAAGGAAAACAAACTAGGTCAACCCACAAACCAACTAATCAAACTCAAACCAAGTCAATTCTGGAATTGATTCACCTAGACCTATTTGACTCACATGGGGTTAAATCAATTAATGGTAACCTATACTGCCTAGTAATTATAGATGACTATTCAAGATTTACCTGGGTAAAATTCTTAAAAAATAAAGATGAAACGTTTGATATACTCACTCAATTTTGTAAATTAACAGAAAATGAAAAAGGGATGAAAATCAAAAGACTTAGGAGCGATAATGGCGGAGAATTCAAAAATCACAAATTTAATCAATTTTGTCTAGAAAAAGGTTACCATCACGAATTCTCTTGCCCTAAAACACCTCAACAAAATGGAGTTGTAGAAAGGAAAAATAGAACACTACAAGAAGCAGCTAGAACAATGCTTAATGAATACAACTTACCTAAATACCTTTGGGCTGAGGCTGTTAGTACAGCTTGTTATGTACAAAATAGAATAACTCTAATTAAAAACCTAGGAAAGACCTCCTTTGAAATCTATTATAACAAACAACCTAACATTAAATACCTTAAAGTATTTGGATGTAAAGTCTATATCTTAAATACTAGAGAACACTTAGGTAAATTTACTTCTAAGATTGAGGAAGGTATCTTTGTAGGTTATTCCCTTACCAGTAGAGCCTATAGAGTGGTATAACAAAACTACCCTAAAAATTGAAGAAACTACAAATGTAAAATTTGATGAAAAATCTGACCCAAATAACTCTGATCAAACCAACTACCAACCAATTGACTTTGTTAGATCCAGTACTGACCCTGATGAAAGGCAAATTGAGGACCAAAACGATGATCTAACTGAACCCACACCTGATACTGAACCTAACCAACCCAGAACAGTTCGAGTTAGCTCAGCCCACCCAACTAATCAAATATTAGGTGATCCAGAACTAAGGGTTCAGACTAGATCAGCTTTTAGGAACCTTAGTCAAATTGCCTTGATTTCAAAAATTGAACCCAAGTCTATAGAAAAGTCCTTACTTGACCCTGATTGGATCATAGCCATGCAGGAAGAGTTAGCCCAATTTGAACGTAGTCAAGTCTGGGACTTAGTACCCCTACCTAAAGGCAAGAAATTTATTGAAACTAAATGGGTCTTTAGGAATAAACTTAACGAACAAGGAGAAACAGTTAGGAATAAGGCTAGGCTAGTAGCTAAGGGGTTTAGCCAAGTAGAAGGTCTTGATTATGATGAAACCTATGCCCCTGTAGCCAGACTTGAATCCATTAGAATGCTCTTAAGTTATGCAGCCCATAAGGGATTAAGCTTTATCAAATGGATGTTAAGTCAGCCTTCCTAAATGGCCTAATTAAAGAAGAGGTTTATGTAGGTCAACCTCCTGGTTTTGAAAACTTAGAACACCCTGACTATGTCTTTAGACTTAAGAAAGCCTTATATGGACTTAAGCAAGCCCCTAGGGCCTGGTATGAAAATTGTCTAACTACTTAGTATCTAAAGGCTTTAACCAAGGCAAAATTGACCCAACACTATTTGTTAAAACTCTAAAAACTGATATTTTTATAGCACAAGTATATGTAGATGATATAGTATTTGGCTCAACTAACTCAAACTTTTTACAAGATTTTATAACGGTAATGGAAAACGAATTTGAAATGAGGTTAGTAGGTCAATTAACTTTCTTTTTAGGGTTACAAATAAAACAGACTAGTGAGGGTACTTTTGTCTATCAACAAAAATACACTAAAGAATTACTTAGAAAATTTGGAATGGATAGTGCTAAAGAAATTAAGACACCTATGGCTACCAATCAAACTATAGACAGTGACCCAAAGGCAAACCTGTTGACCTTAAGTACTATAGAAGTGCTATAGGAGCCTACTTTACTTAACTGCAAGTCGACCTGATATTCTCTTTGCAGTTAGTATGTGTGCTAGGTATCAAACATGTGCTAAAGAATCACACTAACCCTAGTTAAAAGATATTTAGGTACCTTAAAGCAACAGAAAAATTAGGAATTTGGTACCCTAGAACAACCCAGTTTGAGCTTATTGGATATTCTGACTCAGATTATGCTGGCTGTAAGTTAGACAGAAAAAGTACCAGTGGTGGATGCCAACTTCTAGGACCCTCACTAGTTAGTTGGTTCAGTAGAAAACAACATTGTGTTGCCCTATCCACCACTGAAGCTGAGTATATAGCAATGGGTGAATGTGTAGCCCAACTACTCTGGATGATGCATACCTTAAAAGATTTTAACTTAGATTTTAAGAAAGTCAAAATTTTTATAGATAACCTAAGTTCAATCAATTTAACCAAAAACCCAATCCACCACTCTAGGACCAAACATATAGAAATCAAACACCATTTTGTCAGAGATCATGTAAATAAAGGAGAAATTGAACTTAACCATGTTGAATCTAAGTCTAACCTAGCTGATATATTTACCAAACCACTTCCTGAATCTGAATTTAGCAACTTAAGAAGGTTAATAGGAATGTGTGTTATAGACTAGGACTGACCTGATAAGCTTAAGTTAACTTTTTCAGTTGTGAGTTTAAAAACATGGATTTTTCAAACTTGTTTTTCAAAAGTTTATTA